>CAEFZP010002749.1:42500-73147 GCA_903064625.1 Mallotus villosus | reverse complement strand
CATTCCGGATTTTCAAAGTCATCATGTTTGTTCACGAACTACTCCCCATGCATCGTAAACTCAGATTGTTCAGTAAATAGCAATTCTGGAGGATGTGACATCTCATTTTCAAAAGTATTCCAGTCAGAAATACTAACCGGGGGTTAGACAGGAGCAGTGTAATAACTAAAATGTATTTTACTTAATTGAGAAAGCCTGTCAAACTTCCTGAGCAGGTCAAATGTAACAAGAGTCAAGTCATGCTTGCTCACAAATTGATTATTTCTGTATGTTCAGGTGTTTACTTCCCAAGTAACTTCCCTAGTGGATTATTCTGACAGTGATGATTCCATGGAAGTTGCTCAGAAAGGTAAGGAAGTAAACATGACTTTACATAGATACTGTGGATGCCATTATATGATTCAAAGTGTTTCACTTTTTATCTTTTCCAAACGATCGTCAAAAAGTGGATAACAATACATTTGACATACATTTATCACCAGCTGGATAGTGAATCAGATTCTTCACGGACCCCTGTACCATCGATTCAACTATAGTTTGATGAAACTGACGATCCTGATTCTCTAAAAGCTCATTCCAGTGAGCAATCATATTCGTGCCAATGCTGAAAAGGACCAAAAGTATTCTGGTAGGCATCTAATCTCTGAATAACATAAGATAGTTTGAAGTCACATTCTCCCTCACGTCTTTGAACTTTTAATTTATTTAATTTAAAAAATGTGGATAACCTTGACACTATTTTTGCAGATGAAGGATAGAGTACCAGATTTTTCCAATAGTCTCTACGATTCAACTGATGACAGCACAGAGTGCAATTCGTCCCAGAGTGCAATTCTCCCAATTCTCGCCAAAAGGCCAAGGAGAGACCGCTGCTGTCCTGTGAGTCCCTTTGTCATAATCCCTTGAAATGTCACATTACTGAATTCAACACCAGGTTTACTGCCTAGACCCTGCTTATAGACCATGCATTAGATCTGTGCTATTAATATTGAAAAGTGGTCAGTTTTTCAATGGAGTCAGAAATTCAGAGGTTGTGTTAATTTGATTTGATTTTTTCTTCTTCAAAAGACACTTATTGATACAGATGACTCAAGTTTTGACAGTGAAGATGACTATATTCCACACCCCAGTGAGGAAACCACAGACAGTGACAGCTTGGAATTATCTATGAAGGCTAAAGCCAGAAAAAAGTACATCTGCTGTTAAAAGCAGAAGTAAGTCCACCAGTCAGAGCAGTAAGATGCAAGCCACAACAACAGTGGGTCCAGAGAGAGTACAAGCTTTGGAGATGAGTTTATTCCACAACCAAGTGAGTCCATCACAGACAGCAACTGCAGCTTAGAGTCATCCATAAAAGATAAAGAAAGAACAAGTTACATCCCATGTCAAAAGCAGAAGTAGTCCATCAGTCAAAAAGGGTTTGCACCCAGTCGAGAAGAAGTAAGACGTCAAACCAGAGTAGCTCTGGTCCAGCAAAAGCATAGACAGAACTTTGTAACAATAGCTGATGAGAATGAGGAAACAGTGGTGCAAACACATATTAATGAGGATTCAGTGTTCCACTGCCCTTTGAAGAAGAGCTATGTGTTTATGTTAACCCAGTTTTAAAAGGGGAGGATGGATCAAGGAAATACACAAGAAACAATCGCTGCTTTTACTGTGGACAAGTTGTTCAGAAAATGTCCAGACACTTGTTGCGCAAGCACATGTGATCAAGTAGATGTAGCAAAGGCATGTAGTTTGGCCAAAGAACTCCAGTGAAAGAAGGCGGCAGTTAGATTAACATCCGAAATAAGGGGAATTTTGAACACAACATTGATGTTTTGGAGAAGAAAGAGGCAAGCTTATCCCATGTAAACAACCAACAAAAAAAAGTGAAGGAGGAAAATTTGCTCATTGTGTGTACTGCTACGGATTGTTCACAAAGCGAGTGATGTGGCGACATTTTCAAGTCTGGCCAATTCAAGCCCCAGAGTAATCCTTCAAAACAGGGTAAACAAGAGTTCAAGCATTGTGTGCATTTGCTGAACCTGTTCCACAAGGATATAGCAATGCATACTGGAAGTTCCTAAGCACATGAACCAGACAACATTGCAGTTGCAGTGAAGAAAGACCCCTGCCTCCCTCAAGTATGGCTACAGATTATTCAGGAAGGTTGAGAAAGTGATCAGCCAACACCAGTTTGTCCGCCAAAAACTGCGAGAGCTTGGCCGATTGCTCCTAGAGGTGACTAAAGTAAACCTGTTAAGAACATAAGGGACCTCATAAAACCTGGGAGTATATCGAGTTGTCAATGCTACTGGATGTCTGCTGGGTTGAATGAAGAAACGGGAACTATAAAAATACCATCACTGGCTCGCAAGGTTGGACATAGTTTACATTCCTTAGCCATGTATCTCAAATCTGAAGGATTAAAGGAAAATGACAAACAGGCTGTGCAAGATGCTGATGACTTTGCAGCTCTGTACAAGGAAAGCTGGAAATTTGATATTGGAGGTCTAGCGAAACTCAGCTTGACCAGACCAAATGGAACGCCCCTCAACTCCTACCATTTACAGAAGATGTAAAAAATCTTCATTCCTTTTTGTCTGAAAAACAGCTGCAGGACTTGAATGCCCTGAAAGAAAACCCCGTCACCTTCAAGATGGAAAAAGCTTGCCAAAGTATCGCTGACACAGGTTATCCTCTTCAACCGCCGTCGGGCAGGAGAGGTATCCAGAATGCCTCTGTCTGTGTACTTATCCAAGGATACATCTGAAACACCTGAAGATATTATTGGCCCTCACAGCGCTTGAGCAGAAACTTTGTAAACATTTCTTCTACGCATGACTATAGTAGGGAAGAGAGGAAGGAAAGTACCGGTTCTCATAACTCCACTCATGAGAGAATCACTTGACACTCTGGACAGAGAAGCGAGAAGAATGTGGAGTGCTGAAGGAAAATGAATACTTGTTTGCCCTGCCCCATTCTATCCACTACCTCCGGGGATCAGACTGCATTCGGCAGTTTGTGAAGGAATGTGAAGTCATCAGAAATCCCCAGGCGCTTACCTCAACAAAATTAAGAAAACACATTGCCACTCTCTCAGCTGTCCTCAACCTCAAAACAACAGAACTTGACCAGTTGGCGGATTTCCTTGGACATAACATTGCTGTCCACAGGCAGCACTACCGCCTTCCAGAGGGTACCCTACAGTTGGCCAAAATAAGCAAAGTTCTCCTGGCATTAGAACAGGGAAGGCTAGGAGAATACAAGGGAAAGAGTCTGGATGAGATCCAGCTTGATGTGAATGGTAATTCCTCCTCACACTCATAGCTTGAGGTGTACTAGTATAGGGTATTAATTCATTTAGCCAGTGTCTATGGGAAGGATGGAGTGCATAAATCCAATTTTGTAAAATAATAATTTTCTCAGATGCACCGTCAATTAATTAATATTTGAGTTTACATCTCTGGCACTTAGGTGCCGCATTGTTGCATATTCAGTGGTGACTGTAGTAGGCTTTACAAATGAGGATTTTGTGGTCGATTACAAATTATGTATAACACATTTTCTGTCTATCATTTTAGAGACTGTTGATATAGAGTGTTCGCAGAAGAGTTCAGAGGAGATGGAGGGTTCAGAGGAAGACATGGACGGATCACAGGAGAAGGAAGGTATGTGCATCTCATTGTTCTGTATTTAGTTTTGAGTTATTGATTGATTAATTGATTTCAACTTTATTAAACCCCTAAGATAATTTGATATTGAAGATTGTCACACAAGATTTTTCCTTAAATTTTTATAAAAAGACAAGTTAAGAACACACTTAAAAGATAGCAGACATGTATAAATCAGTGAAGTGCAAAGTTCTGGAGCTACATGTGTGTTAGAGTCTGGTAGCCACAGACAGAACAGACTTGCTGAACCTCTCCTTTTCATTTCTGGGCTGCTGTTGTCTTTTGCTGCGGCTACTCCTTAGGCTGTCCCAAAGAGCTGTAGACGGGGTGAGACTGCTGCTATAGAGTGTTCGCAGAAGAGTTCACAGGAGATGGAGGGTTCAGAAGAAGACATGGACTGTTTACAGGAGAAGGAAGGTATGTGCATCTGATTGTTCTTTATTTGGTTTTGAGTTATTGATTGATTGATTGATTAAACTTTATTAAACCCCGAAGATTACTTGATATTGAAGACTGTAGAGGAATAATAGCAATTATTATTATCCCCATTTATGAGGGCTCTGTATGCTCGATTGTATGTTAGCTGCTCCAGTTGTACAGCGGAGTCGGGGGTGTTATCATTAAGCCATGTTTCAGTGAAAACAAGCACACAGCAGTTATTTACTGTCCGATACACTGATCTCAGCAGTTGTATATGATCCATTTTGTGGTCCAAGGATCGTACATTAGCCAGGATGATGGAGGGTATGGCTGGGCGGGTTGGACTAGCTGCTAGCCTAGCCCGGATACATGCGTGCTTGCCCCTATTCTGTTTCCTTGCACACTGCTTGTGACGCCTCCTTTTCAGGGGAGGGGTAGCAGTCGAGTCCGGTGTTATCGCAGGCCGGCGGACTAATCCGCGTTCCCTTAGTGTCTCGTTGTAATGTCCATAACATTTTATATCTTGCTCTTACAGAAATATAGAAGAGCCTGTCGACAAAGTTTGTTACCCTTGATTTTATTAAATTGTGTTATGGTTGATTTACAGATACATCCTGCCCTGCCTTTACTCTAACTGCACTATAAATCCGTTTTTATTTTCACTTTGCATGGCTTGGTTTTATTGTATTTCACAGAAGTGTTGTTTCTAGAGTAGAGAAAAAGGTTTTAGTTTGCACAATACACTTTCTTAAAGTAGAACAACAAGTTAAGGAATGTTAATATACTGTGACATGCACCATACCTGTATATGCTTCAAATTACATAATTATAAGACTTTGAAGTCATGCATTGGATGGCACATCATCCGGAGACAGTGCTGCTCAATAAGTTACAAGTTCTCTATTATCAATATCCTAATACAGTCAACTCACAGCTACTTAATATTTTAAATCAATATCTGTTTAGCTTTACTGAATTATGTATTGTCTTCACCTAGATGCCTGTGAGACAGAGGCGGAAGGAAGAGAGTCTGCAAGAAAGAGAGGTGAGCTCAGAGCACACAATTTGGATCCATTGTGGGTCAGTGCGCCTTTTTCATCCTTTAGGTCCCTTATCACCTTTTCAATAAGGATGGCTCACTGTTGTGTCGTCAGATTCGCACAAAACACTGCGGAACCCTATTGCTAACTTTTGTTTGCAGATAGGAGACAAATATTTGTTAAACGTCATTATTGACATTAATCTCCGTCTATGATTTGAGCCAGCCAAGTGCAACAAGACACCGAAAACAGGCCCATATTAACAATAAAATAAAATATAACAAAATGATGAGTGCTTCCATCCTTATGTAGTTCAGTGGGTACGATTTGTCCTATGTAAAACCAGATTGTATATGAATCAGGCAACCCTATAAATGCACCAATTGTGTAGACTACAGTGCAGAATAGAAATGGCAAAGTAAATGTCTCATGTGAACTTTCGTATGGTGAATTCACACAGGACGATCCATGTTCCTCTCTTCTGAAATAGCTCTATCTCACTGATTAGGCCAAACCTTCTGACCACATCTATCTTACTCCTTTCCATCTCCATGCAGTAGTTGTGTTGTTGATCCTGTAGTCGCTGTGGCTTCTTAACCAGTATATTAGCATTAAATCCAGAAAACATACATGTTGCTGTAATGATCTGATAATTAAAATGCACTCTGTCTCATTAGGCAAAAAAACTGTAAAAAGCAAAGCTGGACACAAGAGGAAAGTGCTGCAGTGGAAAGGCATCTGGGGAAGTTTATGAGAAGGTACCAAGTACCAGGTAAACGTGACTGTGAAAGTTGCATTGCTGCAGAATCAGAAGTCCTTGAAACCAGAGACTGGAAATCCGTCAAATATTTCATTAAAAATCGAATCTCTGCCATGAGACGGAAACTTCAGTGAACAGTTGTTTTCTCTCTTATCCACCTTTCCCTGAATGTCATGGTGGGAAAACGTTTAACCTTTTGTTATTTTTTTCTTTTGAGACATCAAGCTCACTTTTGTGTTCAACGACTCGTCAGTTGGTTTTGTTCAGGAGTTCAACCCAAAAAATGTTATTCTTTGAGAATAAAATTGAAACAATGGAAATTACTAATGTCTTCTGCTAGTTTCTTTGAGCCTCGTGAAGATATAAAGACTAGAAATATGTGTGTACAAGTGGACCTCACAACGTTTTTGTGCTAGTAATATGTGTGTGTACAATTGGACCTCACAAGGTCTTTATGCTAGAAACCGGACCCCATAATTGGGCAAAAAACTTTTGGACAAAAGTTTGGAAATCTTTAAATTTGAAGTGCTGGTAATTAAAAACATTTTTTTTTAGCTTCCCTGATTTTTTACAGAGCTGTAGGAGCACTGGAAAGGGTGGACCCCACAATTGGGTGAATAAAGTGTGGACCCCACAATTGGGAAAGACAAGAATGTGTGTGTGTGTGTGTGTGTGTGTGTGTGTGTGTGTGTGTGTGTGTGTGTGTGTGTGTGTGTGTGGTGTGTGTGTGTGTGTGGTGTGTGTGTGTGTGTGTGTGTGTGTGTGTGTGTGTGTGTGTGTGTGTGTGTGTGTGTGTGTGTGTGTGTGGTGTGTGTGTGTGTGTGTGTGTGTGTGTGTGTGTGTGTGGTGTGTGTGTGTGTGTGTGTGTGTGGTGTGTGTGTGTGTGTGTGTGTGTGTGTGTGTGTGTGTGTGTGTGTGTGGTGTGTGTGTGTGTGTGTGTGTGTGTGGTGTGTGTGTGTGTGTGTGTGTGTGGTGTGTGTGTGTGTGTGTGTGTGTGTGTGTGTGTGTGTGTGTGTGGGTGGGTGGGTGGGTGGGTGGGTGGGTGGGTGGGTGGGTGGGTGGGTGGGTGGGTGGGTGGGTGTGTGATGGTGATTCCAGTTGTTGGTGTGTGTGTGTTGAGGTGAGTGTGTGTAACTATTTGTGTATATTTGTGCGTGAGTGTGTGTGTGTGTGTGTGGATTTGAGAGGTGTGTCATTATGATTCCATTCATCAGCCTAAGGGTCCTGCCATGTTAGCCCATCGCAACCCTGTCTGTTCCCTTCTAACACTCTCTTTCTCTCAGTTTCTCTCTCTCTTTATTTCTCCCTATTTCTCTTCCTCAGTTTCTCTCTGTCTCTCCCTTGCTATCTCTCTCCCTCTCTCTCCCTTTCTGTCATTCCCTCCCTGTCCCCCTTTCTCTCTTCCCCTTCCTGTTTCCCTCTCTCGCTAATTTCTCATTCTCTCCCTGGCCCTTCTCTCTCCCTCTCTCATTCTCTGTCTGCCCTCGGTTCAGCTGGTATAATGGAGGTGTGGAGTGCCATCATTCAATTACACACTCAGCCCATACCTCACCAAGAATAACTCTTTCTCCTCTCTATCCATTCACTCTCTCTATCTCTCTCTCTCTCTTTCTCTCTCTCTCTTTCTCTCTCTCTCTCTCTCTCTCTCTCTCTCTCACTCTCTGTATGTGTACAAATATAGCGTGCCAGGCCATTCTCTCCTCTCCACAGCAATTCTTCCCCTCCTTTCTCTTCTTCTATCTCTCCCTCTCTCTCACCTCTCCCTGAGTCTCATGGTCGTAATGGGATTCTGTAAATAGGGCCATTCCGGATTGAACAAGAGGCAGGATAAATTACCCAGAATTCCCAGTCCACGAGTTGAGGCATCCGGCAAATGGATTTCTGGTCTTCTTTTGGGGTAGATGTCGCTGTCATGTTATGTATTGTGTTGACCAACGTGTGTTCTGTGCGAGGATGAGAAGAGTGAAGGGAGGGAGGGTGGGTGTGCAGGTGAGGAAATAGGTTTTGGAAGCTAATAAAGTCCATGTTTTCGTTTGAGGAGGGAGAGAGGAGAGATAACTTTGTCCTTGGCTCGCTCATAACCTCATCCGAATCGCTCAATGAATCACCCAACTCCATAACTCAGACCTGGCTGTCCATGATACTGTTACCCTTGGAGAGAGGCGCTTCACGTGTAATTGGGTAAAAATGAAACCTACGCTCACACGCACCTTCACACACACACGCACGCTCACACACCCCTTCACGCACACACTCACTCTTACACACGCGCACACGCTCTCACACAGACACTCGTTTCACACCCGCGCCTACCCACATACACACACACCTGTTTACTCAGCTTTGATCAAAGGCATGCTCACAATGACTTAGAATCACAGTTGTGCAAACATGCGAGACATACAACACACACACACCTTACACACAAACAAACAGAAACCCGTGAGCCAGACTAGTTTGTTCGGTGCCGTTGTGTGTTGTCGGGTCCAAACTCTGTCTGTGTGATCAGCATGAGAGCAGAGCAGCACGCAGACTTACATTGTGAATTAGCAGGATTAGAGTGAGTAAGAGGCTTGTCAGGTAAAACCTGACTGACTGAGTCTGAGGACTTACACTCGGCTACTTTGAAGTCTTGTCTGCCGCCGCTGTCTTACACAGACTTTGCGCCGCATTCGCTCGGAAGCCCTGTGACGGGCCGTCGCGCGCCCACAGGTAAACACGTGCACGCATACGCCAAGGACACGGTCTCAGACAGCCAGGAGCTTCATAGTTGTAATGCACTCTGCCTGGGTAAAGATAGACAGCCTGGGTCATAGAACAGCCTGGGTAAGAGGTAGGACTGGGTAAGAGGTAGGGCTGGGTAAGAGGTAGGGCTGTGGAATAGGTAGGGCTGGGTAAGAGGTAGGACTGTGGAATAGCTTTGGCTGGGTAAGAGGTAAGACTGGGTAAGAGGTAGGACTGGGTAAGAGGTAGGACTGGGTAAGAGGTAGGGCTGGGTAAGAGGTAGGGCTGGATAAGAGGTAGGACTGTGGAATAGCTTTGGCTAGGTAAGAGGTTGGACTGGGTAAGAGGTAGGGCTGGGTAAGAGGTAGGACTGTGGAATAGGTAGGGCTGGGTAAGAGGTAGGACTGGGTAAGAGGTAAGACTGGGTAAGAGGTAGGACTGGGTAAGACGTAGGGCTGGGTAAGAGGTAGGACTGGGTAAGAGGTAGGACTGGGTAAGAGGTAGGACTGGGTAATATGTAGGACTGTGGAATAGGTAGGGCTTGGTAAGAGGTAAGACTGGGTAAGAGGTAGGACTGGGTAAGAGGTAAGACTGGGTAAGAGGTAGGACTGGGTAAGAGGTGAGGCTGGGTTAGAGGTAGGACTGGGTAAGAGGTAGGACTGGGTAAGAGGTAAGACTGGGTAAGAGGTAGGACTGGGTAAGAGGTAGGACTGGGCTACCGTCTACTGAGGTAGACAACCATGCGTACACACACACACACACAAAGAGAGCCGCTGGGATTTACATCAAGGGTGTGACTCTTTATGCGTCTGTCTCTCACTGACACACACACCGCCCGTCCATGAGTTCAGATGGTTGACAGGGCCACCTCAGGGGCAGTACAGTAACACTCCTCCCGACTTTAACTGTGACACATCCGCTCCCTATACACCCCGATCGGCCATCTATTATTAATGCCTGGCTCAGGGAGGGCGGTAGTCATCAGCTGGTATGTGAGCAGTCACAGAGTAGCTCTCATTTATTGATAAGACGTCTTCACGACCACTGCACATGTCATCCACAGAGGAGGGAATCTCTGTTTCTCTGTGTTCCATTTCTGTTTTCCTGCTCTCTCTCCCTCTCTTTCTCTCTCTTTCTCTTTCTCTCTCCTCTCCCTCTTACTTTTTCTCTTTCTCTCATCTCCCTCTTTCTATCGGGTAGTCAGGTGGCTGAGCGGTTAGGGAATCAGGCTACTAATCAGAAGGTTGCCGGTTCGATTATGGCCATGCCTATGACATTGTGTCCTGGGGCAAGGCACTTCCCCCTACTTGCCTCGCGGGGAATGTCCCTGTACTCACTGTAAGTCGCTCTGGGTAAGAGCATCTGCTAAATGACTAAATGGTAATGTATAGCTCTCTTTATCTCTCTATGTTTATGTGTCATCCATGTCTTCAGTTGTCAGTAGTGAAAAACAAGCAGAGGGAATCTTTCTTTCTCACTGAGAGGACGGCAAACATAGGGCCTATGACTGTATGTGTGTGTGTGCATACGTCTGTCTGTGATCATGCCTATGTTTCCCTGTGTGTATGTGTGTGAGCATGTGTTTGTGTCTGTGTGTGAATGTGTTTGCGTGAGTGTTTGCTTGCCCCCCCCGTGTGCTTGTGTGTGTGTGAATGTGTGTGCGTGAGTGTTTGCTTGCCCCCCCTGTGTGCCTGTTTGTGTGTAACCTAGCTGGATTTGATGATGATAGACAGAACCTCCAACTACTGCCCATTCTTCCTCTGAGTGCAGACGAGATGACTGGTGGTAAGGAGGTCGTTCTGCTCTGAGTGAGTACTGCACGTGTGCGTGTGCATGCATACAGTCTCTCTGTGTGTGTGTGTGTGTGTGTGTGTCTGTACATGTGTGTGAGGAGGGAGGGCGTCCTCATTTTAAAGTAACCACAGGAAGCAAATCACAGCACCAAGCAATGGGTTGCTAAATTGCCAGCCATTTCACAGCGTACAAAATGGCGGACAATTTTCAAAGTGTTCCTGTCTTTGTGTGTGATGAGTGGTAAGCGAAGGAGGAGAGTGAAACCAAGGCTGAGCTGCCGATGATACAGGGTATCAGAGTATTTTCAACAACCTCGTTATGTACTCGGTAGTAGCCTCGGCCTCCACTCTCGGACACCTTAGTATGGAAGAATCTTTTAGTATCAACCTATTAATAAGTAACAACCGAATTAGCATGTACTCAGTAGTAGCCTTGATTAGGACTGTAACTTCATGTGTTCTCAACAGTACCGTCCTCTCTAATGAAACACAGCAACACCTTCTATGTGTCTGGAGACAAAAAAACGAAAAATGATATATTTAACAACATTTGATCAAATAAGGACTGTTTCATGTTCATTTGGAGTTAAGTAGGAATCCGTCTGTGAGGGCAAGAATCAACATTACAAAGTCGTGTCGAAGGATTTCTGCTGGTGCGCTGCAGATTGCCATGCTGTGAGATACCAGACCTACCCTGCAGGGGACAATGTGTGGCCATGCCTGTGACACACACACACACACACACACACACACATACACAAGTGGGTTCTTAGGGCACTGAAGTGTCCAAAAAGGCATATGTTCTCTCCAGTCACCCCACCAAAAGAAAAAAAAGGCAAGACAAAAAAAAGAGAAGAAAAAAGAAGAGAAGAGAAGAAAGGGGGGAGCAGGCCAAACGAAGAACAGACGCGAAAAAAGAGGAGGGACGGGGGGGGGGAAGCCAAGCGAGGGGAACAGCACCCCCAGCCACATGAAGGACAGCATTATTAGTCTGCAGTCACACAGAGAGACTGAAGAGCTCTGGCGACTGTTATCTCTCTCCCCCAATCACTCCTCTCATCGCTCTTCCTCTCTCTCCCCACTCTCGCCCTCTGTCTCATCTTTCTCTCTCTCTCTCTCCTCTTTCTTTCTTTACTGCATTCTCTCTTTACATCTCTGTTTCTCTCTCTCCTTCCTCCTCTCTATGGAGTCTTCCATCCCGCGCCCCCCTCCTTCCTCTCTCTCTCTCCACTCGAGGATCTTGTTATCTAAGAGAGGTATTTGCTCTTCTGGAAGCAAAAGCAAGGGATCAGTTGTGGTGTGTGTGTTTGTGTGTGTATTTGTTGTGTGTGTGTGTGATTGAGGTGATTGGAAAGGGAACCAGTAAAGGAATGAGGCCTGGAAGCATTCACAAAGCCATCAAGGGCACAAGGCAGAGAGATTTGGGAAGAAACATAACAAAACAGAGAAAGATAAAAAGAGAGAAAGCTTGCGAGGTGGTTTCTTTTCTTTCTTTGTTTCTTTCCCTTTCTTCCTGCTCACCAAAACCGAGACAACTTAGCCCTGATATCCAGTTCTTAAAAGTCCTATGTTGGCCTCAGTTGGCTACAGAACTGAGTTTACAGTACTTTGTCTTGTGAAAAAATCACTCAAGGGCTCAGACATGCTTCTAGAACATCAACCAAGCAGCCTGCTTTAAATCATCAGTTGGGCCAACTAGTAGAGCCATGAACTGGTTCAAACAGGGCGAGGCAGCTTTTTAGCTTCCATGCCACCC
The DNA here is from genome assembly GCA_903064625.1 of Mallotus villosus. Classification (NCBI taxonomy): domain Eukaryota; kingdom Metazoa; phylum Chordata; class Actinopteri; order Osmeriformes; family Salangidae; genus Mallotus; species Mallotus villosus. The sequence continues at coordinate 60,995 of CAEFZP010002749.1, read as the reverse complement.
ACTGCTAGAACCAGAACCCAAAAGCAATCACGCTCCCCTACCGGTCTAGAATGAAAAGCAGTTCTCCTGCGCCTTTGACTGACACAGCATTGCACTTGCACTGTACTTTCACCTTTGTTTTATCATCTCTGTTTTTCTTCTGTTGATTTAACGTTGTCCAATTTATTTTCCATCTTCTGGTCTTCTGTACCTCTGTACAGCACTTTGAATTGCCATTGAACGTGAAATGTTTTATACAAATAACCACACCTCTCCTCTCCCTTCCTCCGTCTCTCCATCCCTCCTTCTCTCTCCTCGAACTGGAGAAACCAGGGGGTGGAACAACACCAGGCCACTGTAACCCTTGTAAGTACAAGGGGAGTCCCAAAGCCAGAGGAAGCATACAGGAGATTAAATTCCCATTAAAATCTTGGCTGGCTTGTTGTTATTGATACAGCAGCCATGGTGGCCAAGAGAAAACAGACTGACTGGGACACAGCAGTTGGTAGACTTGTGTTTCTCATTCTCTACACACACACGCTTATCCACACGAGCAAGTGTGTGCACACACGCACAGCTGCACCTCTCCCTGACACGCACACACTCACAGTTTCTCTCCGTTTGTACGATTCAGCGTGAAATGGAGTCTCGCCGCTGGAATGGCCACGCCACTTCCTCCTAGTGTTACCAAAGGACCCTGATCCTCTTCAGCACTGTGTGTGTGTGTGTGTGTGTGCATGTGTGTGTGTGTGTGTTGTGTGTGTATGTGAACGTGCATTGCTATGTCTGTGGTTAATGTGTGTGTGTGTGTGAGAATCTCTTTACAGTGGGAAAGAGACAAAATCAAAACAAGCGGTGTGAAATGTGTCTGTGTGTTTCCTCTGGACGGCTGAAAGACCCTGTGACGGCTTCTCTGTTTCCTGAGTAGGTGGAGTTGTGTACGGCTGCAGGCTGGAGCCTCCCGTCTCATGCCCTCCCGTCGCATGCCCTCCCGTCGCACGCCCTCCCGTCGCATGCCCTCCAGTCGCATGCCCTTCAGTCGCATGCCCTCCCGTCTCCTGCCCTCCCGTCGCATGCCCTCCCGTCGCATGCCCTCCCGTCGCATGCCCTCCAGTCGCATGCCCTCCCGTCTCATGCCCTCCCGTCGCATGCCCTCCAGTCGCATGCCCTCCCGTCGCATGCCCTCCAGTCGCATGCCCTCCAGTCGCATGCCCTCCCGTCTCATGCCCTCCCGTCGCATGCCCTCCAGTCGCATGCCCTCCAGTCGCATGCCCTCCCGTCTCATGCCCAGGCTGTCCAACAGAGGGTAAAAAATATGAAATTAAGAATTATTTTCCAGATGGAGTCACGGGTAAGTTTGTGAGCATGTTTGTTGCAATCAATTGAAAAACGTTTAAACTCTTAAATTAACTATTTTAGCCATACATATAGCTTGCTGATTTCTGGATGTTATTGTTGTGTCCCTGATGTTAACGTATATTTGATTAAACCTGCGATGACTTCTATTTATAACTGCATCAGTGTTTTATGTTAACATTTGTTAGCGAATATTAGCTAACGTTACCTAGAGCAATTTATGGTTGCAGACTTTGACGGTTTCTTTCTGTGATTTTCTTTAAGGCACAATCAGTGTTTAAAAAATGTAACACTGCAGGTGACACGATGCAGGGTGTGCTGTACTGACCATCATTTTCCCCTTTGCCCCACTTCAGTGTACAGCCCCGGTGTAGGACAAAGGTTTTGCAGCAAATCCCATTCAACATGAAGGTTAGTTCCCTCAATCAGCTTTGTGCTATGCCATTATCATTTGTTTGTTTGTAACTACTTCTACTTAGTAAACTTACCAATAGTAACTGTATATACTAGTTTAGGGGTGGCCAACCCTGGTCCTCGAGGGCCACTGTCCTGCATGTTTTAGATGTTTCCCTGCTCCAGTACACCTGTTTCAAATGAATGGGTTGTTATCAAGCTCTGTGGAAGCCGGGTAATGACCATTCATTTGAACTAGGGTTGGCCACCCCTGTACTAGTTGCTTTATCTTACAGGGTAAGCACATAATGCTTTTGTTCCTTCCTAGATTTCTTCATAACAAAATGCCACCAGGCCTGCAGGAGTGGAAGCAGTGGTCACTTCCACCTCCCTTTCTGCCTCAAGACCACAATAAAATGGCAGGATACACTGAGACATTTACAGATCTGTAGGCCACCTCTCCATGACGCCCAGTTGGGCGCTGATGCCGACAGAGCGACTTACAGTAAGTACAGGGACATTCCCCCCGAGGCAAGTAGGGTGAAGTGCCTTGCTCAAGGACACACATTCACTGCCGGGAATCGAACCAGCAACCTCCCTATTCCCTAACCGCTCAGCCATCTGACTCCCATGCAGAGAGATGGGCATCACTTCCCAGACAGAGGAGTGCTAAGGTTTTAAATCGCTCTTCATTTCAGCTGCATTGGCTGTTTTCACTTAATGCTGTTAGTTAGTAATGATCAATTCTCTGCAGCAGGATCTGTGAACATACCTCATCTCAGCACTGACATACTGCCTGTATCAGTGAGTGTGTCTGCTCGTAAAGAAAACTATCTGTGTGTGAATGTTTTCTGTGTTTTTCACATGAGCATATTAAACGTGTGTGTGTGTGTGTGAATGTGTCTCAGGTACATAATAGTGAAATGCAAGGACAAAGAGACCTATCAGAGAGACCCCAAGACCCACCGCCAGAATCCTTCTTGCTATTCAGTCCTGAGCTGGACAACCCTCCCTGCAGAGTGCGCTGTTTCCAAATGTACTGAGTCCTCACTGTGATGTGCACATTTTATAATTATTATTAAAATATCAAGAAGCACTTTTACAGACAACACAACGATAAAGCTGTCAGAGAAATCACTGCAAATTCCCACCTGGATGCTGTATCATGCATTGTTTCCTGAGGAGGGAGAACAAGGATCTGCACACACAAGAATACAAAAAGAAACATGTTACACTCTTTCCAAGACTCATTTTGATTTTTATATTCTATATTGTTTTCACACTTCACTGGGAAATTGCTGCAAATGCAATTGCTTATCAACAAGACGAGAGGGCATGACGGGAGGCTCCAGGCTGCAGCCATACAGTCTTGAGTAGGTGTACACACACACACAAGCGCACACAAACCCGCGCACACACACATACTCACACTGTGGCATCACGAGAAGACGTGTGATAGAGGGGCGTTATGTCCCTCTACGGGAGTGGCTACCACGCCACAAGATGGCTGCCGGGAACACTACATCTCCCAGAATGCACTCCTCCGAAGGCTGCAAACGCCTCAGCCCGCTGATTAACGAGGGAGCTCAGGTGAGGAGGGAGAGAGAAGAAAGGAGTGGGCACACACACCAGGCAGGCGGGATGGTACATGGAACAAACTTTGTTCGGCTTTGGAGGAACTTTAATCTTGCACCTACGGTAGTAGGGATCCAGTTAGGAGGAAGTTTATGAAGCCTTTTTGCCTTTAAAAACCTCTTATGTTTGCTTCCGGAAATATTTTTGTTGTTATGGAATAAAGCAGATTCTTCGTTTAAAAGCATTTTTTGCCTGCTCTGTCCTGGGGTGACACACTGCCCAGTACCCCTCTTAGTGGTCAAGCCTCTCATGACACCACAGCACACCCTCCGTTCCAGCACCCCTCTTAGTGGTCAAGCCTCTCATGACACCACAGCACACCCTGTGTTCCAGCACCCCTCTTAGTGGTCAAGCCTCTCATGACACCACAGCACACCCTGTGTTCCAGCACCCCTCTTAGTGGTCAAGCCTCTCATGACACCACAGCACACCCTGCGTTCCAGCAACACCACAAACACGTCACCTGAGGTTGTTGCATCCCCAGTCACACCTTTTAAAGCATCTGGCAAGCTAGGGATTTTTATGATTGCCCCCTGTGTAGCTAGTTACCTACAGAGCCTGGCTTTGACCCTGGTGAATCTTTAATCACCCAAACGATAAAACAACATCACCTGCTACCTGCGTTATACAACACCTTTCAAAGCCGTCATTAACCCAGATTTAACATCTGCTGATCACGACATTCATCTCGTCTGTGCGAGCATGGGATGTGAGCACTTTCAACGCTCCCTCAAAGTTGGAACAGTTACTTTTCATTCCAGGAGAGCTGCCACCAACTAAATGTGCCGCGGGTATGCAAAATGTATTCAAATGATTTAGATCTAATTGCAATAAGTACTTGGAGCTGAGATTGCAATAACTTAACGGACCATTAATTCCGACCCAGCTGACCAGAATGCAAATTCTGAGAAACTTGGAGGATGTTACCCGGCTGTCTGAAGACCTGTGACAGGATCTGGAGATGGTCTTCTGTGGTTTTCTAGATGTTAGGACCTTTCAGAGTCTCCAGCAACAATGCCATTTAGTGACAGTGCCAAAAAGATAATTCCTCATCATTTTGAAATCCATTATACCATTTGAATAACTCCCGGACATTTCTCCTAAGTGAGTAAGTCTTTGTGTTTCTGTGTTCATGTGAACGTGCTTTTGTACATGCTGCAAGTCTGCTCTGTGTCCAGACTGGTGGCTTCTTGACGGCTTCCTTCTCTGGCCCAGAGATGGTGAGGGGGTGAGGGGGATGTGGGAGGGTGAGGAGTGGAGGCAAGGGGTGAGGGTAAGGTGGGAGGGTTGAGGGGTGGAGGTGAGGGGTGAGAGGTGAGAGGTGGAGGTGTGGGGGATGTGGGAGGGTGAGGGGTGGAGGTGAAGGGTAAAAGGTGGAGGTGGAAGGACCAGAGACAGTGATAAATACCCAGGGTTCCTCCTGGGCTTCCAGACCCATTCAGAGGTCCTGAGGGACCAATCAGGTGTCTCTTATCTGCCTTCCATCACAGCACACTGGACCTGCCCTTCACTGTGACCAGGCACAGGGGACAGATTGTGCCTGTGTGTGTGTGGTGTGGATATGCCTATTATGTGCAGTGTTTGAGTGTGTATGTCTGTGTGTGTGTGCCGTGCTATGTGTCTGGGGTGTGCATGTGTGGTGTGCATGTGTGTTTCTGTGTGTGTGTGTGCGTGTGTGGTGAGAAGACGTGTATTTTGTGATATCCTGGGAGTAAGAGGGGAGAAACTTAGCCTACAGTACCACATACAGACATGGGAGTCCCACCACGTCCCCCCCCTCAACTCCCCCCACCCACCCCCAGACAATTTCCTCGGCGGAGGAGGAACTTCAGTTGGCATTTTTGCCTTTTGGTTACATTTTCTTTTTTGTTGTTGTAATGAATGCACTTTCATGCAAGAAACTGCCTCTGGTTTCTCCCAGTGGTTGTCACAACATGTGGTGTATGTGTGTGTGTTGCAGGGCCAAGGTAGGATGGGGATGGGTCAGTCAATCTTCATTACATTTTAGATTCTCTTTCAGCGCTTCCATGTGGAAGTATGTGTTGTTTAAAAATTGAGAGAGTATCCAAATGAAATATAAACAGATTTCGACACCTGTGCGTCACTGGTTTAGTTTGTGTGTGTGTGTGTGTGTGTGTGTATGTTTGCGTGTGTGAGTGTGCATTATTTCTTCTCTCCCAATGACAGCAGAGATACGAAGTTCCTGAAAGCAGACTTAGATTGGAGAGATGTGTTCACTGGTGTGTGTCCTTTCACTGAATAAACAAACAATAGGACTGACTGAGACACTTGAAACCAAACATGTTCAAAATATGTCACTGGTCTGTCAAACTCTTTGAATAAATGTGTCACAGAAAACATCTCCCTTTGTCGCATTAATTCTGCTTTTACTTCACTGCCTATCGTTCTCCCTCTCTCTCCCTCCCTCGCCCTCCCTCACTCTTTCTCTCGCTCTCTCTCTCTCCATCACTCTCCCTGTCCCCCTTGATCTCTTTCTCTCTGCCTAGCTCCACAGCTTCCTCCGTCTCTAAAAGTGTCTGGGCTTCAGGTCTGGAGAGTATCCTACTCCAGAAGGCATCGATTTGTGCGGTCTGGTCGCTGAGGCAACGCTTCCTCTGGATTAAACCGGATTACCCACAATCCCAGCTCATTTCCTATCTCATAAAACTAAAGGAGCAGGAGCAGGAAGTCCCATAGGAAAGACAGTGGCATTCAGAAAGGTTAGGATGCCATGTATTTCTGTTCTTCATTAGGTGGCATTCATGTAAAAATGCATCAAATTAATATTGTGTGTGTATATGTACACACATGCTCAAACACACATTGTTGGGATGTAAAATAATGTTTTAGAGAAAGAGGAACTTCATAGGTCTGTGTACTTTTGACCCCAAAAATACAATATGAACGGTTGTATCTTTTAAATGCAATGCTGAAAACCAACATTTGAATCGTACACACAAAATGATACGCACTCGGCGCACTGATAATAAGAACTTAGTCATGTCTTTGGAACCAGACAGAGAGGGGATTTCTGTTGGTGACATGATAATAAAACACAAAACGTACATGGAAATTGCAGATCAAGTTGCTGTCTCAACTTGGTGTCGGGCGAGGTTGTTCGGCAAGGGGTGTCAGAAGATTTAGTGCCGGTCACAGTCTGAGACCGGAGGTTTCAGACTCTCAGCTAGACACAGCTGGACACAGCTGGATCGACAGCAGTACAAGAAGTAAAGAGATATTATAGGCTGGTTTTATAAATAGATGTCTGATATCTTCTCTGGCAAGGCATCATGGGAAAAATATTTTGGTATGCCTTATCCACCTCTGGAAGTGTTTAGCTGGGATTTCTTGGCATGCAGCATCCATTGCATCCAGGAGGGACATTTGGTGATGTGGACGATGGTCAAAAAACCTAGGTTCCCACTTTTGGGGGGGGCTAAGCCCCTATATAAAAACTGTAATTTTTCCTGTGACCCAGCACAATTAGGGGGGTCTGGGGGCATGTTCCCCCGAGAAGAAATGTAGGGCTACAGCCCCCCCAAAATAGGGCAAGATACGCCCATGCTCCAGACTGAGAAAATGGGGTTGAGGAAAGGGGAGTAAGGGGCAAGGAAAAGGGATATCATCCTCGGATGGGCGTCAAACCAGGCTGTGATTGCACGGGAATGGTGAAAAGCCACATTGTTCCGTGTGATCACATATGTTGGCAAGTGGTCTCCCACCTGTCCCCTTTCTGTCTTTGGTGCAGGTCTTCTAATAACCTGAGAAGGCGGTCGGTGTTGTCGGGGCCAATCTCACATGTATTCAGTAGTGCACCGTTGGAGATAGCGGCGCACATGGTGATGATGGCTCCTCTCTGGCCCGGCACGGTAACTCTGGCCCTTTTGCCAATTATGTTTCTTCCGCGCCAACGCCTTTTCGCTAAATTGAATCAGACAGTGTGTGTAAATGTTCTGCTGTATACTGTATTACAGGTTTATAGAGTAGGTTACTGCAAAATACATTATGTATAGTACTGAAATTACTGCATTACATAACCTTACCTGGATGTATTGGCGATTCTTTGATGCGCTCACCGTTCCTTTCAAAGGGAACTTTGTATAGTTGTTTCATTCGGACTGTGTTTACGTAGCTAGAGTCCGAGAAATGGATGTTATGCTGATTGCTGCAATGTTCCCAAAGACAAGATTGTCCTCTACAACTCTGGACTGAATGTCCTTCAGTTTTATTTCATTGTTACAACAATCACCATGTTGACAATAGCAAGTTCCTGTTCATTTAGGAGCTCTACTCTGCCCCCTAGAGACCGGAGGCATACAGTCACTGTAATACACGGTAAACTTACAGTATTTACACTTTGCAGTAGGAGAAGCCCTTATACAATATCCTACCTGTTGCTTTCTCGAAAAATCCGGACAATGGATGCCACTGTGTCCCGGCTGAGATTTGTCTGTACTCGTTCACCGGTGTCTGTGTATGATAGCCCGTGGTTTATGACATGGTCTATGATAGTAGCTCTTATTTCGTCATTTACACTAGCTCTGGCCCTTGTTTGAGCGCCACAACGCATTCTAACTCCTCTCCCTCTTTCTTGTCCTTGTCCCTGTCCTCTCCCTTGTCCCACTCCTGGTCCTCCTGGTACTTGTCTTCCTCTCCCTCGTGCAGGCATTTTTCTTACTTTATTCTTCTTTGCTCTACATTGTTTTTTCCCCACTCAAGATCAGCCTAAAGAGGTCCTCTTTAAATACCATATGGTCATGCGATTGAAAGAACCTCAACACCTGAGTGTGTTTCCTAGATGGGAATCAGCTGTGATGATTTGCATAACTTCAATCATCTGTTTCTCAGTAGCAATGGAATAAAATACAGGGGATATGTTCGTGTTTTAATTCACAACATGAACAGCTGTTCACTTTGACTTTAGCCAATAAGTAGGTTTTGAACATGATGTTATCTGTTATGGCATACAGTGTGAAAGCATAGGTAAATTGGGCAGTCAAAATCGATTGTTTTGGTCTTGGTTGAGCTTGTGTGTAAAAGAAGTGTTAAATTTGTGTTTACTTTATGCATTATGTGTTAATTGTATAGCCAACACAGACGGATGTTGTGCTAACTGTGTCAAGAGTTTAGGAAACTTGCTAAAAGCATTGTCATTCTCCAAAAATGGTCATAGCGATTGTAAAATACAGTAACACACACTGCCAGACTCGTTCAGAGGGTGAATGGTCTATGTGTGTCTGGGTTAGGCTATCTTCACTATCTAAAAACAAACAAAAAAGAATGCACATTTTTTTTTCATTTATGGGTTTTTCCATTTATGGGTTTATGGGTAAAAAGGATGGAGGTAAAAGTACACTGACCTCCATATCAAAGCTCCTCTAGTCTCTAAGTATAAGTACAGACGTAGGCTTCTTACTAATGATTTGTTGTTGTAGTGGTCTACGACACAAGCTAGTTGTTAGACTGAATGGTCGTGCCACTGTCTGTGTCCCTGTGTCTGTGTAATTACCCACCCCTTCTCCTGACTCCACACAACCACACAACAATGTTAGATGGATGTGGCACTCTGATGCTCCATCCCAAACCACAAGCAATCTCTATCGATTCATCACCCTTCCTCTCTTCCCCCCTCCCTTCCCTCTTTCTCTTCTCCTTTCCTTGCTCTTTCCCTCTCCCTCTCTCTCTCTCTCTGGTCCCCTCTGGTCCCTCCCCTCTCTCTCTCTCTGACCCTCCATCTTTCTCCTTCCCTCTCACCTTCCTCAAATCCATCCCAACTTCTCTCACTACTTGATCTCCTCCTCTCTCCGATCCTCCTCCCCTCCTCCTCTCCGTCTCCGTCCACCTGCTCTCCCCGACGTGATCAAACGAGGGCCTCCAGAGTTGAGTCCGTGACCTGCACTCTCTGTGGACCCCGCTCCATCACCCCACCACTCACACTCCCACGCTCTCCCCGCAAACACCTCCATCTCTCCACCCCCTCCATCACCCCGCATCCTCCTCTCCATCAACACCCCCCCCATCCCTCTGTCTCCCCGAAGAGGAGCGTTTCCGAATAATTCACCTTTATGAGATCGCCCACGCGACTCACCACCCACCTCCCCCCTTCTTTCCTCCACCCGCCACCTCTCCACCCCGTCCTTGTCACACAAACACGCCTCCCTGTGATAGGGGGCATAGCGGGGGGGGGCGGGGGACGCGTGGTTGTAACCATGAAATGGAGACAGGGCTGATCCACAGAGAGAGATGTATTCCTGGAGGAGAGCCAGAAGAAGGCTGGGAGAGGGGTCGAAACGACCTGGAGGTGTCGAGATGGTTCTCCCCCTCCCCCCTGCTGCCTCTGTGCTCCAGAGAGAGATGTGTGAAGGATACACTAGAACCAGTGGGACATACGGTCACGGTGCCCTTGGAGTGTGAGGCAGATTCAACTGACATGTTTGTGAAGGATATCCCAGAATAAACCCAACCAGAAACATGGACACTGGTAGTGAGTTTCCATGTCATGATTCTTCTTCCTGTGAGTGCTCTATCAAACACACAGGCATACACCGACTCAGCATCAGGCCGTTTCCTTCTCATAGGCATTAAAAATGGGTGTCAATTGAAATGTGTCCCAGTGAGATTTACAACTTTTTTTGTGCTACCCTGAACAAAATACCTTTTTTAACAATTTCTCAAACACATTTCTTGAAACCTTCACCCATTTTTTCAAAACTTTGAACACAGAGCGAAATCTTCAAAATGACATTCACAAAACCTCTGACTCTTCTGGCAAACTCAAACACTCGCCTCCAAACATTTTTATCTGTGCTCAAAATCAAACAATGCTTTCAGATCAAACACAGCCAATCCAGGGCATGTAGTTTCAGAAAAATATGTTTACAGTTTTTTTTTATTGCTTACACACAAAAGTTTAAGTTAGTGAAACCTGACACTCCAGGAGCAAAACCACAGCCCAGATCTGCACAACTACACATTTTCAACATCCCACATTTGGCAAAACATTACACAGTGTTTTGCAAAACACTAAACACACTTCTCCACATTAGACACAGAAATCTAACTTGTCACTTCTTTGCCATTCAAGACACTCCCTTTCAAAATACCACACCTATGAACCAATTGATCAAACACGCCCATTAGGTGTACAGACACTTAGTCGTTAATTGAAAACTCACCAATCAGGTGTCAGCACAATAACAGGTGAGTGTACCTGTCTTCAACAGAAACGGAAGGTAATGTTTCAGTCCGAGGAAAAGGAAGAGTGAGGATGAGAGGGGTGGGGAGGGTGGAATAATGAGGAAGAGGGAGAGGTAGACCTGGAGGAGGACGTGGACTAAGAAGAGCAACATTGGTTGACCCCGCTGTAAACCATGGGTTGACATTGAGAGAGACTGGACAGAGAGTTGAGAGTTTTTTTATGCTTTCTTTTTTGTCTTTACAAATGTTTTCGCTGTGGGCATGTACTATATTCTGTAGTAGTAGTATCTTCTGTTTTGGTTTTCTGTTCAAAATGCAACCGTTGGAAAGGCATGGATGTATTGATGATTTTATGATGTGGAGAAAGATTCATATTTTCATCTGTGTGCAGTACTGGTCTTGTGTGTTGTGTTTGGTCAATATATTCATGTACTTTACTCTTAAAAAATCAAGCCCAGGCTTTATCATTGGAAAAGTAGAACGTGTGCAACTGGTTCTAAGGGAATCCGATCGTATGAACCATGTGTGTACCATACGGTGACAAAATGAAATTACCGTTTTTTTTTCAGTAATTGCTTACTGTAAGCACAATTTTGAAAACAGGGCTCACTTTGTCAAAACACAACACACGATTCACACAACTGGACACACAAGTGGCAGAACACCTTAAATCTTTTGCAAAATGAAACACTTTGTTCAAAACTATACAATCATGTATATACTTTAACCCCATTTCTGTCACCGTATGCCACACACATGGTTCATAAAATTGGAATCTGTTTGAACCAGTTACACACTGTTGTGCAAAATGTAAAACACTTTTACACTATTATTTTCTAATGATATAACCTGCTTGACTTTGTCAGAGATATTGTTACCATAGACTATAGAGTAAGTAAAAGTACATGAATATGTTGACCAAACACAACACACAAGACCAGAACTGCACACTGCTGAAAATATTTACTGTATTTCTCCACATTGTCGACGTTAAGGTTGCATTTTGTGCAGAAAATCTAATTGAACATATTTCAAATTACAGTAAAGACTGTATATTAGTAGGCTACATACTGTAAATGTGACAGTTGTTAGTACTCCTCGTGTGTTGTGTCTGTGTATGCAACAGACGTGGTCTTGCAAGCTCTGTCAGAGTTTTCCGGACCGTGTTCATCCATCACGGAGATTCGAACACGCCATCTCTGACTTCCCAAGCGCCACCACTACCAGCTATGCCAAAGAAAAGCAACTATTCATTGACGCGGGTGGCCTGATACATACTTGAGGAGTGAGTTTCACCGATTCACACAGGCTACATAAACACAGCCAATACATTTGTATTCAGCAAATGAAATACAGTACATTGTTTCAATCATGGACTGCCGTGAATGTGTACAAAAGTACTGATGTAATGCATAGAGTAGGCTACATTTTACTGTACTGTACTGTAGACAGTAGAGAATAGTAGTTTTCACCTGTGCTCTTGTCGAAATGTCCAAATTACTGTTGCAACAGTATATCTGCTGAGGTTGGGCTGAACTCTCTGTCCAGCCTCTCTCAATGTTGCCCCAAGGTTCACAACATGGTCAACCAATGTTGTTAGAATTTCATTAGATACTGTAAATTTGGCCCTATATTTCCACGGCCTCCAGGTCTACTTCTCCCTCTACCCTACCACTCTTCCTTCACGGGCTCCCCCTCTCATCCTCACTCTCCCTCTTACTCTTCCTGCAACATTGCCTTCAATTTTTGATGAGGACAGGTACACTGACCTGTTGCCTTTTTATAGTGCTTACACCTAATTGGTATGTGGTATGTTTACAGTATGTTTTTTGACATTTTTGTGTCCAAGCATTCGGAAAAAACTGTATAGTATAGTTTTGAATGAAGTTTCCTTTTGCAAAAGCTCTGAGGTGCAGTTCCGCTACGTGTGTGTGGTCAGGTGAATTGTGTGTAGTGTTTTAAGCAAATGAGAAAATTGTACTTATGCAATCGAGAGAAAAAAACTGCACCGTATGAATGTCTTTATATTCAACCCTTGCATGAAAATATAGTTGTCCAACTGCAGAAACCAAAAGAAAGCTAAGTGAAAAGCATTTTACATTATTAATACATTATTATTATTATTATTGACAATTGTGGGTCAGTGTCCAAGGCAACTGACTGTGAACCTAACCTGCGCGCTAGCAGGTTTTCCATTACAAACTCTGCATTTATATACCCTTCCACTTTCTAAGCCTGATACCGTTGGCAGACACGGGGTGTCCTTTCCTGCTTCAGCCGACCAATCTTGGACAAATTAGCTCAGCTTTACGTCGGGAGAGGATTATAAGACAGCGATTAGATGTGCTTTAATTCCCTGATGAATACCTGAGTGAATGTTACCATTTGATGTCACACTCCATAATTTATGTTTGCAACATTCTCAGCCCTCAGGCCTACATCGCTAATGCTAGGCTACACTCTGTGGACGTGCACAACCAAATGCTTTTTGGCACTGAAATAAAGATAAATCATTGACATTTAATTTGGTCTTCTTCACTGCCTACAAATAGAAATCCGACAATGAGTATTTATATACTGTTCCTACCATTAACATTCACCTGTGACCGTGCACCCACCTGTAACTGGTGTTCCAGAAAATGTATTTCAAGATCAGCCTTACTAATCTTCTTTCGTAAGTACACCATCTCTTGGTAAATGTTTTGCACTTGCTTCAGGAGATTAATTTTGTACAACTCCTTTACTGGTAACTGGGAATACATTAGATTACATCAAATTCCAACATTCCACATGCAGCTGTCAACGTCTCTTCGTCATCATAATCATCATCTTCCTGTTATGAAAATCATTATGTTGGGGGTTACTGCTAGTTTGAATCAGCATTACCTAATATTGACTTTGTAAATTTCATTTCAAGCTGCTGCCAAGTGCGCTTTGCGCCTGTGGGATACATCTACATGCTATTTTATTCAATTTTATTCCACCAAATGTTCACCTGTAATATTAACGAACAATGTGGTTCCATGTTCAATGTATGGACTGGGTACTGCATTCAAATGTATATGCATTGACCCGGCTAGCAATAATCTCCCATGCCAATTGTCTCTCCTTTGCTGCTACAGCCATGTTGATTTCTTCCGGAATATGTGCTCAGCATATGTTAACACTTCTAGCTGAAGTGGGGTGAAGTAGGAGGATGTTTTGTCTCTGGGTGCTATTGTGGATCCTAGTTTTGGTGTTCCGTTGATGTTGGCTTGTTATAGTCCTCATGCCTTTTCCCTGCTTTAAAGCAGTTGCACGCCCCGATTGTCTGCCGAGGTGCGGCTGTGGTTCTCGTCAGCCGGCCGGGGAACGGGAACCTGTAATACTTCCCCAGGATCACCTGGCCCCGAGCTCCAGGGTTTCCACACTGGCTAACCCAAGACAACATCCTGACCCCAACATCCTGACCCTAACCCAAGACAACATCCTGACCCCAACATCCTGACCCTAACCCAAGACAACATCCAGACCCTAACCCAAGACAACATCTAGACCCTAACCCAAGACAACATCCAGACCCTAACCCAAGACAACATCCAGACCCTAACCCAAGACAACATCTAGACCCTAACCCAAGACAACACCCAGACCCTAACCCAAGACAACATCCAGACCCTAACCCAAGACAACATCCCAGACCCTAACCCAGCAGAAAAGAAAATGGTAAATAAATGCTGTGGTAAATAAATGTTTAAAATGCATGGGTTTACATTTAGTTTTTTGTGCAGCATGGAAAAAGTCAGTCAAACAGAAAACAGTATGATCCCAGGGTGCATACTGTACTCTCTCTCTCTCTCTCTTTATATACATATATATATATATATATATATATATATATATATATACACACAGTGTACATGGATACTATAAAAATACTGTGTAGTACATTCATATCTCAGTTCCTCACACATGAGTGACATTTCCAACCACGCTGCAACATGTCAAAGTGGGCGTTTACTAATGATGTGAACACCCTATTAGTGATTGTTAACTTGAATCTACAATATATAACATAGTTCCATTTCAGAGCGAAGCACAGGGGAAAATACACACGCCTACGCAGAAGAAATACAGGAACTTTTGTACCATTAGCGCCTGTGAGATCCTGCATAATATATACGTCTCACATCTTCAGCGCACACCCTCCACTCCCACGGATGGCTTAACACTGCCTGATTCATTTCATGTCATTATTCCGTATGTGCGCAAACTGTGATCAAAGTTCATGACATGCTGCATGTAGCCATGGACTAACAATCTAAATAAATGATGATTATGATAAATCTAGTTTGTGCAGGTCCACCAAGGCTAAACTCTTAAACAACTCTCCATCATATTTAAACAGAACGAGCTAAGGAGAAAGGAACCGACATACAGCAGACACATCGGTATGGTCTTCTTTACGTTTATCCTCTGTGAGCGTGTAAACAGCTCTGATAACAGGCGGCCATTATGAACACCGGTATTTACAGAACGGCAAATGAACAATGAATGTTTTGGTTTTTACGGTGCGGCGTGGAGCCCAGTGTTTAATGACACCACACATATGGGGATGGCCTCATTCAAACGCCTCGGAGCACATATGCCAGTCGGTTTGAGGCCCTCTACCCCCCCTCCCCCCCCCTTCCAGTTACCGATTACGACCCTCTTGGTGACCGGCGAAAGCGAGGATGACGGAGAGGGTAGCAATGAGGAGGAGTAAATGAATGGTCCGGTGTGTGCAGTAAAAAATATATTTACTGTAAATCGTGGGCAGACGCAGGAACGATAAACATTGCAAACACAATCAGCTGACGTTTTACTGTGGTCTTCACATCTGTTCCCACTGAGAGGGAAAGAGAGTGGGAGAGAGAGGGAGAGAGAGAGAGGGAGAGAGACAGAGAGAAAGAGAGTGAGAGAAAGAAAGTGAGAGAATGTGAAGAGGGGGAGAGATAGAAGATATAGGGATAGATGGAAGGGAGGGGGAGAGAAGAGAGTGAGAGTGAGTGACAGAAGAGCGAGGGAGAGAAAGTGAGAGGAGATGTGGAGGGAGATAGAGGAACGAGGGAGAGAGGGGAAGAGGTAGAGAGTGAGAGACAGCTCAGGGAGGGAGGGAGGAAGATACAGAGGAGAAAGTCATCATGAAACAAGGGTCTGTCTGTCTTTACCCCCATCACACACACAAATGCTGGGTTATTTTATCTGCCCAAACTCTGGGTTGAGCCTGTTGGGGTCATTTTGTTGGGTTATTTCCATGATGCTGGGTAGGTTTTGCGCAGCCCAGCCCTGTCCTCCTCCTCTCTTCCACCCCCACGTCACCACGTCACCTGGTACCTTACCCAGCGGCTGGCTCGCTTTCACCCAGCTGCTAGTTTATCTGCGGCATATAAACATAACTTTGTCAATGGTCTTTTCAACTGCTCTTTAGTTTCTTACTGTCAGCAGGGCCCATGCACAACGGCAGGGACAAATTGTGTTAATTTACTAAGGTTTCTATCCTCTGTTGTACCTACCAAGACATAGGGACAGCAACTATGCCAGTCCAGCGGCTGTGTACCGTAAGTAGATAGATAACAATCAGCAGTTCATGCTTAGTCTACTTCTGTGCAGCTTGTTCAGGGTAGCTAAATAAGCGTTAGCTAAGAGTTCAAATAGCATTATTTCAATTGCAAGGAAATAATAATAACCCGTTTATGAAGTCAAATGAATCCAGCCTTTGAATGATCAACCCAACGTGCTGGGTTGAAAGATCAACACATCGTGTTGGGTTAGTTTAACCCTATGTGTGTTCTGTCCTCTATTTAACCAGCATTTTTGGGGATATGGTTTGTGTTTACATTTATGTGTGTGTAGATGTGTGTGTGTATATAAACAATACCCCTCTGTTTACAAGGGGCACAACATCTCATGACTGGAGACACACACTACCCCCTTCTACACAGCATGTTCAAGGGGAGAACATTGCTCCTTCATGCTGCCTCACAGTTCTGTGTTAAAGGTTCGAACACAGAACAAAGGCTTGTTGTTGTACCGGCATGAAGCTGGCAGGGGGGGAAATCGGAGGTACAAAGCTAAATCTATGTCTGTGTGAAAGGGAGAGCCGGCACGATGTGACTACACACACTAGCAACGCCGTCACACACTCGATACAACACCGGCATGCAATCTAAAATCACATACAGGGTGGCATTGTGCCGGCTTTGTTTGGTTCAGAGAAAGCAAACTAAGCCGGTGTAATGACCACTCTTCAGTGCAGCAATATTGCATGATATCGGTATAAAAGAGGCTACTGGCTGCAGCTGGAACACACAGCTCATTCTGTGTGAATCTGTTGTCAGCAGCGACAATGTCCTCCTATTCCTTCTGAATCCCTTCCTCCACACCTCACACCCTCCACACCTCCCCTCACACACACACACACACACACACACCCTCTGTCCCTCCCCTCACACTCCTTCAACCCGGACTCAATTCCCCCCCCATCCCCCTACACACACATCCCCAATCCACTTGCCCCCCCCCTCACACTCCCTTACCCCTCATCCTTACATCCATCCCCCTACTCCCCCCCATCCCACCAAACCCTAACCCACCCCCCAACACACAACCCACCACGCCTCACACAACCAAGCCAACAGAACCCCCCCCAACCCCCCACCCCTCCCAGCCAGTCGGGGTGGGGGTGTTAGATGCGCCCCGTACGAAGGACACGTTAAGTAGGCCGTGTTAAGTGGCGTAAGCGCCCGAGAAGATGGATGACAGGGCGCCCTGATGAAGGTGACAGTGGGCCATCTGCTGGGCTCAATTTCTCACCTCACTGATGCACAACATGTCTACTCTCTTTCCCTCTCTTTCTTTCTTTCTTTCTTTCGCTCTCTCTCTTTATTTCTCTCTGTCTTTCTCTCTCTTCTTCTGTCTCTCTCTCAATCTGTCTTTCGGTCTTGTCTTTCAGTCTGTCTATATATCTATCTCCCTCTCTTTCTTTCTCTCTTTCCTTCTTTATTTCTTTTGCTCCCTCATTCTGAATCTTTTGATATCTGGTTTCTTTTTTCTCTCTTTCCAATAACACTTTCAGACTAAAATCTCAAACAATGGGTGCAGCCAAATCTCTTACCTTGCTTAACAGTCTGTCAGTCACTGTCTATTTTTCCTGTGTCTTGTTCTGTCTTTGGGGCCAGTGCTATTTTTCATTTTCACACTCATTTGAAATGGTCTCAGTATGTTTTAGTCATTGGAACCTTGTCATATAGAGTCCATTGAAACCTTGTAAGAGTGGGTTTACAATAACAATACTTTGACCCTTGAACACCCATTCCCGTACACTCATGACTCACTGTATTACGTAACCTGACAAAACTCCTTTCAATTGATTGTACATAGAGAAAGACAGAGATAGATGGAGAGATAGATGGAGAGATAGATGGAGAGATAGATAGAGAATTTGAGAATAAGTAAGAGCGAGAGACAGGGCAAGCGAGAGACAGAGCAAGACAAAAACTGAAGTTGAGAAAGAAATAGAGAAATAGAGTGAGAAGGACAGAGAGCGACAGAGAGAGAGAGAGAGAGAGAGAGAGAGAGAGAGAGAGAGAGAGAAAGAGAGAGAGAGTGATGAAGACGGGGAGTGCGTGGATGACCCCTGGTATCCTGCTATCGCTGATAAGCATCAGTCAGGGCGATGGAGAGCTCTGCTCCTGCACTTTGGAGGGAGATCTTATCTTCTGGATAAAACTGTCCGGGAAGACATTAGAGCTTCCTGTACACCGCTCCATTTACCAGCAGCACTGAGAGACTGGAGAGAGAGATGGAGAGAAAGAAGACAGAGAGATTGGCACAGAGAGAAAGATATGGAAAGAGAGAGAGAGATGGAGAGAGATAAACAGGAAGAGACGGATATGGAAAGAGAGAGAAAGAGAG
>CAEFZP010002749.1:0-37500 GCA_903064625.1 Mallotus villosus | reverse complement strand
GTTTCTGGCAGACAATGTTTCCAACCAGCTGCATTCAGGGTCCAGCTGAGCTAGGCGTGCATAGACTTGTTCTCAACTACATTTAAGTTCCCCGTTATATGCTTTTGCAAAAAAACGTTGGCTGATTTTTGTTTTCAAAATTCCCAAAATTCCCGAGCCAAAATTCCCGTGGAAACTTTCCGGAAACTTTCCGGAAATTTACCGGAAACTTTCCGCCCCTTTGCAACCCTAGTATCACCTGATGCACAAGTCATCTCTCCATTTAGGAGACATCATTTATCTCAAGTCTGGGACTGTCTCAAGACTGTCTTACTCATACCATACACCACATTTGTCATAGTTATTTATTGTGTACCTGTGCCCTGTGTTTTCCACTGAAAACTTCAAAAACCTGTTTACCAAAATGGTGACGAGAGTCTGAGGTCTGGGACCACACACTTTAAAGTAAACTCAATTGTTTTATCGTTTAGTTGTGTGGCCGGATCCGATTTGGAGAAAACAGACTGACAGGCTCTTGATAAACTGAACTACATAATTTTTTCCCCTTCTAGAAAATCAAAGTCAGAATTCTCCAGAACCTCTTGGAGTATGTGCCTGTGTCTGGGTGGCAGACAGCGCCCTGCTACACTAGTTCAACCATTAACTTCACATTTAACCATGAAATGAGAACTCTACAGGAGGCATCACTGCATCACGGCTCTCTGAGTTTTCTATCCCTCTCTCTCCCTCTCTCTTACACTCTCTTTCTGTGTATCTCTCGCTTTCTCTCCTCGCTCTCTCATTCTGACCGACCTCCCGTTTTCTCGTCCACATTCTCTCCTTCTGATACCTCCAGTCTGTCTGTGTACTGTAAGCACTTTAGGAACCTTCTGGAAGATCATGTAAATGGCTGTCACAGTCCAGTTAGTCTGGAACAGCAGAACTCCCGGGCCAAGAGCAGAGTCTTCACACTTAATTATAACTTTGCCATTTGACTGACCAATAAACACTGATATTGTCAGTCGCACACGCACACACGCACACACACTCAACAGAAAATAACAAACCAACGACGTGGTTTGTCAGTCAACTGACTCTTTGCAGGTTGCGACATCCCACCTCTGAGTCCACCCCCCCCGACCCACCACCGCTCACCTCCAACCCCCAAACGGGACAGAGCTCAGAGCACCATGTGCCGCCTCTTGTCACACTTTTATACTTAAAGATGGCAGTGCCAACCTGCCACTTAGGCCCTTGCAGCTGAGCTTCCTGTGTGGAGCATGATCAAACCCTCACCCACGCTGTGCTGCTTGACAGGACTCTAGCGCTGGAGCCAAGCCCGTCCCCCGATCCCCACCTGAGCCGCGCGCAGCAAACGAGCGTGGAGAGGGACCGTAGGCGCTAGCACGCTACGCTAGAACATCTGTCAACGGGGCCCAGGCTGGTGATTTAAAATCACACCCAGAGACTGTGATTTGTTCGTTTGTTTTTCCTTTCTTTTGCTTTTCTTTTTTTTCTTCCCTTCCTGCCTTTTTTTTTGCTCCACCTCTCCTTCTCTTCCTCTCTCTCTCTCTGCTTCTGTATCTTTCTGCAGCTTTCTCTCTCTCTCTCTCAGCCGTAAAGGCTGTTTCCCTGGTTGTTGTCTCCATGGCAATGGAGTAACAGACTAGTGTGTCTCGCATATGTGGACAATGTCTAACTGCGTAGGGGGTGGGGTCGTGGGGGAGAGTCAGGGGTGGAGAGGGTGGAGAGGTGTGGGTGGGGTGAGAGAAACATCATTTGCTGCTATTGCCACAGGCGCCACTTGCCACATGTGAAAGACACTCATCAAGACTCGGCTTTTGTACAGGACGTACATGAACAACCTAAAAAGGCAGCATTTATGAAGATGTGAAGTGTGACTCGAGCTCACCCTTTACATCCTGATCTCTCGCTTCGTGACTTCCCTCACAATGGCCCATTTTCGCAACCATTTCTACCCTCAAAGCCCTTCCTCTGCCCCCCTGGTCATAGGTTGGATAGCTGAGTCAGGGGTTGTCCTTTAGAAAAAGAGTTACAGGGTGATATGAAGGGAACCGCAGGGCTCAGCTGTGGGCCACTAGAACGAAGGCCTGACAAGAAAGGTATTTGATGAAAACGAGAGCTGTAGCTGGAAGAGTTCAGAGGTACAAGGTTTAGTGTTGACCCTGTGCGGGGATGTGGTCCAATAGTGGTGATGACACATTTCTTCAAATGACTTCCACTGTTTGACCCTCCTACTGTGACACAGTTCACTGCTCATCAGTAGCCCAGGAGTTATATAACCCATCCAAGCTTGCAGCAATCAGCATATCTACAGTTTTCAATGACACATTAAACAGTTATTGGATTTGTATATGTTACACATCCACTCTGCATGTGATCATAACTACAGTGTTTGCATTTTGAGGTGTTGTTAGCATGTTGAGGTGCAGCACAGAGATGACGTGTGAATGTGGTACTGTATGTCTTTGCTGAGGTGAAATCAAAGGCCAGATTTACTGTAAGAAAACACAGCTAGGTAACGGAGGCCATGTTGGATCGTGGCTAGCTACTCCTGAACGCAGCATGGTAATAACTAATTACAAACCTCCACCAGATGGTGATTTCACACTGTTGCAGAGTGACTTGGCAAGCGAGTGTTATCATTAACTTATTATTGGCTCAGGGGGTCAAGTTTTTCATTTAGTGAGAACAGGCATCCCTTTGGCTGCTTCTCAACGTGGCGAGGATCTGGCTGAAAGTGTTTGAGGTGACAGAAGTGTGGATATTTATTACCACACAACAGAGGACGTTGGGAGATTACCGCTGACTTACTGAGTTTAACATGCTGAGTTTACAGCTGTACACCACAATGTGTTTGGCATGAAGTGCACTTTCTTTAAGGTGAGTATGATAATGATAATCTGACCTGAAGTGTAGCCTGAATGCACAGTGGGAGAATGTGGGTGGTACAGTGGTGTAGGGGGCTGGGAGTGTGTGGTTTATCCTACAGTAGTGAGGGCTGTAGGGGTCTAGGAGTGTGCGGTTTATCCTACAGTAGTGAGGGCTGTAGGGGTCTGGGAGTGTGCGGTTTATCCTACAGTAGTGCGGGTTGTAGGGGGCTGGGAGTGTGCGGTTTATCCTATAGTAGTGAGGGCTGTAGGGGGCTGGGAGTGTGCGGTTTATCCTACAGTAGTGAGGGTTGTAGGGGTCTGGGAGTGTGTGGTTTATCCTACAGTAGTGAGGGTTGTAGGGGGCTGGGAGTGTGTGGTTTATCCTACAGTAGTGAGGGTTGTAGGGGTCTGGGAGTGTGTGGTTTATCCTACAGTAGTGAGGGTTGTAGGGGGCTGGGAGTGTGTGGTTTATCCTACAGTAGTGAGGGTTGTAGGGGGCTGGGAGTGTGCGGTTTATCCTACAGTAGTGAGGGCTGTAGGGGGCTAGGAGTGAGTGGTTTATCCTACAGTACTGAAGGCTGTAGGGGGCTGGGAGTGTGCGGTTTATCCTACAGTAGTAAGGGTTGTAGGGGGCAGTGAGTGTGCGGTTTATCCTACAGTAGTGAGGGCTGTAGGGGGCTGGGAGTGAGTGGTTTATCCTATAGTAGTGAGGGCTGTAGGGGGCTGGGAGTGCCCTTTGCTGTCCAGGTAATGGATCCTGCTAGCCTGCCTCCCCTCCAAATTATTCTGTCTACTGCTCCTTGTGACACAGGTCCAGGATTATCAGTATCACCACGGGAGACAGCCCCCCCCCCTCCCCCAACCCCCCAGTCATTGGTGATAGACATCAGTCATGGTCAGGTACATTGTATGTATGTGTGTGTAGTAGAGCATGTGTTTGGAGATGCCACAAAAAAGTATTTGTATTCTGTAGTAGCATATCTGTGTGTGTGTTTAGAGAAAGAGAGATAGAATAGTACTGTATGTGTGTGTGTTTATGTGTGTACTGTAACCATGTTTATGTGTCTGTAAGAGTAAATACAAATATGTGTGTATATGTCTGTGTGTTAAGAGGGATAGGAAGATCAAATAGTCTGTGCGGTTATGTGTGTGTCTGCGGCTGAGTCTGTATTCAGTGCCAGTGTCACGAGCAGACACCGGTCCTGTGACAAGCTATGAGGAAGATCCCTGAAGAGGAAGGCTGACATTTATTTCTGCCCCCACGGCCACCTGGGACATCAGAGACGGCTCGGACATTTCACACAACGGACGCCATAACGCGTCAGCGTTTCAGGTCCATTTTACACATCCTAGACAGGAGTTTAATGCCGGAGATAAGACATGAAAGTCTAATTGAAAACGAGGGAGTCATTTTTCCACAGGTTAACGTCAAGCACAAAATGAACGAGTCTTTCTTCCAGACATAGCATTTAATGAAATATTAAATGGAGGATGTATAATTGATCAATCAAATGCTGAGATACATCTCTGGCCACGCTGAATCAATTTCAGATTTTTGTGAGGCCAATTCCATGGCCTACTTCTGATCTTTCTTTCTTATTCTCTATTTCTCGCTGCTCATTTTCTTTCCTCTCTTTTGAAAGGAGATGAGCAGGGGGACTTAGCGACACAGAATGAAGTTAGCACACATCTTGAATTGTACCAACCTGCCAAAGGCCTAAGTTAACTGTGTGCACTACGGTATGGTGATGTTGCTACCGTATTTACAGAGATATGAATTCTTTCAAATGATGTATGAGATGTTGTCATGGTAAAGATAATGGGTTGCGAATAGGTGAATGAGGTAAAAAAGGGATATTTCCTGAAAGGAACCCC
The DNA here is from genome assembly GCA_903064625.1 of Mallotus villosus. Classification (NCBI taxonomy): domain Eukaryota; kingdom Metazoa; phylum Chordata; class Actinopteri; order Osmeriformes; family Salangidae; genus Mallotus; species Mallotus villosus. The sequence goes on along the minus strand of CAEFZP010002749.1, from coordinate 32,752 downwards.
ATGCATACAACATTGTCACCTGCACGTGACGATTTTGAAAAGGTGTCGGTCTGTTTGGAAATACTAACCCTTAATAACCTCATTCCAATTCGGGTCTTGGCCGTGTCCTCAGCTCCGAGGTTTATTGCTGAGAATATACGATGCTCTTGACAAGCCAGAGAAGTATTTCTCGCCAAGCAGAAACTTTCGTTCACCCCTCGCCCCCCCTCCCCTATTCTTCATGATGTGGTCTGCGTAGCCCTCATGTCTCATATCTGTGATGCGTCACTCAGGAAACCAACCCCAAGGCCTCCCACCCTGCACGGATAAAGAAGAAACCACCATGAGAGTGATGAGGCATTTTTCTTCTTCGTCTTTTTTCCCCGGAGTTGCAGAGTAAACACATTTAAAGATTTATGGGAGGTGGCAGGAGCCAGAGTGTGACCCCCGTCTGTTATATTCGGCCTGTCCGTGCCCATGCCAACAGCCCAGCTCCAGGGCTGGGTTCAGGTTGGTAAAGTAGAATGCTGCTGGCTCATTAGCCTGGCTGGGAGAAGACAACACTAACAAGCCAAGGAGGCAGAGGACACCTTCGAACTGTAGATCTTTCTCTCTCTATCTCTCTATCTCTCTATCTCTCTCTCTCTCTCTCTCTCTCTATCTATCTATCTATCTCTCTGCCTCCCTTTATGTTTCCCTCTTTGGCTCTATATTTCAAACTTTAGTGTTCTCTCTTAATATGACCAACCATTCTTTCTCCCTCTCCCAATCAATCTATTTCCTCTATCTGCAATCTCCATCATTCTCTCTCCCCACTATCCAGCCCTCCCTCTCTCTCCCTACTTTCTATTGCATGTAGTGATTCAAACCAGCCAGGTAGTTTCTTCAGTTTCTTCGTTTTCAGAGAGCTCCCACTTCCACATTCGTAGTCGATAGCGGAGCTAGCTGTCTGCAGTCAGGGTGGAGGTGTCTAAGACTGCCCAGGTCCTCAGAGTACCACTTCTCCTCCCCCCTCGTCCTCTGGGCCGATGTTGATACGGAGCCATCAATTCCATTAAGCCCTGGCTGGCCGTACGAAGCAGAAACCCTTCTGGGTCTAAGAAGAGGGGGAGGAGGGCACGATGGAGGCGCAGTTGTTATTCATGGTCTGTCATCGCTGTAAAAGTTTGAACTCTCCTTCCTAAAGAGAGCTAACTTCTGAAGAGCAAAGAACTTTCTCGTGTAATTATACTCTTCTAATCTGGCCTATAGAGGTGAACGTGTCTTGGTTTGAGGGTAACTACCGATCCTATTCTTAGCTGACTTTAAGAGACAAGACACCTTTGATGCAGGGCGCACATACTCTGTGTACTGATGTAGGCTACAGTACAATTATCATGATCAGCAACGCAAAAAACATTTTTGATTATTAATGTGCTTTGTACTGGAAATCAGGCTTAGGATATACATCTTGGCCTTGAATAGGTGGAAGACAACCAACAAATCATTGGTTTGGGTAATGCCAACGAACATTCACTCTGTGTTTTAGCTTTAAAATAAAACTTTATGTAGTATTCCCCTATAAGATACTTAATGCTACTCTTTTCCAACGAAGAAACATTACATTTGAAAACGTTTTTTTTATATTCAGAAACTGCAAGGGTAGGCTACTGTGTATAGTTGCATACAGCTCTCCAAATTAGCCTTCTGTCTGCCTGAAAGGGCGCGCACTGCACAGAAACAGAGGCTGATGAATGTCTGCCTTCTGTGAAACTAGCAACCAGATGCAAATGCGGAGCTGATATTTACTCGGCGACCAGGCTTGGCCCTCGTCTTCCCTGTCTCTCCCCGGGCCATGTCTCAGCTGCAGAGCATCGTTATTTTTAATGAAGGTTCAGCGCTGTTAGCCGAGCGTGTTCGCACCAGCGCGGAGCACAAACGCTTTCATCTCCTCGTTTCCGCGACTCAACCATTATAAAGCCTCCTGATCATATGTAACACGAGGTTATTATATTTTTTATTATTATTACTATACTCGGTTGTTGATCTCTCTTTACGGGGTCGAAGAGAAATGTTTAAAAGAGCGAGTTGGGACATCAGCTATCTGTGTTCCCAGCATAACAGGTGATTCGACTTACTCACAGTAATGACGCTAATCATGGATCGGTGTGTTGGAACTGAAGGTATCTCTCTGTATCTCAGCTCAGTAAATAAGCCCCGGATGCGATGTGTGTGTCTGTGTGAGTGTGTGGCATAGGCTACCACAATTTGTAAAATGTTCAGATCGACATCGACATGTTGGCATTTGCCAGGATGGATACATTACCACAACACACAGCGTGTGCTGTGCTCTACTTCCTGTGTTTCTGGCGTGTCACCACACCTCACAAGTAGGCTAACGAAGGTAGTAACAAAAACAACATGTAAAGAACTTCAGGATAAATATAGCTGGTCTTAAATATAAATGCCAGGTCTCCCAGAGAAATGTCCCCTAACACATCAGTCTCCTAGTTAGAGTTTTTAGGTCAGGCTCTTTTTCAGCACTTTTGCAGATGGAGATTAAATCTTTAATCGTCAGGGGGGAGGGAGGGAGGGTGGGAGGCAAAACTGGCAAACAGATTTTTAATTATGGCCAACTAAATTAAGATACCCAGATTCAGTCCCATGCCCCTGACTGATCTATCTATTTCACTCCCTCTCCTTCCCTCCCTCCCTTCCCACCATCTCTCTATTCCTCCATACCATTGCCCCGAGACTCTAATTGTATTACTCAATCAGAGAGATCATCTGTCAAGACCAGTCACTGAGCTCCATGGCTTCACATCCCACCAAAGGGGGGGGGAGGGAGTACAGAGAGAGAGGGTAGAGACAGGGTAGAGAGAAGGTAGCGATATAGAGAAAGATGGTGGAGGCAGGGTAGAGAGAGGGAATAGAGAGAGAGAGTGAGAGGGTAGAGAGACAGAGATCGAGAAAGAGGTAGAGGGAGAAGGGCAGAGGCAGGTTAAAGGGAGGGTGGAGAGAGAAGGGTAGAGGGAAGGTAGAGAGAGACAGGGTAGAATAAGGGAGAGAGAGAGGCTAGAGAGAGGGAGAGAGAGACAATTAGAGATTGGAAGAACTGGAATCGTCTTGGGAAGCACGGACAAGGGCGAAGAGAGGAGAAAGAGAACACACTGGTCCGAGAGTCCCCAGTCACCCTCCTCCTTCCCCTTCCACCCTCCTTGTCCTCCTTCCCCTTCCACCCTCCTTGTCCTCCTGTCCCCTTCCACCCTCCTTGTCCTCCTTCCACTCCTTGTCCTCCCTTCTTGTCCTCCTTCCTCTTCCTCCCTTATTGTCCTCCTTCCTCTTCCTCCCTTCTTGTCCTCCTTCCTCTTCCTCCCTTATTGTCCTCCTTCCTCTTCCTCCCTTATTGTCCTCCTTCCTCTTCCTCCCTTCTTGTCCTCCTTCCTCTTCCTCCCTCCTTGTCCTCCTTCCTCTTCCTCCCTATTTGTCCTCCTTCCTCTTTCTCCCTCCTTGTCCTCCTTCCTAACCTGAGAACAGTCTCCCAGCACAGTCCCAGCACTAGAACATTTAACTGTCAGTGAAGAAGGACCTCCTACCTAGCATGCTCATGCAGTGCCTCATAACACCAGCCATCATAAAAAGAATACTTCTGTGTACAGCTTTAGCATGTGTGTGAACTGCATCTGTAAGAATACGCTGAGAATATATTGTGTGTAGTTTGTGTGTGTGTGCGTTATTGTTTGCCCGGTCAAGTCAATCCTCAGGGACATCAGAGCAGCATCTTCAATGTGTTCTGAGCCCTCTGACCATCTCCCTCCCCTTTTCCCCCCTCCCCCCCGGCCTTACTCTCTCCCTCCCCCCCCCACCCCCCCCTCCCAGAACCCCCCAGGTCGTCCAGCAGCTGTCTGAGTACCTCCTGCCAGGGTACCATTGATCTCCCTGAGACTCCCAGCTCTCTCTCTCACACACACACACACACACTGGCAGGTGACCAGATGTCCATGCCGATGTGTGTACGTGTGACTATGTGTGTGTATATGATGAGTTAGTGTGTGCATGCTTATGCATGTGTCTGTGTGTGTGTGTATGCATGTGTATGTGTGTGCAGGTGCGTGCCCGGGATGCCAGATGCCCGGTGCCTCCCAGTTTAAAGTCCCTCTGCATACAAGCGACATCTGGTTGGATGTAAAAGTCAACATACTCTGTAAGCGGTCGTTCTCTCTGACAGGGATGATTAGAGCATGAATGAGTGAGCATCAGGTCATCAAATCTAAGGTGCCCCCGACTCGCCTCCAGAACAAACGCAATCCAAACTTTCGTTTTGGTTGGCTGTGGCATTAAAAGGAATTATCCTTACAATCGTCTCAATTTCATTATTTTGTTTTTATTTATAAAATGTAATGACATTACATAATTTGTATTATAAAACTGATATATTTATAAAAATGTAATATGTATGAATAAATCAACCAATTGTAGTGGGAGTAAGTCAAAAGAGCACATAGCAACATAATACTTATTAAACTTCCATAATCTAACATCAATATCTCCACAAACATGAAGACAGACAGCACAAACAACATCAACCTTTTTAAGTAATCCAAACCCTAAGCAATCTATTTACGTAAATAATTATTTCTGCAATATATTTAATTGATTCAGCTAATAGTCTTTTTATTATTTACACTTTGTCACATTGAAACTTCAATTGAAGTTTGAAGGAAATTGTACGGAAAAAAATCTCACATCAATAAATAATTATTTATAATGAACCAGGTGTGACACAATTATTGGCACCCTTATATGTAATGCTTTGTACAACCTCCCTTTGACAGTAAAACAGCACTAAGTATTCTCCTACCCTATCTATTAAGGTTGAAGAATACAGAGCAAGGAGTCTAAAAGCATTCCTTTCCAGATTTTCCAAGGTCTCAGGTCCTATCTTGTGCGCTCATCTCCTAAACTCAGCCCACAGGTTTGTATGGCAGAAAACAGATTTTGTGTTCAGTTAACCATTTGTGTATTGATTTGGACATGTATTTAGGATCACTGTCCTACTGAAAGATCCAACAACAATCCAGTTTTAGTTTCCTGTCATAGACGGCCAGATTCAGATTTAAAATATAATAGTATTTCATGTGGCATTTACCCTACTCCCATGGCCTTTGGGGGAAAAACAGACACACCACATCACAGAACCTTCTCCATACTTAACCGTGTAGATCAGGTTATTTTTGTTATAGCCATCCTTCTTTTTATGCCAAAGTTTGGCGTAAAAAGAAGTGACCTTGAGTGTTTGTCATGAAAAAGCTCCATTTTGTTTTGTCATCGAACAACGTTCAAGTCAAAGCTCAGCAAACTTCGGCATTTACGTCTGTGGTGTGATAACGAAAAAGGCTTATTTCTAGCTTGCCTTACAAATCATTTGTTTGCATGGAGATGGCATTTAATGGCAGTTTTGGAGACTACTTTGTACTACTTGTACTTTGTAATGGAATTCTCCAACAGTGATCCATGGGGATTTGTTGCCTCTCTCACCAGTCGCCTCACTGTGCGTGGGGCCAAAATCAACATGGATCCTCTCCCAGGCAAGTTTGTAAAATGTTCAGATGTTTCAAGCTTTTTAGGTATTGCCGAGCATTTTGAAGTAACTTTTTTTCTAACCATTTTTAGACTTATGAAGCTTAACACACTTTTTACTCATTAGATTTGGGTGTTCTCTCATCTTTCCCATGTTGATGTATGAATACATGTCACGGCCACAGCCGTGCCCCCCTGTTTTTTTGCCCTACACCCCCACCCACCACCTTCGGTCTTCCTCTGACAACCGTCTGATGGGCCCACCGCTCAAGACCGCCCGGTCCCAACACAAGCTCTTCCCATTTCTGGCCCCCCAGTGGTGGAATCAACTCCCCACCTCCATCAGAGAGGTCACTTATTTAAATTTAAGGATACTATATGTTTATTGTATGCACCTTCCTGCCAAAGCAAATTCCTTGACTGTGCAAACTTTCATGGCCAATAAATCCCTTTCTGATTCTGATTCTGATTCTGACACTGACTGTCTCCCCACCTTCAAGAAAAGGCTCAAGACGCACTTGTTCTGGGAATACAACGGTATTCTGCTGGACATGATGTGATCTGCTGGACATGATGTTAGTTTCCTCCAGGATCACAAGGACTCTTACTTAGAGACCTGCTGCTCTTGTTGGTTTGCTGTAACTGATTTAAAATTATTGTACTCGCTGTGAGGTAGTTTTACTGTTGTTTGCTCTTCCACAGGTACACTCGTGCACTTTTAAGGTTCATGTTGTTCAATTGTAACTTGTTTAACTTCATGCTCTTATGATTCTTCCCTTTGGCACTTATTTTAGTTTTTTTCACAATGTATGATTCATGTTTGACTACTTGCAATGTTGGGGATATCTCGTTGTTATGATCAGTGACCTAAGCACTTTGTAAAGCTCTCTCTTGGAAGTCGCTTTGGATAAAAGCGTCTGCTAAATGAATAAATGTAAATGTAAATGTTTTTGGTTTTGCCCTGCCCTTGTGTTTCCCTGTCTCATTGTCTTCACCTGTGTCTTGTTGAGTTCTCGTTAGTTTCATTGTGTCCATCTGTGTCTTGTTTGTTTCTGTGTATTTAGGTTCCTGTTTTGTATCCAGTCTTTGTCTTTGCATTACCTTTTGTCGCTGCGTGTTACCCTGTCTGTGTCCCAGTTTTCAGTATTAAACCCTTTGTTCAACACTGCCTGCTGACTCCCCTGCATTTGAGTCCAATCCCACCGCGTTGTGACCATACGTGAATATTGCCTGTGTCACATCATCTATATATTCCTGTGAAACAGAAAATTCCTGGATTAATGCTTATAAATGTAAATGTAAAACACTCTGATCCACTTAAAAAAGTCCAATATAAATGGAAAAATGCTTTCGTTACGTGTTGTTGATAAGAAGGGTTGTCTAGGGTTGCCAATAATTATGGCACACGCAGTTTTATTTAAAAAAATGGTGATGACAGATTTTTTTTCTCAAAATACATTCACTTCATTTGAAGGTTGGATTGTAAAAAAAGTTTTCAATGACTAGCTAATAGACACCTTTTATTAATCTTTGCCAGGGGTGCCGATAATTCTGGAGATGACTTACAGTACACCTCAGGATCTCTCTCACTGTCTCTGCTGTCATGGCAGTCACAGGTCCTCAATTCATCAACAGAATCCTCCTCCATTTTGTGATTGAGCTCATCTCTCTGCGCATCTTCCCTTCGTTCCTCCTTCTCTTTCTTACTTCTCTTATCTCCTCCTTCCCAACTCTTCACCCTCCTTCCTGTCGTCCCTCCCCTCTATTCTCCTTCCCTTTTGTCTTCTTTCCTCTCCTCTCCTTCCCCCTCCTCTGCTCTCTTCTTTTTCCTCCTCCCATCCTTCTTTACTTCTTTTTCCCTTCTCTCTGTCTATTCTCTCCTCCTTCCTTTCTTTTCTTCCTCCTCTCCTCCCTCCTCTCCTTTCTCCTCTCTTACCTCCCTTCTCTTCACCCTCCCTCCTCTCCTCCATCCCTTCTTCTCACCCCCCCCCCATCCTTACCCTTCCTCCTCTTTTTCCTCCCTTCTCCTCTCCTCCATCCCTTCTCCTCTCCTTCCCTCCTCACCCTCCCTCCTATCCTCTCTCCCTTCTCCTCACCCTTCCTTCTCTCATGCCTCCCCATGTGGATGGAAATAAAGAGGAAAAGAAAGCCCAGTTGTTTGAAACGTGTGGGGTTGGGGCTAGACAGGGTGAGAGTCTGGGTGGTGATGGTGGTTAAGTGCTCTCTAATGATCCGTGGGAGGTGGTTCTGCTCTGGCGTGCGGACAGACGACCTGTGGATCGGACCATTATGAGCCCGGCGGATCGCGCCATTATCCCCTCGATGAGGGGGAACTCTGGACACATTCCGGAGTAGAAGGAGAGATGGGAGAGACAGGGTTCTGGTAGAAACGTACTGTAGCACGCACACATAAACGCATGCACACACACACACGCTTCAACACTCTCTCTCTCTTTCACACACTTTCTCTCCCGCCCATGCACACATACACTAATATGTGGGGAGGGAATTGTGTTCATAAATCATCTAACTTCCATGTGAATACCCATGAGTGTGTAGGCGCTTATATGTTATAATCCATATCTCCATAAACTTGCATGTTACACAACTGCATGTTTGTGTGTGCCTTTGAAAGATAGAGTGCGTGTGTATGTGTGTGTGGCACCTGTGTGTGAGTGTATATGGACAGCTGCTTACCTGAGTAATATTGCAGATAAACCTCACACCTGATCCACCTGTTCATGCTTGGCTGCATGCACAAGTCTGTGGGAATCTCACGCTAACATAGCACTCAATAACACCAGCAACCTTATCAGCTCACGGCCATGATCTTGTCACAACGGTTAGACGGCGATAAACATTACATATTCAGCCGACATCGAGATTTCAGCCCTTGCGTTTCTAAGACGTCATTTATTATAAATGGATAAATACAAAAGGAATGATGGAGCAGTGGTCTTTCTATCAACAGTCACGCTGCACAGATGGGATTGTTTTCAAAGAGCACTCAATATTATTTCTCCTACCGCCTATTTAGGTTTCATATGAGCGAGCTAAATGTCACTGCCATCTGCATACTGCTCAGACAGGTATGTGTTGACGGCAGGATTAGATAGAGAGAGAAAGAAAGAGAGAGAAAATTCGATCGTGAGAGAAAAAGAGATAGGGGGAGAGAGAGAAATGGAGGAAGAACGAGAGAAAGAAAGAAAGATACAATGTATGTATAACCCGTATCAACACTAATCTCAGTAAATGTCACCTAGGCCAGACAATTATGCCACTTACTTCCTTATTTATGTCATTACCTGCTGGAGGGACGTCTGTCCCAATGACTTCCTCCAGGAATGAACTGTGTTTGTCATGCTGAGGATGGGGCTGCCTTCTTAGCAACCACTTCCAGGGAAGGTAGGAGCGGAGGAGGTGTGTGTGCGAGGAGTGGGATAAAGATGGGGGTATGTGTGTGTGTGGAGCGGTACAGAGGTGGATGGGGTGTGTGTGTGTGTGTGGGGCTGAGAGTTAAAGTAAAGGAAAAGCATTACCCAGAAACACTATCACATTAGCTTTATGTTACCGTTGGCATCCATACTGATTACATTTCCTAGAGTTCATTACTTCTTCAACATTACTTCCTGTGGTGTATGAATGGTGGAGAAAGAGGAGGGGAAATTATCTCTTAATATTTCAGAGATGGAGCTAGACATGTTCTTTTCTTGGTGACAAACCATGCTTCAACATCTAAGACGTCTTTGATCCATGCATGGGATTTAACTAAGTTTAGTCAATCGATGTCCATCTCCATGTGTATGTCCCTACAATACCGATGAATTATTTCTCTGAAGTTCTCTACTGCAGTCATAAGAAACACAACATGTACCACTGTACCTATCCAATACAACATTGGTTCCCCTAAAAATACGACAATTCCTTCTGCTCACCGTCTGAGATCCAAAAACACTTTGCTCTGGTGCTAGCTAGAGAGTTTGCCCTCTCATTCATCTTTGGAGTGGCTTTCTTGGCTGGAGTCAAGGACTTGTAGCTCTGTCTGTCTCTACTTGTAGCAAGTGTTTGTTACCACTTCCCGCCAGCTAGACAACAACTGAGCTATGGAGCTGCACAAAGGACCCAGTCCCAGAGGAGAGATACAGAGAGAGAGAGTTTCAGCCCTAGGACAACATCCACCACCGCGCAGCTAGCTGAGGCCTGGCTCCACATACTGAGTGACTCAGACACTGGCCCCCCAATGCAGTGAAGGGCTGGCTGTTTGAGCTCACAGCCCGTGCTCTGAATTCCTGTCTCGCTCTTGGGGCTCTCTCTCTCTCGTGTTTCACTCACCACTGTGACTGTAAGCTCTCCAAGAAATTCTGGGGGTTTTGAGGGAGAGGGGAATAGATGAAGGAGAGAGAGGGAGGGAGAGGAAAAGAGAGTGATACATGAGCTGTGTATTACCTGCAGAGGTTGAAATGAAAAAAAAGTTGTAGTAGTCTGGAACTCTTATCTTGACAGGACTGGAAGTCATACCTCTCGTCTCTTTGGCCTGTCTTCTAGTCCCTTCTCTCTCCTCCCCAGCAGGAAAAGGAAGAAAAAAAGAAATTATTTGAACAAACTCCACATTTGTCTTTACTCACTCTGCCAGCCAACTAGCCAACCAGAAAACAGTAATGGCTGAGGCCCCCCTGGCGAAAGGGGCGATGCCAAGTCCTCAGCTGGTCGCCCGCGGCAACCAGATGAGCTTTGTAAGGTGCTCATGGCAACGCCAGCAAGCTCCACATGTGTGGGCATGCAATCTCTGTGGATATGTGGAATAAAACATGCTGGGATTGTTTGGATGAGTGGACTGAATGATGTATGTAATTTTGTATGTTGTCAAGCCCCTCTGAAAATGTGTTTTGACTCTTAATACTGTTGTGTATGCCTCTGAAGAATAAAAACATGCATTTATATATATTTCTTCCTTCGAATAAATATAGCTTAAGTATGAATCTCAAAAATGTCTATTGGAAAATGTCTGCCTACACAAACAGTGACTAACGAGGGTTGAATCTAGGTCGTCATAATTTATAAACATTATTTACAACTTTTGTTTTAATATATTCAGAGTCCTGTCAAACGTAGACCCAGATGTGGTCTGTCTTGGCGTTCACTCACAGTGATTTATTTGCATGTCGGCTGCCGAGACCTTCTGAGGTGAACTGCCCTCTTCCCCCGTGTGATCCCACAATGCCCTTGTGCTCCGACCTCTTGGCCGCTCCATCTATTACTACCTGCCTTTCACATATCTACTCAGACAGTGTTGAATGACCGGGGGAATCGCAGCACACACACATACAGACAAACACACACCCTCACACACACTCGCACATACACATAAGTGATTAATGTCCAGGCTTTGCAAAGTCCTCTAAAAGTAACCGTTCCACATGGACAGCAATCCTATACTACACCTACATACACAGCACGCAGCAGACACACACACACTTTGCCCGATGTCCAGTCGTAATACCATAACTCTTCAGAATTAAATATGCTACAATAACTTTACGACTCTTAGATGATTTGATATAGTCATTAACAATGAATGGTGGGAATGACAGAGAGCTTTTAAATGGGATTTATAGGTTAAGTGTACGTTGGAGCGATCGTTTGCCATTTCTCCACTTTTAAAGGTGTAAAGTAAAAAAAATTGTTTGATACCTTTCAGCGTTTCATTCGTACAACAATGGCACAAACGGTATCCTTCACTCCCAGGTCAAATACAGACATTCAAAACTCAGCTCAGACAAAGAGAAGTATTAAAGATAAGTACACATTTTCAATATGATACTTTTTCAAATGTATTAAGTTTCCCTGTTTGGGACTCTTTCACTGGTTGCACTTAAGCGATGGTACCAAAGAAAATGCAGTTCTAGAATTTGACGTGATGGAACTGTCAACAGTGCTTTCAGCTAAGCCAGAGTCCGTCCGAACGTATCACTGTACCGAGATCCATAGACCAATAGAAGAATCTGGTGCATGATACAACATTGTTATCTGAGATGTCACTTTGTTACCATGCCGGTGGTGTCTTACTGTCTGTTCTGAACCCTGAGAACACCACGGCTTCACTCTGTAAAGAGATGCATGCCCCTGGAAACATGTTTGATGTATGATGACATTAAACTACTAGTGTCTTCAGCTATTTGTAATTCAATATGTCGGTATACATCCATATAAACTATAATCTTTTTATAATTAAAGATTGCCTTATGTTGTTGACTGACTCAGAAACGTGCTTCATGATTCACACTTTTGACGGATAATTATTGAGTTATTATTGAAAATGTTCAAACCATTACAGAGAGAGCATTTACAACTCAGTGTGAGCTCTGATAGAAGACACAGTTCACTTCCAGGTCATGAGCTTCTCTATAAATGCTTCTCCTCAAGTGGGAATGTATCATAGAGATGACATCATAATCACCCTGGTCACACATTCATTTGGTGTAATAATTCAAAAATTATATTTTCCATGTTTCGCGTTAAAGATGGTGTAGGCAATGTTGTTGAGAAGCATTTTTTTGCCTAAATAAACTTCACATCTTGATAGCAACAAATACATCTAAAGGTTTGACGGTAACATTAATGCGTCGCTGTAAAAAACACGACAAATCATGAAGACCGTTCTGAGACTAATGATTGGACGGGCTACCTGTCTGTCTACCTACCAACCTACACGCACTCTACCCCTTCGCTTAATGTGTGTTACTGTAGTCTTCAACCAGGCTAGGCAGAGGTATTCTAAACAACCGAGCTAGAGGCACAAGAATGGTTGAGAAAGAGCAGGCAATAAATCCAGTTCCAGATTTCACAGTTAAAAGACGAAAGAGAAAACAGACAGTAGTTGAAAGATTGAAAGAGCTACCAGCAAAAAGAGATTGGATTTAGCAAGAAGTAAGAGCTGAGAGATTTAAAGGGGCTGCATAGCTCACCCGCAATAAGTTAAAGCTCTATTATAGAATTTCCCAATACTAACATTCTAGCTTGAAGATAATTAGTCTAATATCCTAGACAAGGATATTATGGTTTGAATCGTTTGGGATAAAAGCTCAAATAGATAGTTTTGCTAAATTTCCCTACAACAGCTTTAAGATAAACAGGACTTTATATGTGAAGGACACTCAATTTACATATCTGAAGATAGCATGATTTAAATGCCCACATCATGAGGTTGAATTGTTAAATGACCATCTGATAACACAACATTACTTTAAGTATAGAGCTACACGCAGAAGTCATAAAATAAATAATAAATAATACATAAAACCATTTCACGTACAACGACTAACCTACAAAGTATAATGAACCTTTGCAGTGGACTCGTCAAGAAACCCATTAAGTTGCTTCAGATGACTGTCGCCTTACGCTTGATCAATGCCCAGATTTTAAAGGCCCGTTTTAAAATGTCACATCTACTAAATATCACATTATTCACTCTATAGGGTCTGGGCCGGCTGGCGTTTTATTCCTCCTGAAGCGATGAATTTCTCCCTCCACGCTGCGCTGTACACCTCGATGGATGGGAATTTGTGTATTGAGCACAATGCTGAAGGAGATGCCATTTTAGTTGTTTCAGTTCTGCAGTGAATTTCAATTTCTGTCGAGTAAAGGCCGAAGAAAACGTAGTTGTGCCATGAAAAGCTATGTTTTAACAAATTACAGTTGAAAGTCAACATTCTACATTATCATCAATCACATTTTAAAAAGACTAGAGGCCATGTTCCTCCAGATTAAACCTTCCCCCAGATTTAAAGTACATTTTCTAACTGACCATGTCGACTGACATGTTTTCTGGTTCTGGAATCTGGCTACATGTGTGTTCATCCATAAAACAGAAACATAGTCAAGATGATCTGAGATCTGTTGGGACACATTTGTTATGAGTGACTACAGAGAGAAAGAGAGAGAAAGAGCACTAGGAGAGGGTGAGAAAAAGGAGAAAGAGAGAGTTGACTTGTAAGAGAGAGAAAGAAGGAGAAAAATATGAGAGGAAAATTCTCTGCGTGCACTTTGTAGGAATCAGATATTGTGTAACACTAGAGGGCTCACATGTATTGTCTGAGAAACACTTAGGTCAAAGCAGGGGTAAAACAGCATTGAAGTGATCTCAGGAAAGCAGCACATTGATGATTGCTTATTCATTATGGATGGTGGTTCCTTCTGGCGAAACATCTCCTTCATAATTTTGCGGGCCCTGCTTCGTCCCCTAACGAGACACAGTGAAACAATGACACTTATTTATAGCATTCACTGCCATTTTTACTGCACAACGCTACAAAATGGAGGACATGTTTAATACATGGAAAAACATTTCAAGGAAAAGAAGAATAATTCATTGCGAGTGCATGATGTTCTTTCTTGAGTTGGGGATGTGTCTGTGCGTTCCTACGCTATTGTTTGTGTCTACAGTGAGTGTCTAGTGTGTATTCTAAGCTAAGCTGTAACTGTGTGTGTGTGTGTTTCTGTGTAGAACAGCTGGCTTACCCTGTGGGAGTCATTAGGAGTGAAGCTCATCCCTTTGTCACACACTCTCGAGTCTGAGGCCAGGCCTTCGACCCCACCGTGAGTCCAACACACACACACACACACACACATACCTGGACTCTAGGAAGGTGTGTGTAGAAAGGGAGGGAAAAGGAGAAAAGGATAAAGGGTAGGAGGGGAGTTTGGAGGAAGGAGGGGAGAGAGAGGTGGGCACTGGGCATAAAAGCACAACTAGTTCCCTTCCCGATCACGCACCATGACTGGGATCTTAAAAAGGAGACAGGAGGGATGAAGGAGAGAGGGAAGGATGACAGGGAGGAAGGAGAGATAAATGGATGACAGGGATGAAGGAGAGAGGAATGGATGACTGGGAGGAAGGAGAGAGGAATGGATGAAAGGGAGCAAGGAGAGAGGGATGGATGACAGAGAGGAAGGAGAGAGGAATGGAGGACGGAGAGGTAGGAGAGAGGGATGGATGACAGAGAGGAAGGAGAGAGGGATGGATGACAGGGAGGAAGGAGAGAGGAATGGATGAAAGGGAGGAAGGAGAGAGGTGATGGATGACAGAGAGGAAGGAGAGAGGAATGGAGGACAGAGAGGAAGGAGAGAGGGGTGGATGACAGGGAGGAAGGAGAGAGGAATTGATGAAAGGGAGAAAGGAGAGAGGTGATGGATGACAGAAAGGAAGGAGAGATGAATGGAGGACGGAGAGGAAGGAGAGAGGGCTGGATGACAGGGTGGAAGGAGAGAGAGATGGATGAAAGGGAGGAAGGAGAGAGGAATGGAGGACGGAGAGGAAGGAGAGAGGGGTGGATGACAGGGAGGAAGGATAGAGAGATGGATGAAAGGGGGGAAGGAGAGAGGGGTGGATGAAAGGGAGGAAGGAGAGAGGGAGAAAGGTTCTCCAAGCAGTATGAGAGGAGAAAATAGGAGGGACACATGTCTTGTTCTGTCTTTGCTTCTTTGTTCTTTCTCGTCTTCCTCCCACTAAGAACAGGGATCAGGACAAACAGAGCAGAGACCCCCTCACATTCATCTTATGTTGTCTTACCTCCTTCTTTTGTTCAC
The DNA here is from genome assembly GCA_903064625.1 of Mallotus villosus. Lineage (NCBI taxonomy): Eukaryota > Metazoa > Chordata > Actinopteri > Osmeriformes > Salangidae > Mallotus > Mallotus villosus. Next base: position 17,629 of record CAEFZP010002749.1, on the reverse strand, counting down.
AGCCTGTGCATTTAACAAGGAGCAACAGATCAATCTTTGTGTCCCTCAGTCTCTTCACTCTCTTTCTTTCTCCCTCTTTCTCCCTTTCTGTATCTCTCTTTCTCTGTCCCTCCTCTCTCTCGCCCCCTCACTTGTTTAATATTAACCAGCTTCCCTTGACGTCTCTCTTTCCCTAAGGAACTCATAGAAATAGATTTTTCCATTTCTTTCTCACTTTTCCTGTATACCCATCCATCCCTCATTCCCTGATTTTCTCCCTCTCTCCCATCCTCTATCTCTCTTTATCCCTCTACCTCTCAAAGTTCTCAGATACTCCATGGTACGTCCAACCAGCGTGTGTGTGTGTTGCCCTACCTAGTGATACTGGTGCTTTTATGAAAATTTGCTATTGAAATCCGAATCTCCATGGGATGAGGTATACCCCGTGGGTCTCTCTCCTTCTGCTGTGAATCATCATCCCGGTCATCATCCTGATGTCCGGGGAACACTGGGAATACGTCCCATAGGAACACCATCATCCCAATGGAACCATTCGGAGACTCAGACAGACGGGAATCACCTCCATATATGGATTTTTCCTCAGAATAAAATGACCAAGTCACTCCGGACGGCCATGACCCCCACACAATTAACCTCCCTATTCGTCACGCAGAAAGGCGTCCACCAGGGCTTGGCCGAAAATTGGCAAACTTATCATCATCCCCTACTCCCCGGGGACTAATGAAAGAGAAGGAAGAGGATTGGTGGGACTTAACATATCGTCCCATGGCTGTTCCGCCTCCTCCCTCCATCTCTTTTCCTTTCCTCTTTCCTCTCTTCCTCTTCATGTTTTATGTTACACCACGCATCAGTAACACTCCATAAAACTTTTCAAACGATGTGTGTGTGCGCACGTGCGTGCGTTGGAGTGTGTGCGCGACACGGTAAGACCCACACAGTATCTAGACAAGCCATCAGCCTAAAGTCACTTAGCCTCAGCAGTGGCTGAGCAGTGGCTCACCCCAGCCCCGCCCCACGCTGCCCCGCACCGCCCCACGTGCCCGGTTATCTCTCCCACACAGCCCGGCCTGTCGTCTGTCCCCACGCTGGCTCAAAAGCAGCCTGTCCTCCCCCTGGTCCCCCCACCATTGTTAATTCTCCCCCATTTTACAGCATTGATCTCCTGCCACCAAGCCTCTACTGTGGCCCTTTGTGGCGCTGTTAAGCTGCTCCACGCTACGAACCTTCTGCCCTCTCCCTGCGTGCTCCGCATCGATCGCCCGCTCCACCCGAACGACAGACCAGGTTAGCGCGAAAGAGGGAAGAGGGGAAAAAAGACGAGAGAGAATGAAGTTCGAAGGTTGGTAGCTTAGCATGGTAGGTGGGACACACACACACCATTTTAAACCAGCCTCGGTTCTAGAATGATCTGATTGGGGGGGGTCACAGAAAAGTGTTGGTAAAGCAGATTTATTTTTAAACCTTCACTGCGTGACTTATGTGTTGTGTTGGGCTCTACTAAGTCTAGTATAGCTTTGAACAATTACATGAGTCTATTTCATTTAAGTTTTTGTCAATGTCTGTGAGGAGGACGGTTTATGCTGCTCAATTTCACAGTACGATCTAAGAAGCCAGGCTGAGGCTGTGACACGAGACGTGCTCGCAGCTGCCAGCAGAGTGCTGGAGCTGCGAGCAGGGTAACACACATGTCCCCAAATACAAATCAACGCAGGCTGGTTTACAAGAAAAACTGAAGATCGGTTTGCTGACTAATCAATCACCCATGTGCAATATGCACGGTAACCTAGCTGAGGAACTACTCCGTCTGACTTTTATTTTACCCAACTAGCCAATTAGAAATTTGGAAAAAAAATACTTTTGAAGCAAGGATATTGGAATTGGTCGGCAATTACAATATCATATGCACTAATAGTTTTATCATTTGGGAGGGCTTGACACAAATCTGGTGGGTCAATGCCCGCCCCAGCCCCCCCCTATAACCGACCCAGTCTAAATTACTACCTAGGATGAGAAGAGGGGGAAATAAGAAGGCCATTTTGTGTCTGGTTTGAAAGACAGCATGAGAGACAGATGCAATTATCAGATCATATAAACCCCCATTAGAAAACCCGGCCCTAGATGTAATTCCTGCCTTAGAGTTGGTGTAATAGAGATAAGGACTCAGTTCACAGTAGATATTAAGCAGCAAGATGTATTCTCATAATCTATTAGCTCTATATTACAAGTCTAAATCAAATAATGCAGTCATTTCGCCATTGAATTTGCTCCTTGCTTAGCACTGTTGGATAAATTGTCTGGCTTTGAACAACCCTTACTGGGTTGTCTGGATTTAATGCACTCGAAGTCTGAGTCAGGTACTCCTCTGTACTTACTCTAAAATGAGTCTAATTGACACAGAAAATGATTCAAACAATTATAAAAAGGCAATTTTTCTTTCTTTCCCTTTCTATATATCTCCCTCCCTTTCTCTTGTGCTCTTTGACACTCACACAGACGTCATCACACACACACACACACAGTCAAATGTGCACGCACACACACACACAAGTCCAATCCATTATTGTTCCCATGACAACCTCTTGAAATTATAAGTTAATTTCATAAGGCTTTAGAGCACCTTGTAAAAGTAATTCAAATTTTAATTAGTTTCTTTGACTGGTGTAATTTGTAAAGCGTGATCACTTAGCATTACCTTTCACTTCTGAATAATCAACGTGCACTGCACTTTTTACCAATGTATATTTCCCTCTGTTATGAAAGACCACTAAAAAAAACGTATTTCATGCCAAAAAGGAGAGTGCTTTGAGACAGGGCATTAAATACATGCTGGGCTTAGATCTCTGCCTTGTAGAGAGTAGTTCATCTGAAGCGTCGGCGTAGAGAGCTGTAACAGCACTCACCGCGAAATCATATAAGTTACGGGTTCCATTAAATGTTAAGTTAATGAACAGTGACTATTGCTGTCCACCTTGGCAGACCCACAGCGAGGACCAGAGGACCAATCCCTTCTCTTTCTTTCTCCCTCCCTCCCTCCCTCTCTCCATCCCTCCTTCCATCCTCCGCTTCCCACCCCTACTCCTCTCTGCCATTTTAACAACCTCTGGAAGCGGTTTGTGGGGGTAGATTACTGGAGGGACGCAGCCAAAAGCCATCCAGCGAGGGAGTCAATAATTCAACCCCCCCTTCCTTCCCCCCCTCCTCCTTAACCCTCCCCTCTCCCTCCTCCCCCGTTCAAACGGCGGTATTATCCTAAGCCAAAACATCCGAGGTGACTAATGCAGGCCTGTGCCGCTCGCCTCGTGTTTCATAAAGAGATAAGAGGCTCCGCTAAAAACACCCGTAGCGCGCACAGAGATACGCGAGCATTAGGAGGTATCTACGGCCGGCAGCCAGCGAAACCGACCCGCCCGCTTTCATTGCCGGGCGAAAGGAGATCCGGAGGGGAGCTGACTGGGCCTCTTGCGGCAGCGCCCGGAACAGATACAATTTCAACCTTGGCCCAAATGAATGGGTAATATTCATAGTTTATAATAAGGTTTTTGTGCAAACGTTTGTATCGTAAATCAAGTCCCTAGAACACCCAACAACACTGCAAAGGGTCTGAGCTGTTTCATGTAAATGTATTTGTGTGTGTGCCCTATAGGCATGTCTGCACAGTTGGTGACATCACTCCAGTACAGAAACAGTGCGGGGAGGGGGGGGACTGCTTTTCTGGTTGGTGGCAGGGATACCAGTAAGTGGGCTCAATAAGGTAAGCTGTAAATAAAGCAGACTCTTCCCAAGCCACAGAGCAGACAAAAATGTTCGATGGAAAGATCCTCCAGTGTTCGATGATGGGAAAGATCCTTTACCCAATACTCCATAGACTTCATCAGTAAGTTACACTCCTGGCACCAAACTTTCAACTCACTTTCTATACACACACAAATACGTTTTGTACATTAAAAGTATCAACATCATTTTTATTCATATATATAATGCATAAAGGAATGATGGAATACCTAAAAATCTGTAAAAACACTTGAGACTGAGAGAAGAATGAGTGTTCTCAGCAGGAGATGGTCACAGGCTTTAGTGTGCCTGTGCCTCATGTGTGTTGGTGTATATATTTGTGTGTGCACGTGCACGTTTGCATTTTGGTTGTAACTGGTTCCACATGCCTCCAGGACAGAGACCCATCCAAACTAATTGGGATCCCAGTTAGCATGCCTGCTCTCTGGAAGTAGCTGCTTTACACATAGATCACCTCAGGTTCACCACGTCGCTTGTTAGAGTGAGAGAGACACTGGAGGAGACAAATCAAGGATGTCTGGCTTCGAGCATATGTCAGCGTTCTCAATCTATCATTTAAGATTTCTTTTTCCCCCTGAGATAGATAGACTGACAGACTAGAGCAAGAGGGAGAGAGAGAGAAAGAACAAGATAGGTAAAAAGAGAGAGAGACATGGGCAGCATGCTAGTTCCAGCGTGTTCCATAAAATGACCTCAGACCAAGGTTCTAAGCACCGGATGTCTGACCAATCAGGAGTTGTCCTACAGAGTTCTCTTGGCCCACACTTCCGAATCAAGCCCAGACATGGTAATATTCACCCACCCCCACTTCCTCGCACCTGTCCCCACCTCCCTCTCCTTACCCCCTACCCCTCAATATCCTCCCCTCCCTCTCTCTCCCCTCCCCCCTCTGCTCCCCATGTCCTCCTCCTTACCCTATCCTCCTCCCTCTACCCCACCCCCCCCACCTCCACACACACACACACACACACACATACATTAAAAAACATCAAGGTTTCAGGAGGCACTGTTTGACCCTCAGAATGATCAGAAGCAGGAATCTATTATTAAATAAAATCAAGAAAGTGGGTCTGAACTCAGCTGGGGAAGATTAATCTAGGAACATTCAATGGATAAAAAAAAGAACAACTTTAATGGGATCAGCAGAAAAATTTGAAAATTTCGTCCAAGTTTTGCAACTGTATGATGTAAAACTCTGGCAAGGACACAAATGGAAGACTTAGGATCAATTTAGAATGGAATGGAAGTTTTTCTGTGTAGGCCAGCACTGTACTGCTCTGAATGTGATGTGATGGAGCGGGCAGCTATGTATGAGTTGAGTCATTTGAAATGACTCAGCATCCAATTTCAATATACATATCAATGTCAATCCATTTGTTTTGTATCTAGAAGGGAACATTACTGATCCAGTGGCTAGATCTAGCCTCATTTTTATTTGTTTCTATTCATTAACATGTCAAAAGGTATCCTGAAAATATTTAACAGACAGGTATTTTAAAAGTGAATGGTCCTATCCTATGAGGTGAAGATGTCTTACCGCATCACACTCTGTGGAAATAGGGTAATGTGACAATCGTTCGTTCAGCCAGAACAAGCAACAAACAAGCATTCAATTCGTCAGGAAACTGCATTTTATAAGTCACGTTGATGCAAAACTCTTCAATCCCGATCGCTCACAGTAACAATACATCTGGGAGTTGTCTCAAAGTACAGAAGATGGCACAACTGCCCCAGTACTTCCAGAGGGAGAGAAAGAGAGAAAAAGAGGGATAGAGAAAAGGATAGGGATCGATAAAGACAGGGATAGAGAGAGGTAGCGAAAGATACCTTGACAGGAGATGGGACTACCGGTACTCAGATAAATGGCAATAGAGAGAAACAGATATTTAAGAGAAATGCCTATCGATACGGTAAGTAATGGGTTATTAAACAAAAAAGTTGAATTGCCTTTTGAAGGAGCAGAACAAATTATAAAACAAAAAGAACAACCTTGACTGACGTTGACGGATGCAGTAGTTTATCTACAGTTGCAGTCAGGCAATCCTTGGCCAGTAGTTCAAAGTCCTTTTACAGTAAAGTTAATTGTAATCAATTGCAGAAAACAACCATGTCAGGGAGGAGGCCAGGGATGGTGGCCATTTTGTTTCTCATGTTGTCTAATTTATCTGGTTACAACAGGGGCTGAGTAGGGACATCAGAGACAAGCTTCTCTCATCCTGAACGCTGCAGAATACAGCTCGGGCCTCCACAGAAATAAATGGACACTCAACACCGGTTATTATGATGAATGGGAAACTCAGTTCAGCACCAGTGCCAGGCACAGAGAGAGGCGCAGGCAGGAGAACCCCACCGTGCCTACCCCTCTCTACCACCTCGTCTTCCACACACACCTCAGAAAAAGTGCTGCTCGTGGCAAATTGGAAACTGATGTCGACAGGATCTTCTTGGCTTTTTTAGTAACTTTGTGGCTCTCCTGTTGGCTCGTACCTAATAGTTGGGCCTGTGTGGACAGGCGCGGGGGGGGCGAAGAGCCCTTTAAACACCTTTTGGGTGTGGGTCCAAAAAAGTTCCAGGATTTTTTTTAAAAAAAGTCCTCAATTAGAGCCGCTGGGCAAAGACGGTCAATAAACACTAGCGTGGTTGTCATGGCGAGAAGAGTGTGGAGGCTGTTTGTGTTGGTGACTCTTGGTGGAGTCCTGAGAGGGGCCCCCATATTGAAGCATCACATCACAGGTACCTTGTTATCATAGAGGAGGAAACCCTGTAGACGGGTCCTTGGGATTTACCAAAGGAGAGAAAGAGGGGAGAGGGAAAAAGAGAGGGTTAGACAGGGATGTAGAGAGAGAGGGGAAGATAGGGGCAGGGATAAAGAAAGAAGGGGAAGAGAGGGAGATTGTGTACACCGGTGTCATGTCACGGCCATGGCCGTGTCCCAGCTTTAGTTTTTGGCCTGCCCTAGTGTTTCCATGTGTCTTGTCAATTGTCGGTTTTCTCATTAGTGTTTGGTACATTAGGTAATGTATGTTTTACCAGGAATTAACTAATATTTACCTTTAGACGGGTGAGTTCTAAATATTTCCGACGGTTCCCAAAGCGTTAATTATTTTAACGAAACAGTAGCGAGCTTTAGTTAGCTTTCGAGCTTAAGTTAGCCAGAATAATAGCTAGCGAAAAAAGTGTTTCTACTGTTGTTTTGTTATAAAAACGTGCTATAAGCCGCATCAATACATTAGACTCACAACACAACCACAAGAACAATGTAAAATCTGGGTATAAACTGCTGCTTTATTTCCGAAAAATAAGTCCCTGTTTTGTGTTCAGTATTTGTCGGTTCCTTGCCTATACCTGTGTGGGTGTCACTGCTGTGTTCCTGCCTTTTTGAAAAATAAACATTAATAAGATACAGAGAAAGTGCAAGGAAGAGATGGAAAGAAGAGACAAAAGAGGGAAAGAGAGAGAGAGATTGAAAGCCAACGAAAAAGTTGGAAATAATCTAGGAGAGAGGGACTGGGACGAAGAGAAAAAGTGAGAGATGGCCGAGGTAGGTACAGTATTGGGCACTTTAATCACAGCCATCTCTGCTAGATAATAAGTGAGGAACTATAAATGGAGAGAGGGAGAGCGTGAATGACAGAGAGAGAGAGGGAGTGAGAGTGTACGAGAAAGAGAGAGAGAGAGTAATGGGGCTAATTTTAGGCTAGTATTTAACCCATTTCACAGAGAATCCAGGATAATCAATTAAAAGAGGCTTTTAGCCCCTGCTTCAGCTTCCATTACTCTGCAGTGTGACTGTTCTGCTGCTAGCTCCCCAGGCCTGGAAATAGCTTCAACCTTAGCTGAGGAACATGGTGTCCTGTTAGCTTTAATCACAGGACAGGGTCTGCTGAAGCAGCCTTCAGGAAGGGTTTGAAATTCGATGTTAACCTTGTCAGGCTTTTAGAAATATATATACATGTAGTTCAGACTGTGACTGGTTGTAAGTTCTTCTAGTTAAACAGACAGAATGTACTTTCTCTTGTACATTTCTCTATTTAGTCATGTGGGTAGCTTGTTAGCTAAAGTGAGCTGCTGAAAGCCAGACTAAATAGAATGTTGCAGTGATTACGTATTTTGTAGGCCAACCCAAAACTTAGCATCACCCTGGATCCCTCGACATAAAGCTTATGGGATTTTGACGTTGGATTTTGCATCATTGCAGAAAATAAGCTCTGTGGCAAACAAAAGTTGATGATACTTACATGTTTTGTTCTAGAGAATCTTCTCTCAGATAATCACAACCTTTATGGTTTTAGAAGCATGAATTTAAGTGCGCAAAGTAAAAAGTGAATGTGAGGCTTAAAACGAACTAGACTATTGTCACATACTGTAACTTTAACATCCCTGTGTTTCCCAGTTTCCAACTTCTAACTTTGCTCACTTGGCTTACCTCTTCTACAAAGGTTGGTATAAAGTGGCATTATACTGTATAAGGCTAGAATTACATTTGACAAATTCAACCTTATCACAAATTCGCTTAATAGCTCTGTGAGCTGACCAGAAGTAGAATATTTCAATAAATATATATTTATTTCTGAGTCTAGTTGTTGTGTTTTCAATGAGAGTAAGTTGCAGTGTCTGTGGGCTGAATGTTAGGCAGCGAACCTGTTATTATAGATATTAATATTTATTTGACATGTTTATACATTCACATTTATTTGTCGTGAACAGTAACTACACTTTGCATCCTTGGTGCCTGAGCCAAACACCTGCCACATATCTAACTTCATACAATGCCTGGTTTGCGAGACATTTGATACACAGATTCTTAAAACTATAGATGGATACAATAAAAATGTATAAGGAAATACAGTCCCTTGGGACCCTAGATGTCCAAATGGTAGGAAGTCTGTCATCTTGCCACAGTTGGGGGTCTACCTCTCAGGCAGCAGGGGCTATCAAGTTCATATTAATAGTATTATGATATATAGTTTCCCCTTTCTAAATGGGCTATCCTTGTGCTTCAAGTCGTGCCAGATCTCACCAAGAAGTGAAAGAAGGTGGAGGAATCTCTTATTAATATGGTAGGTAGGGGAGGAAGATCAAGTTCTCAACAAATGCTTACCTGTCATTCACTGGACACTGGGTCATGCGTGACAAACAGCACACGGAATCAGGGTTGGGGGCTTGAAGACGTGACAGCCCTTCTCAGTTTGGATATAGTTAATGGTGACCAACACATTTAACATTCTGCAGCACCTCCAGAATTGTCCTGCAGAGTCAGTTGACAAAAGGTCTCTACTGAGTTCTTTTGTGACTAACAATGCAGCCAACATGGTCAAGGCCATGGCCGATGGTGGCTTTGTTCACATTAAATGCAAGGCTCACTCTGCACCTGCTGCTAACAGGTGCTCTGAATGATGCCAGGGTATCAGCAATGCCATCCCCACAAGTTCATCGCTCAAACAAAGCATCTGTCAAACTTCATGACAAACAAGAATAAATTGGTGCACAATGTGTCCACTTGGTGGGAATTCCACGTCCCACATTCTCCAGCTCCAGATTGCTAGGGCTTCAAACTCATAGTGGAAGTATTGCAACGCGCACTGTGTTTGTAGTCTGGTATCAGGGTGTATATAGTGCACCTAAAAATGTACCTATCGAAGTTGGTCAGACTTATTTCTTGCTACATTGAATGAAAGTTCAACCCATGTCATTTAAACGGGGGCATTTCTCTGACGTTTTTTTGTGTTAGGTCAAGGTTTATGTAAGGATTGTTTAGAGTTGGCTAAATGCTGTGTTTCACTTTTTTTTGTCGGACAATCGTGCCCCTTGACACAATTTAATAGCAAAAAAAGGTTGGGTGGCTATGAGAATGAAACCGGCTTGCTGTGCGAGGATACTACATCCCTATCATCTGTATTTCCATGTCTGCACCTCTAAAGTGTGCAATGGCAAACCTGAGGTGTAATAACAGCTTGAAACATTCATCAGAGGCCCAGAAGCATATTTTACTGAGCAGTGACTTTTAGATACATCTTATCAGGCTGTGTTTGAACCCTTGCTTTAAAGGCAACCCTACAGGATCCAAAGTTTAAATCCATCCAAGACCCTTCATCCAAATCAATCCTCACTGACTCAGACTGTCACAGGCTGGATGTGATTTTAGAGGTTGATCATAAGGTGGATCAGTTGCTTGTATTCCACTCCGTTGACAGTGAAGAGGTGGAATCTATGGGCACATGAGTCCCAAGCAAAACTCTCTTCTGGGAGTTATAAAAAGTCTGGCAAAGACAAATGCAATATCTGCCTCAAGTTATTTTGATGTCTGTGGTGTAGTAGAGAACTACCTAGCTAGCAGAGGTCAGCGCAGAGTCACTGTCCTTCGATCCTGTGGTAATCTACTGGTCATCTATGGTTGAGAAACACCCAGTACTGGCATATGTGGCTGTGAAATATTTGAACTATCCTAACTCTTTGGCATTGCTGGAGATGTTTTGTCTCCCTACCAATCCAGATTGCTCCCTGCTCATGTACTGCAGCTTGTGTTCATGTGTGATATTTGAGGAACACAGTATGCAGTGCACTGACATGACAAAAACATATTTGGTTGCTTGTGAGGGCCCATGAGGTTTCCAGACGATTATATTTTACACAGTTTGTTCCACATTTCCTGTTAGTGGAGATGTTTTCTTGTAAAAGTCAAGTGTAAATGCTTACTGTTCTGTTAAGGACTGTTCCGACTACCAGTGAAGTACCCCCCCCCACCTACCACCCCCCACCCCCCCACCAAGATCAAATGTTTCTCTTAGGGGTGTTAGGGGTTAGGTGTGGTCCCCTCACTCTTCTGGGAGGTTGAGGACTGCCCCACTCCATTAATTCAAACACTGCCATAAGAGGCTTCTTAGTCCAACGGAACTCTTTTCTGGTATAACAATTCCTCTCTTGTATAATTCCTTCCTGTGGGATTCTTCTTCTCACGGTTGCAATTTCACATATAGAACGGTAGTGTTTGTTTTATTTTTTGCCAGTCTTCTATTCAAACTTTGTGAGACAGAGCTTGGCTCTGTGGCGGGACCTCCAGATCTGGCCCCAGGGTCAGTGTCTTAGTGGCAAGCTAACCCTCGTCCCACAGGTTCTCTGTAAATATGTACCTGCAGTCCTCTGGAGCCCCAGGAAGACTCGCGCTAAGCTACAACACTGTCAGCTAGGGGCCTGTGTGTGTGTGTGTGTGTGTGTGTGTGTGTGTGTGTGTGTGTGTGTGTGTGTGTGTGTGTGTGTGTGTGTGTGTGTGTGTGTGTATGTGATAGTCAGTCTTCGCTAATCCACTGCTCAAATCACCCCACAGGGAGGAAGTGTAGGCATGGACACACACACAAATGTTTGCTGAAGACCAAGCCTTCATCCACTGAGAGGTATCCCAGCCATTCTGTAAATGTCAACTCAACCAACCACACTCTGCCTTCATCTACATTAAGCTTGGCAGCATCATATGATGGCAAATCAAAAAGTATTGTCTTTAACGTTCCTCTCAATAAAGCTGTCTTTCTAGCCTTCACATATAATCTACATTTACACAAAGCCTTCGAAGGAGCCATTGTATAGTCATAGGGTGGATGTGTGGAGTGTGTGTGTGTGTGTGCTGGGGCTAAAGGGGTTAGTAAATGGTATATTGTGTGTGTATCGTGCAAATGGTACACCACCCGCGAACAATTGTTTTTTTTAATTAGTTTTTAAAATGTGTGTGGCCACTCTGTCAAGTGAAGCAACTACTACATTGGCATGGGAACGAGTGAGCAGATGAGCAAAAGCAACCATGCTAAAGCCTGAAAACTCAGTCAAGAGTTCTATGTAGCACCTTTTGTCCCAGTGTGTGAAACCTCGAAATAGAATGTTGTAGATAGAACCCTTTCCTAGTCCAAGAAACCAGTGAAACACACACATACAGATTACTTGAACTATAGATAGTGTACAATGCCTGTGATAAAATTGGTGGCACAAACACACACATATTTCTGGAATTATATTATTTCTGGACAGTTCTTCTCAGTGGCTTTTCGTGAATTTCTAAAATTCTTTTTCATCTCTGAAGTTCTTGTTCAACTTCCACATCATCTATTCTAGTCACTTATGCACGTCATAAAAGCTATTTCTCATTATTTTATACAAATTGCCAATGCTCTGGTACATTCATGCAAATGATTATGTAGCCTAAGGGGTGTTTTCTATGTTTATATTAACATTTGTATTTTTTCGTTTGAGCTATGCAGTGCTGTAAAATAATCTTGCATTTACTGTATAGCATTCTTACAAATATGACACGGCAACGACGAGACTACATTTTTACGAACATTGTTCCTGTTGCTATATCCATGCCTATAGAAACCAGCCTAGGAGGCTAATGTGGTAGGAATAGGGCGGGAGGTGCTGGTGATGTTTTTTGATTGGCTTTGTACTCTGTAAACTCGAGGCAACTATCATCTCAGTATGCCTGCGCCTCTTCCATTCACTGTAGGCCTATATAGCGGGACAGGTTATCCCTTATTTCTCAGGTTGAAATGCATGACAAATACAAGATGTTGCATGAAAGCGTGAGAAACGGCTGGAATGCATGAGTCTCACGTCGAATGCGTAAGACTTGAGCCCTGCACATGTTTTGGGCTCCGAGAGCTAGCTTAGTGCAGCTCAGTCAACTCAACATGGCTGAGAGTGGAGAGAGCAAAAACCGGCAGCGAATATATATCTTTTTGATAAAATGTGTTAAAATGCTTATTCAAACAACGTCAATCACTCTGTTGGGTTATAAAAGGACACCTGGGACATATCAACTTTGCAGAGTGCCCGGTTCTCGAGCTACTACATGGAAACTAAACCCATTCTCATTTGTACACACACACACACACAGAGACATTCCTTCCATTATTAGAGAGATGTCAAATCACACGCCTTCCAATCTTGTAAGAGAATCAGGGAGAGACAGAGGGATGAAACCCGACCGGTTTAGTAAACAACCTCAGAATAGAGCAAGGCTCTTCACTAAAAGCAGTTTACTGTACCTGTCTATTCCATAGTAGCCTTAACTATGTATGAGACTCTGTTTATTGTGAATGTAGGGAATACATAATGCTATGCAGACAAGCTATCACTCTAGCACAATGAGAGCAAGGTTCAACAGGAGTTAGGGATATATAACCAGCTCCACAGGGTGGTAGAGTGGGTGATTATAATGCCATACACGCTCCGAGGCCTCAACAGTACACAAGTACTCAATAGAACATGCCACTCCTCATATAATGATAAGGAAAACACAAGCGTACGCACACACACACAAGCAAACATTCACATGCATACTGTGAATACACAGATACATACGTACACACACACCCCACACAGACATGCACGCACACACACACGTCTAACAACTCCAAAGGATGGAGGTTGAAGGTGTTATGTAAGTCAGTCTGGGCAGAGGAGCAGAAACACACGCTGGGGAGGAGTCCAGCATGTCTGGATCAGCGCTGGCTTATACAAGCAGACGGCCGGATGTTTGTGTCTGTTTGTGTGTGTGTGTGTGTGTGTGTGTACTATGTATGTATGTTTTTATGTGCCTGTTTTTGTGTGTGTACTGTTGGTGTGGGGTTGTGTGCCTGTGTGAGCGTTTCTCGTGTGGGCTAGTGCGATCTTCATGTGGTGTATTTGTGTAGATTTGTCAGCATTTTTGTTTGAATTTCAACACGCATCTAGATGTGTGTGTTTGTTAATATGTGTGTATGTGTAAGGATGTGTGTGTTACAATGTGTGTGTTGTGCTGTAGACATTGAGCAGCTTCAATTTAATTGCTTGTGGTGGCAGACAAAGTCAATATGCTGGTCAATGACCCATGCATCCCACTGGTCCATTTCACCATAATTACTCTACATGTGCCTGGCCAATGCATAAGTCTGTCATCATTAAAATAATAAGAGTGGGTGGATAAAAAGAGGGGGTGATAGGGGAGAGAGGGGGGTGTTAAGAAGGGATAATAGAGGAATGGGTGGAAGGGAGGGATGATAGAGAAGGGAGGGGTGTCGGAAGAAACGATGGCGGAGAAATGGGGGTTTGAAGGAATGATAGAGGAGATCTGTGAGTGTGTGGTATATGTGTGTGGTGTGCTCGTGTGTGTTCTGGTATGTGTGTGTGTGTGTGTCAGGTTACAGGTATGTGTGTGTATCTACTTTGTGTCTGGTATGTATTTGTGTCTGCTTTGTCTAGACTGTCTATGTATCTGGTGTAAGTGTGTATTTCTTGTGTGTGTTGGTGTGTTTGGTATGTGTTTTTGTGTGATGTGTATTTCTGACATGTATGTGCTATCTGGTATGTGTGTGTGTGTGTGTCTGGAAAGTGTGTGTGAGTCTAATGTGGTCTAGTGTGTGTCTGGTATGCATGTGTGTGTGTGTGTGTGTGTCTGTGTGTCTTGAATGTGTCTTGAATGTATGGTGTGTGTGTGTCTGGAATGTGTGTGTGTGTAGTGTGTGTTTGTGTGTTCTCCCTGGCCCAGCGTGACTGCTAACTCCAGTGAAATCCTCTGGCCTCTCCCTGCTGCTGTCAGGCCTATCAAAGAGACTCCTGTAAGTAAAAACAGGTGGACTCAGTTTGATTAGCTTGTTAAAACACACCTGCTACCGAAGGGATGAAACCCAATTAATATCCGCACCTCCCACACACGCGCACACACCTCTTATACACACACTTTAGACGCACACGGTTAAAAACTTCATCGACACCTGCAGACAGTAGATAAGGGTTATAAGTCTCAATGTTGACTGAAATGAAGGCTTTGCATGGAAATTAAAATGTCAAAGGGACTTTTATTCTGAAATGCCACAACCTAAGTGTGATGTCAGGAAAACCAGACCCTTAATTATACACACACACACACACACTGTGATAATGCAGCATATTTCTCTTTCTATTAGCTCAAGCCAAATATAGCATTTAATAAAGCCACTAATGTAATTCAGTGAATACTCAATTCCATGTGCTAATGAAATGGTTCCATGAGTTCCAGGTTGGTGGATTGAGGGAGCAGCCCGATGTGACGGCCTTTTAAAGCCTATTGGCTGAAGGCTCTTCCCTACAAGCCCAGAGGGTTAACGGCCTCTTCATAGGTTGGTGAGTCAGTCTAACACTTTACTGCTTCTCAAACCTGAGGCTTTTTCTGTCTGTGTCAGCCTTTTATTTAGTGTGTGTGTGGCGTGTGCAGGTGTGTACATGTGTGCGTGTTCACTTTCGCATCTGTCGGTGTGTATGTGCCATAGTGCTGATGTGTTTTTTGTGTGTGCAAGACTGTAAGAGCCTTTATGTGGGTACATGTGCGTGTTATGGGAAAGCGGGGGCGGGGGGGGGGATTCCAGTCCTTCAGAATGATTTTCAACTGTTTCAGAAGGGACAAGGGCAATTGAACCTTACCACTTCATGTTTTAAATGTTCACTTGGGCATCAAATGTACCTTTAGGAACGGAATAGGGGACCATAATAGGGTTTTATGAAAATGCATTGCATTGGAGTGAGCATACACACCCTCCCCCTCCCTCCGTCTTTGCCAACCGCCAAGAGCTTGTCCATAAAACCTCTCGGAATGAATATTTAACACTCCGCTCATGTAATGCAAATTCTATTTTGTTTTATTTTCCCCCCTGCCTACTCTATTAGCGCCCGATTTCACCAGTCGAAGGGAGGACAGCGGTCTGAAAAAGAAACACGGACTGCTGGAGTCTCTCTGGTCCTCATAACCACAAGCGGGCCCTGTGCTGTGCGTTCTCTAACAGCACCGATTAAACAGTGTTTATGCATGAATTGTCTGCATTCAAATGAGAGGGTTTGAAAGCGACGTATATTCCCTGGGGTGTCTGTCTGGCTCATTTATGAATCATCATTTGAGGCCTTCCAGGAATGAAGGGAAGGGGAGATAAACCCCCAGTTAACATACAGGCCTTTCTGGATAAGGCCTCTAATGGAAAACAGTATACCAGGAAGTCATGCATGCATCTGTCAGCTTGAGACACCATTCACACCGACTTGCTTCTGGCCACAGCCACACCTCTACGTACACCAACTTCCTGCTGGCCACAACACACATCTGATCTACTTCCTGCTGACCACAGTATGCATATAATAGGGACATACTAGAGATTGTTGAAAACATTTGGCAGGTCCTGGTATTCAGATCAGGAAATTACCAAAATAACAAAACCTATAATCAAATCAAAGATTGATGTAACCTGTAATAAAAGAACGAATATCATTCATGTCTTACTGCTAAACCTAGCAGTCACACGAAAGTGAATGACGAAAACAAATCCTTTCTGTTTTCTTTTTGGACCATGTGTATTCAGATCACGTGAAAAATGATCCAAAGACTCGGATTCGAAGACACAGTCGTTGATTCTTAGGTTTCGGTTTCCTCAACCAGTACTGAGCCTATTCAGGTCACGTGAAGAATGATCCAAAGACTCGTACCCGAACGAAGGAATCATTCCCCTTCTGACCATATCTTTGGGTTAAAGATTTGTTCCTCTGCCGACCGTGAGTCCGGGTACGAATCTTTGGATCGTTTTTCACGTGCATAAGCTCCGTACGGGTGGAGGAAGTCGAAAGGATTTATTCTCTTATCCAGAGTGACTTACAGTAAGTACAGGGACAAAATCCCCCCCCGAGGCAAGTAGGGTGAAGTGCCTTGCCCAAGGACACAACGTCACTTTGCACGCCCGGGAATCGAACCAACAACCTTCTGATTACTAGCCCGACTCCCTAACCGCTCAGCCATCTGACCCCGAGAACTATGAGAGGACCCTTTAACCGACCACAGACAGACACAGGCAAGGTCTGCTACACCAAACCAAAGTAAAGTTGTTTATACTAACTGCACATCTAAGAGATGCCTCACTTTTTTTTCTTGCATCCCAAGATGTTGTGTGTTAATACATGTTACATGCATTATGTTTTGTTGTTTGTTGTTTGTTTTCTATTTCTTTACATTGTCCCACTATAGTATCCAATCGCCTGTGACGAAGTGCGTAGAAACTGCATCTTCAACTTGACTTCCTCACAGGGTACTGGGTTGTAAATAAGTACACAGATATTCCATTTACATTTATGCATTTAGCAGACACTTTTATCCAAAGCGACTTCCAAGAGAGCTTTACAAAAGTGCATAGGTCACTGATCATAACAACGAGATAGCCCCAAACATTGTGGGTAGCCAATCATGAAGCATACATTGTGAAGGTCAGTACCAGGATCTTGAATCTGATACAGGCCGTGATGGGAAACCAGTATTCCCCTACAATCACTTTCAAAAACATCCAAGTGAGGGTGTGCCACAGCCATGATGGGAAGGTGAGGATGGTTGATGAAGGTAACACGAAAATGATATACTTTCTGGGTTTGGAGGATAGAACGAGAGAGTGTGTGTGAGAGAGAGAGATAGATAGAGAGAGAGAGAGAGAGAGAGAGTCAGAGAGAGAGAGAATGAATGAATGAATGAATTTATGAAAAGGGAATGAGAAGGAGATAAGTGTTTGTTTTATATAAATGAGAGAGGGTGAGGAATTAAATAAAGGTAATGGAAAAATAGACGCCCCCTACTGCCAGAAGTAAAGCTAGAGAGAGACATAGAAACAGCTAGTGACAGCAAGACAAAGAAGTAAGGACCGGAAGAGAGAGTGAGAAAGTTGGATAGAGGTGTACCAGTATGCCTTGAGGCTGAATCATGTCAAAGGAACATTGAGCCTTTAAAAGATTACATTTCCTCAGACAAGACGAAATACACCGTACACTTCATCCAGGTATCAGTATCTGTGTGTGTGTGTGTTTGCATCTA
>CAEFZP010002748.1:0-58637 GCA_903064625.1 Mallotus villosus | reverse complement strand
CACTCCTTCCTCCCCTTTCCCTTGGTCTGCCTCCTGTTCTCTCAAACTCTCTCTCTCTCTTTCTCTCTCTCTCTCTCTCTCTCTCTCTCTCTCTCTCTCTCTCTCTCTCTCTCTCTTTCTCTTCTTATCTCTCTTCTCTTTTCGCTCTTCCCTCTCTATCTTCTCTCTCTCTCTCTCTTTGTGTCGCTTCTCTCTCTCTCTTCCTGTCTTCTCTCTGCCCCTTTTCCCCTCATCTCTCATGTGAGACGTTGGGAGGGTGCGGAGGCCAGGAAGGAAGGTAGAGAGGAGGGATGGGTGGAGGCAGAGTAGGAGGGGTGAGGCAGAAGAAGGGCGGGGGGGCAGAGGGCTCAGGCAGGGAGTGTAGTGAGGTGAGGGAGGAGGCAGGGAGGGAGGGAGGGAAGGAAGGAGGGGGAGGAGAGGGGAGGAGGGGGTAAGTGGGGTGACACCTGGGGAGATGGCTGTGCTAGAGTTCAGACAGGGCCTCATTAGTGAACAGTGAATTAGACTGGAGACACGTCTCTATGTAGACTAATCACATTACAGCAGTAGGCTCAGCTTACCCGCGGGTGGTGTGGAGAGGGATGGGCGAGGGGGTGGTTACAATTTGATTGCCCAGGAGAATCCAAGTGTAATCTAGCACCCACGGCTGACACCATTTTATCCATCTATCCATCTATCTACACGCTCTCTCTCTTTCTCTCTTTTTTTTCTCCCGCTGTTTGTCTTTGCTCCTCTTTATCTGTCTCTAGTTCTCCACTCTCTATCTCCCTACTCTCCTCTCTCTCCCCTCTCTTTACTCCTCCCTCTCTCTTACTCTCCCTCTCTCTTACTTCGCTCTGCGCTCTCCTCTTTCCCGCTCCCTCTCGCTCACATTCTCTCTCTCTCGTTTCCTTCCCCTCTCTATCTCTCTTGCTCGCCCTCTATCTCTCTCTCTGTTCCCCTTCCCCTCTCTATCTCTCTTGCTCGCTCTCTCTCTCTCTCTGTTTCCACTTCCCCTCTCTATCTCTCTTGCTCGCTCTCTCTCTCTCTCTCTCCCCTCCCTATTGTCAGTGGTGACAGGCTGCAGTAATAGGCGTGCTGCAGCTTCCCTATGACCACTGAGCCAGTCATTAACCTTGTGTGGCATAATGAATTCAAGGTTGATTGCTCGTGACCCCCCCCTGCCGCCACCCCCTCCTCCCCTCCCCTCCCGAGGTCCTTCTCAATGTACATATTCATTACAGGCCGCAGCTCTAAATGGATCGCACAGGGAAAGCTGTAGCAATCATCCCCCGCACATGACAGGGCAAGGGAGGAGAGGGGAGGAGGAGAGAGGAAAAAGGTGAGGGGAAGAGTGGAGGTTGAGGTGAGGGCAGGGGAGGGAGGAGAGGGGGCAGAAAAGAGAGAAGAGGAAAGGAGAAGGGAGGTGAGGTGATGGTGAGGTGGGTGGGGAGGCGAGAGGAGAGGAGAGAGAGGGAAGGAGGGAGGGGGCACTCACGAGAGGTACCTGCAGGTATCAGGGCCGACGGGCAAGTGAGTGGGGTTGGAGGGGCACTAATTGCATGTTGGAGAGGAGGATGAGATTATGAAAAGAGTGAGAGAATGAAGATGGATCTCTGTGACACTGTCAAATTAAGGGCAGCCTTGTAGCACTGCGAGAGGTCCAGATGTACAGGGACATTACCACAGGGGGGGAGGACAGAGGAGGGAGAGAGGGAGCAAGAGGGGAGGGGAAAGAGATGAGAGACAGAAATGGATACAGAAGAATAGACTAAATCGCTCCCCCCACACATACCCTCCCCCCCCCTCGCCAACCCCCACCAAACCTCCTTTTGGTAATCGCTTCAGCCTCTCCCTCCGCTCTGTGTGTGTGTGTGTCTGTGTACATGTGTGTGTACATGTGTGGTGTGTGTGGTGTGTGTGTTGAGAGAGTAATAAGTGTGACAGGTTCAGGGGTCTGTAGCGCAGTCTAAAGGGGAAACATATATCACAGCAGCCTCTAACTCAGCTCTCTAATGGCTGTCAGATTACTATCACCCAAACAAGACATTTAGCCCTGACTGCCAGCGCCCCCGCCCCCAGCCCCCACCTGCCCTTCAGCCAGGCCTGCCTCCCACAACTCTGCGCCACCACCCAACCACCCCCACCCACCAACCCCCACCCCTGTCCAAGCTCTGCCTAGAACCCTGTACTCCTGTTACCCCCTCTGCGGCCCCCCATCACCTCCACCCCATGCTGCCTCCCCCAGGGCTGAGCAACCTCCACAGCTCGTTCAGGTCAGAGGTCAGAGATTAAATACAGTGCATAACACTAAAGAGAGGAAGGAGAGAGCGATATGGGAGTAAGGGCAGGAGAGAGGGGGGAGAGGGGAGAGGGGGAGAGGGGGAGAGATAAGAGATGCAGAGAAAAGGGAAGAGAGGGAACGGGAGGAGAGGAGAACATTTTTAATTCATTGAGTCACATGTAAACCTCTCAAAGCCCTGCCTAGCTTGGCCTTGCCACATCTAGTGCAGCACAGGCTAGCATTCTGTTCTCTCAGGTACCCACAGCTCTCAGGTTTTTGTCCTTGATTGCCTCCACGTCCCCCCATCAATGTCTGTCCTCCCTCCCTCCCTCTCTCTCCCCCCCGTCCATCCCTCAATCCCCCTGGTCCGTAGAGAGCCATCTAACTGTCAGGGCAGAATGTTCCACAGGGTTCTCGAGTGTTTCCGTGGCATTCCAGGTGTAAAAGCGGCTGTGATTATATGTTTTTTTAACACCCTCCAAACACATCCTCACTGCTCTAGACTTTCCCAGGGCCCTGTGTGCTGTCTGGGTCATGGGGCAGAAATCCCTCCCTGAAACAATGGAGGCCTTCCTACACTTAACCTCTTAATGGGACTTCAATGACTCCCCTGACTCCCACTGGCTCTCTGAAAACTATCAGCTACTGGATTCATTTACTGCCACGCCCACTGTCGGGCATGTGTGAGGTCTCGATACTTCACACTCTTCTGATGTGTGTGTGTGTGTGTGTGTCTGCATGTGTGTGCATGTGCTTTGGTTGTGTGTTCTGGTGATGTGTGTGTATGCATGTGTGTGTCATATGCCTGCTGAGCTATTCGTGATGAGCTCGGCATTTCCAGAGCAGCCATACACAGGTGGCAGGTGGGAGAGTTGAAAAACGAAAATTCTCAGACCCTCTTTCTCATCCTCACAAAAACACCGGAATGATTATGCATGTCAATCTGGAGGGGAGCACACGTATTTGGGGAACATGTATGTTTAGGAGGTGGCATGGCGTGCGCGCGTGTGCCACCTAAGTGAGTGTTTGACTAAGTGTGTGCACATGCACGGTTCCGCTAGTTAAACTTCAGTAATTACTCTGCACTCCGTCCCTGAGCCCCGCGCAGCGCCGGTTCAGCTCAGGGAAGTGGCCTCATTCGTACCCACGGAGGGAGATCGTTTAGCAGCCGGGCTCTAACGAGCGCCAGCCCTGGGAGCCCTAATTAGACTCACTTTGTTTGTGTCATTTTAATTACGGTGCGGTTCTGCGGCTACGGAGGCGGAGGTGATCTTTCAGCCTCCTAACTTAGCGCTACCTGCCTGGTCCCCACACGGCCGAAAACACACACACACACACACACACACTTACACGCTCAAGCACACACACGTACACACACTCAAAAACACACAATCACACAAGCCCACGCACACACACACAAAGCATGCACACATAGGAGCAAAGAATGAGAAGACTAAAACATGACTGGGAAAACAACAACATAAAGTATGTACACACACACAGCAACCAGACCCACGCAGACACATACAGTATGTACACACACACACACACACACACACAGACACAGCAAGCATATACACACAGGTACACACATCCATGAAGACACTTGACACCTTCCTTACTAATATAAAACAAACACACTCTAAAGTTTTATAAGTGATGAATCACTTTCTATAGTGTTGAATAAAAGACGAGGACAGCTTCTCTCTCTCCGCCTCTTTCCCACTCTCTCTCTCTCTCTCTCTCTCCCTCTCTCTCCCTCTCTCTCCCACTCTCTCTCTCCCTCTCTCTCCCTCTCTCTTTCTGTCTGTCGCGTAAACGGCGTGTTTGCGTTCTGTTCTGAAGGCAAAGCTTCCCTAAACCAAAGCACTTTGAAGCTCTTTTGAAGTATTCCCCCCAGACCCGCGTGGCAATTATCATCCTTTTTTTTCATGATGGATGCGGCCGGCTTCATTAGACGTTCCTAACTGATGTTCATCTTCTCAGATCAGACCTGCGCCGATGTACAGATTGAACCGTTTAGATGATTGAGTGATTAGTACAGTAGATAGCTAATGATCGTCTCTCAAGTTTTCCTGCCTGTCTCTTCATTTTCAAAGGCAGGTGGTGTTGTTATGGCGTTATTACCTGTTTACGACCGCGTCGGGCTCGCTCTGAGGACCACTAATGGGATCTCTGAGGTCAGCTAATTGTCGCGCACAGAGATAAATACTGTTTTAATCTGCGTGAATGGTCCTCTCGGTCGGCAATCATTAGGTTTGAAGTGTTGCTTCACACATCTGGCTGTTTCCAGCGCTGTGAGTCTTCATTAGATTAATTGATGAAAAGACAGTATCCGCATCAAACCTGAGATAAATAGTATTTGAAAATATTGAATCTGTGGTCGATTGAGCTTCCGTAACACAATGAACGGGTCCCAACAGTGTACAGTCCCGCCCATCATGGCACTGCATTCAGGCCAAAGTAAACGATCAATGTGTGTGAGGGGATTTCAAACATCCTTTGAGTGGTGTCTGTGTTATGCCATTGTTACTGATCTGCTCTCCACCTGCCATTGGATCCTCAACCCCAGAGAGTGTGTGTGTGTATGTGTTTGTGTGTGTGTGTTTGTGTGTGCATGTGTGCGTGTTTTCTCTGTAGTGTTTCATCCTGGTTCTCCCAGCTGGCCTGTCTTTCTGTCTGATGGTGACCAGTCCTGGGGGGACCTGTCTCTCTCCCTCTCCTCTCTCTCCCTCTCTCTCCATCTCTCTCCCTTTCTTTCTCTCTTTTCCCTCTTTTACCTCTCTCTCTCTCTCAACTATTTTCCTCTCATTCCCCATCCTTCCCCCCTTCCCTGCCTCCCTTTCTCTCTCTCTCCACCAGGCTCTCTACACATGAGACCTTCCTGATCTGTCAATCACCCCGCTCCAGCCCCAGCGAGACAGTGACCAGGCCAGGCGGGGCCCAGAACCAAAAGCAGACATTCAGGAACATTCTCTGCCAGTTGGAGAAACAGTCAGCCAGTTCAGCCAAGCTCTGAGCCATTACCTCAGCATGTCACTACTATCTGTGGCCATGATCCATGCTCTGTTCACTAACCATAGTCATATCTTTTGGTTATGTAGAACCATACAGAACATTTTAAATATACTTTTTTTCACCTCAATGAGGTTCTGTCTGAAATCATCCTCAGATCCTTTGGGACCTGAAAAGGTTTCTCCAAATCTGTTGAAATCCATCACAGCCCTGCTCGAAGATTAACTGACAGACAGAAAGACAGACAGACAGACAGACAGACAGACAAAGCAAGAGAGAAATAGATCGAGATGGAGAGAAAGTAAAGAGAGCGGGAGATAGACAGACCCTGTTCCTTCTGTGTCTGGGACAGTCCCAAGGACAGTCTCAACATTTACAGTTCTGCGACCTGTTATGGCTGAGTCACCCCTGATCCTCCTGAATGTGTCTGTGTGCATGCTTCAGTGAGCGTGTGTGCGAGTGTGTATGTGTGTGTGTGTGTATGTGTGTGTGTGTATGTGTGTGTGTGTATGTGTGTGTGTGTGTGTGTGTGCGTGCGAGTGTGTGCGTATGTGTGTGTGTGTGCGAGTGTGTATGTGACACTAACACAGCTTAGGAGTTCCCTTCCAGCACCTCACCTGGCCCCTCAGCTGTATTGTTCTAGAAGCCCTGCTGGACAATAGAAGAGCAGGGGTCACCCAGCCGTGTGTCCCTAGACCTGTGTCAGACCTCGCAGGGTTGGTACACACGCACACTTGCACAGACACATCTATCACATATACATATATGTCGGGAATACACACACACACACACACCCGTACATCGAACACACAAGTAAGCCCAAATGATATAACAGGCATGCTGGTTCGATAAACATGATTACAGTTTATATTGAGTGTAGCTAGTATGGTTTAGGGCCGAAAATAACCAGGAATGAGAAATAATCTTTCCCCCATCAAGTCCTCATCTTCTGTGGTATTGTAATACCACAGCAATGCATGTTTATGCAAAATGCTACAGCACTGGTATGCAGAAAGCTACTGCAGGCTACATCATTTCACAAGATCATGTGTGTGTGGGAGATAATGTGCATACCCATGAGCGATTCATCTGTGAGTGAGAACACACACACACACACACGAGATGGGGTGTACTAGCATGGGGGCCATTTGTATTTCCCAGGGGAAATGCTCTGTCCTCCAGCAGTGAGAGCTCTATTCCCCGTCCCCTAACAAATGATGCTATCAGCTAGTGCTAAATGGATGAAAGCCTGCTAACAGCTAGCTAATACCTTAACAGATGACACTTACAGCTAGCTTACACCGTATCTGATCATGCTAACAGTTACAATGCCATATACTTTGATTGACGACGCTTACATCTAGCTCTGATAAAGCTAAATGCTACCATTTATTGTAATTGATGATGCTAACAGTTACAGCTAAAATAATAGCACGCTCCTCACAGTTGCCGTTGTATTCATAGGATTGATTATATAATCAACTAGATACTAAACTACCAATTAACTGTTAACAATTAACATATCAATTGGCCAACAGTGAACACATATCTCTACATAAAATATTAGCTTTCACAATGAAACTCATGATAACAAAAAGTTTAGTGGTTCCCTGTCTCTGATTGAAACGACGTTCTCGGTAAACCCTACCCATCATAGACCCGTGACGTCAACAACAGATGGACTGTACTGGCCTCTGTCTCCCCCTATGTCTCCTGGAGCCCTGGGTCGTCCTGACACAGACGAGGAGGGCCTCTGTCTCCTGGAGCCCTGGGTCGTCCTGACACAGACGAGGAGGGCCGCTGAGACACAGGACACTGTCTCAGTCTATTGATCAGCCTATTATGGTTTTCTGAGAGGAGATCTTAATGATCTCTGGGCTTAAGTCCAGCTGACAAGAAGATAGATGGGTCAGAATTAACTGAGAACCTTGTTCAGATGCTACTTAAACTGTATTCTTTGTGAACAAACACAAGAACATATTGAATTATTTTCACTGTATGACTATCGATTTTTGGACAAGAGGGAAGAAATGGCAAATGTCCCGTTAAATTGAACAAGGTAAATGTCTCTGAACACGGAATTAATTGAAGTAATTGAGGATAATCGAGCCATTTGTTCCCCTGTGTCATCTTGACGCTGGTGCAATATTCTCATAATTACAAAGAAGAGGGTTTCCTCAGACGTGGATCTGCTGCAGAGAAATTATCCCTGACGCAAATTAATATGTTTATCAAGACCAGCGCACGATTTAATAACTCACCTGTCACCGTTCTAACAGATATGTTCCAGAACGTTCCGGATGATGATCCGGGACACCATTGCAAGCCGGAGCCACATTTCTCTCAGGGCAGGGCTCCGCCGGAACTCGACCCGAGTGACAGAACGCTACGCCCTTCCCAGGTGTGATGGGAAGGACCCTACGTCAGACGAGAGATGCTCGGTCAGGTTTATGAAACCATAAGTGCTCTTCCAAGCCCTGCCCTGCTCATGTGATGGCCAGGCTAAAGTTACCCAGCCTCTCCATTAGGGGGGGTTGTGTTGCTGGTGGGTAGTGATCTCAGACGATGGATAGGAGGCTGTTACGGGAGGTGCTGCGGGGTGTGGGAGCAGCGACGGCGTCCGGACATCCAGTCCCTGCCCCGCTCTCAGGCCACAGGGTGAGGAGCGGCACACACACACACACACACACTCTCGCTGGGTCATATTAATACAGCTTGATATGGATGCGTCTCACTTAATGCACTCTGTGGTCACTTCTGGCCACCCTACCCCCACCCCACAACCCCCCACTCTGGCCTGACAGATTTGAGCTGAGTCATTGGTCGAATCATTGGTTTCAGTAATGGGAGTGTGTGGCTTCCTGAGGTGGCATCACTTTCCTTCACAAATGACCTACCTGATAGGTACTGTGCCACTGCAAGCGTGTGCGTGTATCGGTGCGTGTTTTTTTTTAATGTTTTTTTACAGTGAAGCTCGCGACAACTCAACAACGTTTTGAGGCTTCCGTGGCATCTGGTGGCGGCGACTGCTCCTGCCTCAGAACGACGGCTCCTGCCTCAGAACGACCACTCCTGCCTCAGAACGACGGCTCCTGCCTCAGAATGACGGCTCCTGCCTCAGAACAACCGCTCCTGCCTCAGAACAACTGGTCCTGCCTCAGAACGGAGGCTCCTGCCTCAGAACGACCGCTCCTGCCTCAGAACGACCGGTCCTGCCTCAGAACGGAGGCTCCTGCCTCAGAAC
Organism: Mallotus villosus; assembly: GCA_903064625.1. Taxonomy (NCBI): domain Eukaryota; kingdom Metazoa; phylum Chordata; class Actinopteri; order Osmeriformes; family Salangidae; genus Mallotus; species Mallotus villosus. Next base: position 50,115 of record CAEFZP010002748.1, on the reverse strand, counting down.
GACCGCTCCTGCCTCAGAACGAGGGCGTGGTCAGGATGGTCAGGAGTGTCTCCTCTGTCCCCGCGTCTCTCTGTCATTAACCTGCTGGCCCGCCAGACTGCTCTCAGCCCTCTCCCCCCTGACTCCCCCCTGACTCCCCCCTGACTCCCCCCTGACTCCCCCTGACTCCCACCTGCTCCGACTAATGAGCTCGCAATTAAAGCACATGAGGGGAGAGAGGCGACGGTGTCACCCGACTCCACGGTCCCCCTCGCTGGGGGCGGCTCCAGGAATAGTGAGGGGTGAGGTGAGGAGGAGTGGAGGGGCGGGGGAGACTGTGTGGTGGGTTTCTAAGTGTCTGTACACGTCTAAACATGTCAGGACATCTGAAAGAATGAGACCCTGACCTACCTATGACGGGTTCCATACTGTACTCAACTAGACTGTGCTGTTCACAAACAGTCAGCATGTTGAACATTTTAGTTTTCAAGGTGAATGTGAAAAAAACATTATTTAATAAATGTTTTGTTTTGTAAAGTGTGTGTTCTGACCGGGTGAATGTCGATTGTATAAAAGCTGAGCTCTCAGTTCTGGGCCTGTGTCGACCAGAGTTCCAGAGATCGTTTGTTACAGCACCTGCTCCCCTGCTGTGTGTGTGTTGGTGTGTGTGTAGGTGTATGTGTAGGTGTGTGTGTGTGTGTCTGTATCGAGTGTGTACAGTGTGTGAATATGTGTTTGTATGTGTAAACAGCCTGTGTGTGTGCATGCCAACCCACATGGCTGCTCTTCACCCCTCCACACCTGTGTTGTCTTCAGTGAGAGGGCTCTCTGCCCCGACTGCATTTTGATTCGTTTATTTGTGCGAAGCCTGAGAACCGCCGCCCTTGTCTCAGCGTCCCCGGGGCGAGGGGAGGCTGCACGGATTTATGCATGGCAGCAGAAATTAATTAGGCATCAATTAACACATGCTAATCTGTATGCATTGAATTCTTTCTCTCTTTTTTTCACCGCCTGCCTGTTAAGTAATTTGTAAAAGTGTTTGAGAGGCGCGTCGGCTGAGGGGGAGACAGTATCGGGTGTTTGTCCCTAATAAAGGCTGAAGAACAAGATGAGAGCAGAGAAGACGGGAGGAAAGGCCCTGAGATGTAAACAAACAAAGCTCTGGGTGTGTGTGTGTGTGTGTGTGTGTGTGTGTGTGTGGTGTGTGTGTGTGTGTGTGTGGTGTGTGTGTGTGTGTGTGATGGTGTGTGGTGTGGTGGTGTGGTGTGTGTGTGTGTGTGTGTGGTGTGTTGTGTGGTGTGTGTGTGTGTGTTGTGTGTGTGTGTGTGTGTGTGTGTGTGCGTGGTGTGTGTGTTGTGTGTGTGTGTGAGTGTGTGTGTGTGCCTGTGTGAGTCAGCCCTTGGAGGTCTGAGTATAACAGCGTAGCTCGACTGTTCATTTACCAGTGGTCCAGGCTGGAGGGCCCTGCAGGCTACAGAGACTGACTGACTCAGAGTTGAGGAGGTGTGTGTGTGTGTGTTGTGTGTGTGTGGTGTGTGTGTGTGTGTGGTGTGTGTGTGTGCTTATGTGTGTGAGTGTGTGTGTGTGGTGGGAGGCTACAGACAGCTAGGGACACGAAGGGGTGAGATGGGGGGTGAAGTGTTTATTTGTTATTTCATTTTTTAACAGGCTGCAGCAAAGAAACTCAAAGGTAAATTCGAAGTGAGACATTGTGTTTGTGTGTGTGTGTCTATGTGTTGTGTGTGTGTGTGTCTATGTGTGGTGGTGTGTGTGTTTCCTGACCCTCTCCAGGCCATGGAATATTTTCGATCACCAGTGGTTACCAGCAACACACCAGTGCTTCCTGCTCTACCACACACCAGCTAGCCAACAATCTACAGGAGATAGTCAAGTAGCTAGCCAAAACAGTGGCGAGCAGACACAGCTAGCACTGTTAGTAAACACTAGCAATCTTCAGCTAGTAGACAGTAGCTAACACATTTAAAACATGCTAGTAAACACTAGCTGCCAGCTAACAGATAGCAGATACAGCTAGTAAAACCCCATTTAGTAGAGTCATGACGACGAGTAACTACCTATTAGCAGACTAGAAAACAGCTAGTATACATTCATGGTAAAGTGATCAAGGTCGCTTAGGACTCAGTGAAGACACAGTCTTTTGTTTCTCCCCTGAATAACTGATTCATTATACGAATGAACTGTCAATAGGTCAAAGGTTTTGTTGTTCGGTCTTTTTCCACCCAGTCATGTCCAAGCACCTGTGTTTGTTTCCTGACTCACCTCCTACGGTGCAGGCAGGCGAGCGCGCTCAGCAGTGCTTGTGTCAGGCACGTCAGAGATGCCTGGATAGATAACCCCGCATTTACATTCAAACATGGCATCTGACAAAGCATCAGCAACAGGCCCCCTTAATCAGCTGTGCTGCATAGAACCATCACCCCCCCTCTTCAACTACCCCCAGCCTGTCACCCCCCACCACAACTACCCCCCAGCCACCACCCTTTGCCCATCACATCACCTCCCCCCTCACAAATACCCCCAACTGCCCCAACCAAACTATAGCCCCCTCCTGTCAAGCCCCCCTCCCCCTGCTTCAAACTGCCCCCATACAGCCATGATCTTGAGAAGGAGTTTTAAATTGGAAATTATTACACATTCAAGACTCAACGAGGGACAGGATCGAAGCAGATCGATATCTTGCCCAGTGCAATAAATCAGCCAGCCAGCCAGCCCCCCTCTCTCTGTCTCCTCTCTGTCTCTCACTCTCTCACTCTCCTCTCTCTCTCTCCCACTTACGCTCACTCCCTCCCCTTCTCTCTTCCTCTCTCTTCCTTTCTCTTTCTCTGTCTGTCCTCTCTCTCCTTCTACCTTCTCCCCCCCTCATTTCTGTTTCCCTTCCTCTCCTCTCCTCTCTCCCTCTCTCTCTCTCTCCTCTCTCTCTCTCTCTCCTCTCTTTCCTCTGCGGTTTCTGTTTGTTGAACATATTTAAATTTTCCTTGTAACAAATTAATTCCAACATTTTCTCTTGATTGAATTAGGCCGAGTGCGAGGCCTGTCACAAGTGTTTGTCTGTTGCGTAGAGACAGATTGGCCCGGCCTGGACACGGGTAACAAGCGGCGGTGTTGAGTCTGTGATAATCTCCCCACTAATTCTCCATTACAGCAAAATGAAGCCATACATCTTCCTGACAGCTGATCGATGTAAACATTGTTTCCCCCATGATTGCCAGCCCTCCCAGAGGGCCTACTGTCCACTCACACACTGCTGAAATTACTCCCCTCACCAGCCCAGGGTCCCTGGGACGAGGGAGGGAGGGAAGGAGGGAGACAGTGAAGGGAGGGAGGGAAAGAAGAGGGAGACAGTGAAGGGAGGGAGAAAGAAGGGGGGGACAGGACAAAAGAAAGAGGGGGGAAAGAAGGGAGGGAAGAAGGGAGATTGGAGGAAGGGACGGAGAGAGGGAAGGAGGAAAGGAAGAGAAGGAGATAGAGAAAAAAGGAGAGGAGGGAGGAGGGAGGAACGTGGTAGCACTGCATCAGTGGAGGAGGACAAGGACCCAAACTCTCTGCAGAGAAGAACCTAATTCTAGCTCGCGGCTCCTGCTAACTAAATAAGAAATATGAATCAAAATGGCCGTGTTTAACCAGTAGGATGTGGCAATGTTTCACTGTTCAGCACAACTCTATTAACTGTCTCTCTGGTCATGCAAGAGCAATAGAATAACCTCAAACTGGGACGTGGGAGAAAAGAGGGAGATGAAAATAGATACTTATCAAAATGTTGTCAAATACAATCCAGGAGACTGTCAGCTATATGAGCCAGTCTACAGATGCAACTGACAGTCTTTCACTGTTGACTGGACACTTATCTGTTTTAGGACCTCATGTGCTTTATTGCCTGTAGAGAACTAGAGAGTGTGATGGAGAAAGTGTGTGTGTGTGCCTTTTTGTGTGTATGTGTGTGACAGAGAGTGTGGTGGGTACATGTGTATTCATGCGTGTCTGTGTGCAGGTGTGTGTGTGTGTGTGTGTGGTGTGCGTGTGCTTGTGTGTGCGTATGTGTAATGGCATTAAGCAGAGAAAAACGCCTGTGAAAGATTGAGTTGTCAACAGTCAGAGTCTCAGTGCTCGTTATCGGGCTGTCTGATAATATTCTACACCATATTAAAATCCATATGCAAGCAATTACACAGGCGGGGGTGGAGGAGGGGTCCTTAAAGGGGATTTTTCTCTGTAACCACAGAAAGAGAGCCACAGAAGGGGAAAACAGCAGAGGTCTTAAAGGGGGTGATGGCCTACCTAGAGTATAGTAGAGCCTGTGTCTATGACACACACACACACACACACACACACACAGACACACACACACATCCAGGTGCCCCTGCTCCTCCACTGTCCCCAGTCTGATGACCTCAGAGCCCGGAGTGGTGGAGGACAGGAAGAAGAGCAAGTGACACTCATCCGCAACAAAGTCTGTCTCAAATACGGCTCGACAATCACAGCCAGAGATCAATAGGGAGCGCCAACTGCTGCAGAGCAGTACCGTAAGGGAGCGGGAGGGCACCCCGGGACTGGGGAGGGAGGAGGGAGCGGAGGGAGGGAGGGAGGGAGGCTGACTGGGCCGCAGGGAGGGAGGAGGCGAGGGATGGGAGGGGAGGCGTATGCGACGCCGGCCACATCTCGTCACTCCGGGTCAAGAGTGAGGCGACTATCCCGCGCTCGTAGGGTATTGTGAGGCGGGTCTCTCTCCCCTTGGACCTTCTGGTCTTTGATCGGGAGGTGATGTGTCGATTTCGGCCGAGGCGAGGGAGCAGGAGGGTCGGGAGGGACCGGAGGCGACGGGCGCGAGTTGGACGGCGTAGGGAGGGATTGGTGAGGGAGGGACTGGGACGGCGCCAGGTGTATTTTGGGAGACGCCCCGGCATGGGTAGTTTCTGGAGGTTTCAACGATGTGAAACATGGCCACTAACTAGCCATCCATCCCCTCGCAGCATTTAACGAATAACTGTATCAATACTGTAGGAGGGATTTGTCATTTGAAAAGGTCTGTCAGTAGGAGCTACTCCCACCTGCTCGGGGGGAGTATCTGGCACCACACACACAACACACACAACACACACTCACACACACACCAAAACACACACTCACACACACACCAACACACACTCACACACACACCCAACATACACTCACACACGCACATACACAGAAACACACACATACACAGAAACACACAAATACACACACACCGACACAGATTTCATACGTCTAACCTGCTCATCGCTCACTCTTCATCTCTGACCTTCCCCTCTGCAGAAAGACTCCACACACCAGCCCCACGGTGTGACTAAGGGGCCATACCTCGGCTGTGTGTGCGCTCCACGTGTGCGCTGGCTCACGTCGTCTCTCCATGGAAGGCAGTGTGCTGATTAACTCAATAAGGAAGCCAGATCCATGGCCTGCTCCTCTCTGTAACGGCTGTTGATTTGTGCTCCTGGTATTGATGGGTGAAGTGGACTGATTAACGAGCCCAGGAGCCAGTCAGAACACAGTCCTTTACTGGCCTATTTAACACTCACACAATGACGGATGCTGCTGACTTAACCTCACTCATTATGTCTGTCTCTTTCAAATAAACACGCGCGCACACACACATACACACACATACACACACAACACACACACACACCTTGTAATCCCCTTCTTGGTGCCAATGAAGAGCTCTGAATATAACACTGGGGTAAGACATAGATAGCTACATGCTGTACTGTACTGTACTGTGGACTGTACATAGTACTATACTATACTATACTATACTACTATACTATACTATACTATACTATACTGTATTCCAGACTGCCTTGATACCCTCCTCCAAAGTGAGCTGTCATCGTTAATAAAAATATGCTGAAAATAAATAATTTAAACTACATTCAACATTAAAAGCCATTCAACGCCTGTGGCTGTCCCCTGTACCATGTGCTATGGTAATAGAGCCTGACCTTGTGCCCGCGTACAGTACAGTACAGTGTGGTTGTTGGGGGATCTTGAAGGATTTGCACATGACTGCATCCCCCTATCTGAGAGAAATAGTCCACGTTAAGAGATGCTAGTAGCAAACACAATGTCTCAGTACTGTATCTGTCATGGAGGTCAAAGGTCACAGGGCAGGGTCACGGTTTGAAGCTCGGGTTTCAATTCAGTGGATCAGAATATCTCAAATTGACACCAAGACCCGTCTGCCCACAGAGTTAATCCTCCACACTCCTCCACTTGGCATCCTCTCTCTCTCTCTCTATCTCTCTCTATTGTTCTACTCTTCCTCTCTCTCATCTCTCTCTCTCTTCCTCTCCAGCAGCGGTCTCTCAGTGCGTTTGTTTATTCATTGTGTTGACTTGAGAGAGGGGGAAAGGTGACAAGCCTGGGGCCAAGTTGGGTTTTAAAGCAGCACACGGTTTAGAGAGTAACATCTCCAGACTGCAGGGTCAAGCGCAACGAGGGGTGGTAGATAGGGTTTGGGAACGCAAAGATAAGACGAAGAAGAAGCAGCAAGAAGCACGAAGAAGACGAAGACGCAAAGACGCAAGAAGACGAAGAATAAGAAAGAACGCAATAAGCAGAAGCAGATACTACGCACGAAGACTAATCAGCAGCACTCCCCCTACAACTACACTCCTTCTCCTCCTCCTCCCCCTCACCTCCTCCTCCTCCTCCTCCTCCTCCTCCTCCTCCTCCCCCTGGAAATCGATCGTGTGCGAGGAGCAGCACAGACGGACGTGGAGAGGGAAAGAGATAGAGAAAGAGAGAGAGAGGAAATGAGAGAGTGAAGAAAAGAAAGAAAGATGGGGGGGGGGACAGCCTCAAACCCAGCCCCAGCCTCAGCCCCAGCCTCAGACCCAGCCTCAACCCTAGCTCCAGCCTCAGCTTTGCAGGCAGCCATGGCTCTCAGACTGAGTGAGTGCAAATTAAGTGGAATAAATGTTTGCAAGGTGGGTGTCAGTGTGGCTTGTAACTACATGTTGAGCTCTAATGAGGAGTGTTCTGTTCCTGCTGTCCTGATGAAACACTAGATTTATTTTAACTCTGCTACAGTAGGTTTAGGCAGCAGGAGCCAGGACTGTCTGTGTGTGTTTGTGTATGTATTTGTGTGCGTGAGCACTTATCGATGTTGGTGTGTTTCTGCGTGGTCGTGCATCAGGTAGTGAGCCTGTGTAGAGCAGAGCTTTCCAGACACACACACACACAGAAGACTAACAGCTATGAGTGGTTATCAAACCTACAATCCAGCACCAGAAAACAGCCTGGGGTGAAGGACTGAGAGAATGCAGGATGGACGACCAGAAAGATCGAGAGAGCGACAGAATGAGACACCTGGGAGGCAGAGCAGGTGTGTGTGTGCATGTCTGTTTGTGTGTGTTTGTACCCTATTTGTCTGTGTGCTTGTGTGTTTACGTACAGTGTGTGTTAAGGTGTGTGTGTGCAGGTGTGCGTGTGTCTGCAGGTGTGCAGGTGTGCGTGTGTGTACTCAGCAAAGCCATGCTTCCCCCCCATCTCTTCTTCCTCCAGTCCTGGTGTCGGCGAGGATCCTGTGCTGCCTTCGTCCACTCGCCACCAGCCCCGTGGGGGTCAGCCGTGTAAGGAACATAAAAGGCCAATTTAATTTAGCACGTCCGCGGCCGCAAAGTATTTTAATTCTGACAGCTGAGACTGAGGAGTTAATATCTGAGTTGTCAGAAGAGAGGCCAGGGCCAGTGAATCACTCTAATCCTCATTAAGAGGATTCTCTCCCGGCACAGCTCTAATTCAGAATAATGAAAGTAGAGATGGAGTGGTGTCGTAATGCCAGTTGAGGCCTATCTTTTAATATTCCCCTCCTGATGGATTAGGCCAGCAGGAGATTCATCTTGGATCATAGGCCTTAATTTAATAAGGGATCATTCCAGGAGTATTGCATTTTATAATAATGTCATTTAAAGTGTCGTCTTCCATTGTGACCCTCCTATATGTAAGCTTCTAGAACGTTGCCAGGGGGAGGTGTCGCCACTCTGGGATCGCTTTGCTCAAACTCACCCCCCACCCCCAAATTCCTCTCTACCTCCCCCACTGACCCCCCCCCCTCATCCACCCAGGTGAAGGAGGACAGAGACCTGGTGAGAGGAGTTGGGGATGGGGGAGATGTTCCAGCGTGGTTCTATTTCCCCCAATTACACCATAATGAATAGTGTTTCTAGTGTTGAGGGCGACGGCTGTGTGTCTGAGAGTGAGGACACATGGTGACGTCGTGCGACGGGGCTGTGAGGAGTCGGGATGACACGTGCAGCAGCTCTGCCAATTGGGAGCTTCCTATGACATCACTGTTAACCTGTGTCATTACTACATTAGAACTAGATCATTGTAAACCTGTCTATATCACCTTACTATTATATCTGTTTACCCCAGCATGCTTGTTTACCTCAGGATTACTATATTACTGCTCCATTAGGACATCACCACATGACTACATCACTGCAAGAACATCATTACAGTACTACATTAGTGTTAACTGCAGTACTACTGTTTACCCCAGTATGGCTGTATATCCCAGGATTACAACATTATTATTTTCTCATATCTTTTTATCTGAGCATTGCGTTTAGCACATCATTTCTGCATTACTCCTGACTTGACATTGTTTTCTACACGACTGTTTTCATTGCTTTTTCTACCAGCATGACTCCATTACTCCATGACTGCATTCAAGGCTGGCTGGGGTTGGATCCTGGGTCCTCCCCTTGACTCACACACGCTACTGACCACCTCTCATAAACACTCCAGCTGCGCCACAGAGAAGCTAACAGCTCTGGCGCGGGAGGCGTTTTCACTGAGACTTGAACCCATTCAACTGGGCTCCATGCAGGCTGTGTACAGCCAGGCACTTTCCTGCAGTCACTGGGTAAGAGCGTGCACCATGAAGGCTAAAGACGTACGCAGGAGCCTGGGCTCACATCTGGCTCACGCTATTTCCTGCATGTCTTCCCCCCTCTGTCTCTCCAACTGTTCTATCAATAAATATAGCAGAAAATAAATATATTATTAGAAAAGAAGAGAGCTGGATCTTTCAGGCTCTATGCCCTGGGCCTCCAAAACGATTTCCAAGAGGAAAAAGTATTCCCTTGTATGTAATCTGACTGCATTGCTTGCCTCAATGGATATGGTCAGGTCATGGTTTGGGTGTTTATTGATGTGTGTTCCAGCAACATTTGCTAGCCTTTTGCTAGGTCTCCGTCAATTCAGCATAATGGAGAAACACATGACCGTGTGACTGTGCTCTGTCTCCATGCATTCCCCAGTCCATCCAGGGTGCCCCCTCCCCCTCCCCTCTTCCCTGGACCCCCCAGGGAAGTTCTAGTGGACAGCGTGTGACCCTTTAAAAGGGTCTCGGTGCTTATTAAGATAAGCTGCAGTCTCTCCAACATACTTTAGCGGGACAAAGTGCTCCCTCACTGCCCCTCTCATGTCTCTGACACCTCCGCCTACCTCCACTCGTCCCCTCTCTCCTCCTCCTCCTCCTCTCCTCTGTTAGCTTCCTCTGTGTTCTCGTGACTCCAGTCCTCCTCACCTCCTCCTCTCCTTTCGTGCCACCTTTCCTTCTCAATCAGTCTTTCACTCTCTTTATGTTGCTCTCTCTCTCACACACACACTTTCTCTGTTGGTCTTGGTCTATCTATTAATCTGTCCATCTTACTTTCGCTTATCTCTGTTTCTACATATCTGTACCTGCCTTTGTCTCTCCCTCGGACTCTCTTTTTCTCTCTTCATTTCTCCCTTCATCTTACTTTCTCTCCATTTCTGTCTCTCCATTTCTCTCTCTCCACTTTCAACCTCCAGAGTGTCCTGTGCTCCAACAGTGGAATATTCATGTGAACCTTTCTACAGTTCAGACCTTGCAGTCAAGTTTAGACCTACGGTCTTGCTCATTTCAAACGTAAAAGTTGCCAGAACATTCTGAAGAACTCCCATATGTGTCAAAATCTTGATTTTTACTATTCAAAATTCTTAGAAGCAGAGGTTAAAAAGAGTAGTGTTCTCTTTTATCACTGTGAGAAACCAGGAGGCCTCCAGCCTTCCTCCTCCTCCTCCTCGTGCCCTATGGACATCTCTGTGATCTCTTCTCCCAGGTTAAAGAGGAGGGTCTGGGTTACATCATAGACTATGGTCCAGCACGACTTTGATACGTCAAGTTAAAATGTTTATGGAGATCTCTGCGTCATCTTTGATGTCTCTCTCTCTCTCCCTCCCTCTCTCTCTCTCTCTCTCTCTCTCTCTCTACTCATCCTCTCATCCTCTCATCTTCTCATCCAATGTACAATTGTGTCAAGTTGAGCTACTGCTAAAGGACACATGTGGTTTTCATTCTCTGAGCATGTGTCACTTCCCCCCCCCACACCACACACACCCCCCCCCACACCCCCCCCTGCACATATCGCCACCTAGTGTTCTGGTGGAAAATTCTAAACCCGGGGATGGTCCTCCAGAAGGTTCTTTGAGAACTATGTTTCAAGGACAAATCATAAGACACCCTGAATAAATATGTACTATGTTGCTGTGTGTGTGTGTGTGTGTGTGTGTGTGTGTAGATGACATCGTCATGAACATGAAAAGACATGTGAGTACTTTATAATGTCCTTATGTGCACCTTGAATTTAACAGCGTGCACATTTAACTGTCTCTGCATATGAGGGAAGCAAGGGGTGAAGACAGAGTGAAAGAGAGAATGTGTGTGTGTGTGTGTGTGTGTGTGTGTGTGTGTGTGTGTGTGTGTGGTGTGTGTGTGTGTGTGTGTGTGTGTGTGTGTGTGTGTGTGTGTGTGTGTGTGCGTGCGTGAGTGTGTGTGTGTGTGTGTGTGCACGCGTCCTCCCGCACCCGGACGGACACAGACGGAGTGAAGTGTTCCGTGAGTAAGGGGCTAACTTGCGACGTCTATTTTTACATCCATTTCAGAATGAGATAGTGTCCCTCTCTCACACCCCCACTGTGCAGGAAGCTAATGCAGGGCTATTTAATTAGACGCCGGCAGATTGTTGAGCCAACAGTGTAATTCAATAGAGCTTGAGATGCCTGTGAAGTCCTGCCTGCTCCGAGCCCTGCACAGCCTCATAATGCACTTCAGCCAGCCTTTCTCTTTGTGTCTGCCCTCATCCAGCCTAGGACATCAATTTACATTACATTGCATTATAATAAGCTGCATTCTTCCCACCAGAGGCACACACACACACACACACACGGGGTACCACTTAAAGTTGAACTTGATGTCGGCCCTGGCGATCATACATTACCTCCTCTGTGCTCATTATTTGTGTGTGAGTGTGCGTGTCTGTGTGTGTGTGTGTGTGTGTGTGTGTGTGTGTGTCTGTCTCTTTTACATTAATGGTCCATTAGGCCGGGCCAGCGGGCAGCATGGTAAATTACCATAGCAACACACCTGTCAATGCTGCAGAGTGGGCGAGGTGACAGGATCAATAAGACTAGATATTGACGGCCCAGACGACAAAGACCTCTGTTCCTCGCTCGCTGCTTGCCTCAGCTTGACCTCCCGTTAGATTCCACGACGCCTCCCCCCCCTCACACTACAGAGAGGGGAGCCAGGTCAGGTACGTTTTCAGGGACAAGCTTCCGTACGGTAAATACATACATGTTTCTGGTGGACTGTAAATGTTTTACATGTGCTTAAACATGAATCCAGTATTTTCTGTCATTCTGTTGGATGTTTTTTTCGTGCTGATAAATGTTTATAAATGTCACCAGAAGAGGCATTCTGTGTATCATGTATTTGTCATGCATTTGTGGTTTCACTTTAAATTTGTTGTTTAACTTTGTGATGTTTTCCATCCTCGCGGTCTTGGATGTGAGTTCATAGGGGCACTGAGGCCACCCACGTCTCCCTGAGTGTTGTGTTGTGTGTGTGTTGTATTCATTTATTTATTTTACATATGTGTCTATGTGCATTTGTGTGTGTGTGTGTTAACACGTGTGTTTATGTGCGTTCATTTGTGTCTGTCCCTGTGTGCGTGTGTGTACTCGGTGTTTGAACACAGTTGACTGATGGCTTCTCATGAACAGAAAGCTGTTATGGACATTGTCAAAAAATGTCACACACTCAGCAAAGCATGAATGAACAGTGTTCCATCTTATGCCCCCCCTTCACCCACAGCCCACCCCCACATTAAAGACCCAATTTACCATTGTGATGCCAGTATGCGATGTGTAAGTATTTGATGTTTGGACCATCTATATTGACTGTTCCTCTAAACCTCACACTGATGTGGTTAAACTCGGAGCAAAACAATCAACGAAGCTCAATGTAATTTCCCAGAATGCACTTTGTAATTTAAAACCCTGTGTACAAATATCAGATGATTGAAAAGCAGAAACATAATCATATTCTTTCTCTACACACTAGCTTAAACACACGCACACGCACGGAAACACACAAACATACCCCCACACACAATTGATTGGATTTGGCCGAGCTTCGAATACTACAGTGAGTGTAAAACACTTATAAATGTAGCATCGCATTCTCATACAGATACACACACTTACACACCTACACACACACACGTGCACATATCCCCCTCTCTACTCACACATCCTCTCCCCCTCCCCTCCACACCCACACACACTTGTACCGCGTCCTCTATTCCTATGAATACAATCCCCCTGGTCTTGCCCATGTTGAAAGGTCTCTCACAGACAGCAATGTTATGACTCCCTTCTAGGCCTGACCATAAGTTACACACACACACACCCTCCCCCCAGCACCCCTCCTCTTTCCCCAGCTGCAGAGGGAAATGAATTAATAACAAAATAAAATGCAATGAGTACATAAAAATGAGTAGATTGCCTGTGGCACCTAAACAGGAAGACGAGAAACAATTCGACTTCTTGTTTTGTTCTGGCATCGTTGTGTTCTGGTCCAGTTAGACTGCCGAAGCCACTCTATTGTGGCTCTGTAATCACCAGGTCAGCTTTTTCCCTGTTTCTCGAGCGGTCAGAACCAGCAAAACATAGCGAGAGCGAGCGAGAGCGAGAAAGAGCTCAAGACGACTAGCGCAGCGAGAGCGCGTCGAGAGCGGAGAGCGATAGCTCGAGCGAGCGTCTGAGCGCGAGAGACGATCGCAGAGCGCGCTCGCGCTCTCGATCGCTCTCTCGTCTCGCGCGTGCTCCATCTCACTACCTCTCTCACTCTCTTGCTAGTTTGTATCTCGATATTTTGTCTCTCCCTGACATTATCTTCCCCTCTCTCTCTCTCTATCTCTCTCTATCTCTCTTCTCTCTTTCTCTCTCTCTCTCTCTCTCTCTCTCTCTCTCTCTCTCTCTTGCTCCATCTCACTACCTCTCTCACTCCCGGGTCAAATCTGTGTGAGGTGAACACCCACTTTTTTTGCCCAGATGAAATCCCAGACAGAGTTAATGTACTCTGTGAACGGCAAACTGTAATTCTCCGCTGACTGCAGCCCACACCAGGTTCCATGGTGAGGCCCGCGGCCCTGCCTCTCCGTAGCGGGCATGATGGCGGGGGCCATTACGGAGCCCTAATTGCCGGTCTGGAGTGTTGTGTTTGGAGGGGAGGGTTTTCGGCTGGTTTCTTTTTCACTTTCGCTCCATTTGATGCCTTTGAAGTGTCTCTTTCATCCACGATGCTCCTAGTGGCTGTTGTCTTTGGTCAGGGGCTGTGTGCTTCGCGATCCTAACATGGAACAAAGACTAGCCTTTGGAGAGAGGGAAAAAGGAGGGAGGAAGAGAGGGAGGGAAAGAGAGATGCAGGGAGAGTGTTTTCTCTTTCTTTTCTTCTCTAACCACCTTTTTTCATATTCTGTAGTTTTGCCTCAGGTGACAGAGATACACAGGGACACAAAATACGAACACTGCAGGCCTTAGCACACACACACACCTGCCTTCTCTCACACACTCACAAAAACATTTTCCTTGCTAAGGTATCTTCCTACTTGAGGTTGTTTACTGTAACTGTGTGCCATGTGATATATCCCGCTCACAGTCCTCTCATCGGAAAAAAAAATCAATTTCCCACTAAACACACTGACGCCACTGTTAGTATAGACGGTTCTCGGTGAATGGGTATATAACATGAACCCATTTGATAACGTGCAAGTCAAGGGCCCCACTAAACAAGAAATGATAGTATTTGTCAGCTGTGTGGAGGTAAATATAGCACGGCAAGAGGACCAGTTGATAGGACAGATTCCTCTCTGAGTGTACCCTGCCCTGAGATGCTGAGACTCACCGACCAGGAGTGTGTGTGTGTAGGTGTGTGTGTGTGTTTTCACGCATGAGGCCTGCCTCATTGCAACTCCACCACTGCTCTTTGTCCGCCTCCTGTGATTCACTGTATAGAAGTGAATCACAATAGAAAGAGGGAACAGGGGGAGGGAGGGGTGAGGATAGGGCGGAGGGAAGGGGGGAGGGAGATTGAAGGAGAGGAGGACAGGGAGGGCAGTGCCTGGCTCCTGGGTGCCTGCGTGAGGGCATGTGTCTAGAAGAGAGTGTGGACAGGAGAGTGAGAGTGGTTGTTGGCTCCATCTCCTATCTGGAGAACACTTGTGTGTCCCCGTCTCGTAGTCTCCTGGGGCCCTCAGAGATCCCCCACCTCAGGCTGGTCTGACTGGGGGAGAGGGAGGGGGGGGGGTGCTATAGGAAGTAATGGGAAGTGTTGTTGATGGGTTTTTAGGGCGTACTGGCATACCCACTTTTTCATGAATAGTTCCCCCACTTCTTAATTACAACAAATTCAATTCGTTGTCAGGGTACAGCCAGCCCGATCATAGTCTCCTTTATACCCTTGAATGAAGGGATGGACCAAGGCATACACGCCATCAAACCACCCGGCTAATGGGCATTTTGTGGTTGGACTGAAGTCTTAAACCCGGTTGGTCATCAATAACAAACGAATGGTGGTTCTGTACAGTAAATACATTGTATCACTGTGCCCTCCTTCTTCCAATTACACGAAAGGTCGTGAGCAATTCTATAAAACAGTTTATATAAATGGACCTAGCCGACTGCGGTATCCAGAACGCCTTGCGCTCAAGACCGGAATATTCATTTCCAGAGCAAGCTGGCTGAGTGGCGCGGGTCAAGTGCGCGCATTTCCATTAGTGTTTCCCCCTGTTGTCGTTCCAGCGCATGCAATAGCACCAGCAGCCAGCAGCCAGCCAGTGCGCGGCTTCACAGTTCCGTCTCCATTCCATTACTGGCGGCGCTGGGATCAATAATTCAATAGATTTGGCGTCTGAGTCCAGCCCAAATGTAAGACACACAGGCACTGCAGACTCCAGTGCATCTAAGGGGACCGGTATTAATTAATAGCTGAAGACATTGTGTTTTGTATGGAAATATCGGACTGTAACGTGATCCGCAAGCCGGGATCCTCTAAAATAGGCTCGCGTGTCAGGTGTTTATTAAATGTTCAATAAAGGGCGGTTAAGATGTCAGGAAATGAATCGGGTAATTTTGCTCTGGAAGTCAAGTGGTGTCCAAAGAACTGTGCATGCGTAAACACTTCTTCATCCACAGACGCTTTAGACAGCAGTTTCCCCCCTTGCACACGCTCATAGACAGCCTTGCCTTCAAGTGGAAGCCCAAACGCAGTCCTAAAGGATCATAGTGATGTCGTTTTGCTTTGTTCAATCCCCACAAGTCATGGAAATTTGACAGTTAATCAAACACACCATCTATGCCCATGGTTTGTATTTGAACAGACAAATAGTATACTTTTTAGTTTTCTACACCTGGGACGAATGTTCTATTATGATTCAGGTTAACTATATGCCTATATACGTGAGAAATGTGATTATTATTTCAAGTTCTCCGTTTATCTGCATCTTGACAAAAATAAATCAGCTAAACTTTTATACCCCCTCCCATTCAGTAAGTAATCTACACCACCTTCAACTCATTTAAACAAAACGCTCGATGGCTTCCTAGGCCTATAATGTTAAATAATAGCCTACATGGTGATGATGAGGTTGGAGTGATAGTCCGCATGATCCCGACTAAACGGCTCTGTCACATCAAAAACCCACTGCTACTATAGTCCGTTAATAACTATAATTATTGCAAATACATAATAATAACAATTATTATCGTTATTCGGATGCAGTGCCAAATCGTGTTTTTTTGTTAATATATTCACACTTTCGAGTATTTCATACAAAGAAATTTTCGTTGATTTATTGTGAACTGAAAACTGTTTGTTCATGGTGAATTCACGTTTCACATAAGTGGATGGAAAAAAATTAAATTTCTATGATATTCTTTTTATAAACCCGTGCCTCTGGTACGTTCACTTTCACTTTTCATAAAAACATCAACATTACATACAGAATGCACATGATCGGAACACACTGAGTAAAATAAACTGGAAAATAGCCCCCAACAACGCATTCATAAGCCACAAAACCATAAAAAATAATGCATGTTTTTTTGTGTATTAACATATTTTACATGTGCCCGTACCGTCTTGCAGATAATAATCAAATATTAATCTGCTGATCTAATAAAAATTGTAGGCCTATTATGCTATTTTCCGTTTAAAAAACACTTGTAAATTGTATCCTGACAATTGAATTTCCAGTTGTCAAATATGTGGTGCATGTAAGCTCTGTCTTTTGCTTTAATAACACCTCGTTTCCACCGCACATACACACTCGGCGTGAAGCCGAGTTGCCCAGCACGTGAAGTGTGAGTTAGTTTCTCGATGTCTGTCACTGGGGTAGAGAAGTCTGATTGAGGGAAATGGAACCGGCTCAAATTACATCATCTTTGTGTGGAGAGAGAAATACATGCAGAAAAACTGCCGAGGCGTTATCCTTTGGACATAAGAAAGAAAAAATACATATTTTTTTGTCTTTCTATTTGTTTAACAACGAACATCCGCTGTTTCCTTTTACAGAGAGAGAGAGAGAGAGAGAGAGAGAGAGAGAGAGAGTAGAGAGAGAGAGAGAGAGAGAGACATGTTTGAGATAGAACGAGGCCAGCCTCTACAGTTTTCAAAACGAAATGTTCATCATAATAATTACAAATCAAAACAGAACAACGCAGAATAGTTCGCATTGTTTCACAAAGCTTCGAACGTCCCAGCTGCATACTCGTCCCTCCGCTGCCGTCCATCTTACCCCAGTTTAGGGGGTCGGGGTGGCTGTAACGTCCATCCTTTCCCCCAACCCCTTTGGCGTCCATAGTCACTATGGATTCACAGTCTGTTATCTTTGTTTATCTCATAAATAGCCTATACTTTCTATAGTTATACATGTGGTCCTTCATTAGAAAAAGAGAAACATAAATATTGTCTTTGCCCCCCCCCCTGCTTTGTAAGCGCTGTTTGTCTTGATGTCCTGTCGTTGACTATCAGTCACAGATGGGGATTTTCAGACGCACGCGCCATCCACGCATGTCACAGTCCCAGGGCGGCCGCGTGCTTTTTGGCCTTGAGTCTCAGATCCGCGATGCTGGAGTTTTTGTTGGTGTTTTTGGCGGCAGCAGCTGCGGCCACAACCGACGCGGCGGAGGCAGATTCAGCCGCAAGCGTAGCCAAGGGCAGCCCAAATGGCGGAGCCGGGAACATCATGTAAGGCGCGTGCGCCGCCAGGTGAGAGTGCAGGTGATGGTGCGCGTGGGCCACCGCGCTGTCCAACTGCAGTTGCGCCTGGACCTGAAAGGAGAAGGGCGGCACGTTGCAATGACTATCCTGCGGACGCACGCACGGGGAGAAGAGGGGAGAAATACATTAACTTATAGAAAGGCCTGCTTCATGCCAGACTGTGTGAAACCTATGTACTGTTATTTAATTATAATGAGCAAAAGTAACATCAGGATAGTTCATGTCAATATGGGCAGATATAGGCTCATATGAAAACAGGGACTGACAAGGCGCCGAAACCAATTTGGCAGCATCAGCGGACAAATCCCCCATCATATAGCTAGCCTACATATCGCCTATCACTAAGCACAAACATTGATCAACTGTAATTCGTCTAATGACACTTTACATCTCTTGATTAGACTAGTCTAAATATCCTCATCAGCCGTAAGGGGGTTTTCCAGTTGGGCCTCTACAACATCACACCATGCATGGATGGCACTACATTATTTCCAGCCTGGGTAATTAGAGTTTTGTTACCCCCTACATTGGGACTGCAGTCTCCCCATAGCTCTTGGACCGAACCTGTGCCAAGACAGCAGTCCGGGGATGGTTTTAGTCAAAGACTACAGGCTTCAAAGTAACTTGCCTGTTGGAATGGCATCCGTAGGGCCCCCACGTTGACATATGGCGCTACACGACAAGCTTCAAACTGACTCGCCGCTCCAATCAGAACTCCTGGAAAGAGACAGAATTTGTTGAGGGAATATTCCACCCAGACATAAACCCAATCAAGAGGAATAAACTTGACAAAAACAACATAATCTGGCATCCTTTCCAATAACTAAAATTATTGTAAAGCTAACTAAACAGAGGATTGTTTTCAGACACATTTTTCAAATATTTCGCCTTTCGAAAATATTTTTGACCCTTTTTTTTTACCAGCACTCAATTTTGAGCATAAAAGCATAATTAACCTATAACACATTGTTATAGGCCTAAATACAGCGTTATGTTTTTGTTACTTTCAGAAGGCCTATTGTTTGTTTACTTCCTGTTATTGTCACGTCGACAGTCGAAGCCTATTGTTATCCCTTTAATAGTAAACCATAATTCGTAACCTCAAAATTAGGTTACATCTTAACGTGGATGTATCAGTGCTTGGAGTGTGTATATTATAACTTACCTTTATGTAGCTGGTTCTCCTGCTTTCTGCACTTGGCCCTCCGGTTCTGAAACCAAACCTGAGGGAAGAGAAATTAATTAGTGGCCTGTGATTGGCAGCTGCTTGTGAGGGCATGTGTAATTCGTCTCAAAGTGACAACAACCGCAGAAAAAACAACATCCCCAAGGAGCACTGAAATTTTAATGCCGCTTAACCCTGGATTTTAATTATTATATTTACAACAAGGGGGCAAAGAGACAGCTGAACGAAAACCAAGGAGAAGAAAAGGAAGAAGAAAAAAACACTTTGTACCACAAAACGAAACAAGAAACGCCATGGCTATGTTAGAGCCGCAAAAACACCCTTGTTGAAGATTTGCAGCCTGAATTGGACTATAATAAATAACCTTGTCAGCGTTGGTTTCATCTTTCTATAGATTAGCGTCCCTGAAGAACCAAATGGACCCTCAGATATCGAATAGCAGCTAGCGATGACGGTTTAGGACATCAGAGCAACGCGATCTGAGAAGTGCTCTCTCTCTCTTCCTCTCTATTTCCCTCTCTCTCATTAATGTAGCTAAAAAATAATTACTTTAATCTTCAGGAAAATCTATGTCGCTGCAACGTTTAGCTGCCTTACATTTTTTATTTAATTACTGCCATAACACGTCTAGAACAAAGCATTTCAAAAGATAGCTTCTTTCTCTTTTAATTCTGTTCCTTACAAACGTCGTTTTCAGAGGGGCATCTTGGAACGGAGATAAAACGTCTCATTACTATGGTAATCTACTTTGAATCCCATACAAAGCGGTGGATAGATTAGCCTATAATACAGTTTATCAATTTCTCTCTACATCACTTACAGAGAGCAGGATTGAAATAAATAGCATATTGATCTCGCTGTAAATTTTAACCTTGTAGAATCTATACCTTTGACACCGGTGTGTCAGACACACACGCGCGCACGCACACACAAACACACAGTCACTATTCGTTCGATAATGAAAGGTATCATGGATGTTGAATGAAATGACACCAAATAGACGTCCAATACAGACTAGAAAGGTCCTGCATTGTAACGACAAAATAATTGGGCTTTTGTGTTGCCTCTACACGCAACTGTGGCCATTAAAGAAACATGTATGGTCGTTCAAATCATGGCCTGAAAATAGAGAGCGAGACAGAAAGAGAGGGAGAGCAGTGGATCTTGATTTGGGTAAAAAATAATACATAATTTATGCAAATCCTCGAGCTGTGCTCCTTGCACTCGCCTTGCTGGTGACACAATACGCCTTGGTAAAATTCCAATTCGCGCCGGGAGACCCTGCAAAAAGCGCTTGCTTTAACTTTTTTTGTGTGTGTGAGGGGGGGGGGACCCGTTTTATGATTTTTCAGAGAAGACCGACATATTCAGCGAGGAGACAATCGCTCAGCCGTCTCCACGAGCTGACAGAAGGGGATAAAAGCAAGCGAAATAAGATATTATGGGGTTTGATAAATCAGATCAGAACCAATGTCTATGTTCATAGTCATTGCTAGGATCGGTCTCTCCTCTCCCGTTACACGGAGATTGTGCCCCCCTTTCTAAAACGGCTTATTAGGTTTCTGTGCAGATGGTCCCTCACGGTGGAAAAAAAACACACACACACACACACACACACACAGGAGTACAGATGTAGCTGGTTGGGGTAATGCACACCAATGAAGTGCGGACAAACATTGTAGGGCAATCTGTTTAGGGGAGTTTAAGGGAACGATCCCTGATAAAGATGATAGACCATAACATGCACCGCAACCACGATCCATGTAAATGTTATTAATTATGTCCCACTAATTACACTTCTATTTCCACACATTATTTAGTCTTGCAAATTGGAGGGCTGTTGTATTATGATCTAATACTTTGTAGGCTACTGGGGATTGCAAAACATGAAAGGCGATGTTCGACTTTTGTATGTTCATTAGGCCACTGACACACACACAGGCACACATACACACACACTTTCACATCATTGTAAGACTCCTGTTTATGACTATTCGATCTATTGCTTTCCATCAATAATTCATAGTAACATCAACGGGTCACGGGATAAACGTATGCCATAAAAAGCCTAAATGCAGAGCATCCTTCAAACACGACAGACTTCCTTCCGAATGTGTGCTATTTGATCCAGTACTACTGTATGTTGTTCTGGTTTAAAAATCTTGTTTTCTTTTTAGCTCCACGACAGAGGCCTATAACCGAGACAGCTCGATCAACACAATAGAAGAAAATCAGCGAGAGCATCTTACTTGTACTCGTGCCTCGGACAGCCCCAGCCGCTGGCTCAGCTCCTCGCGCATGAAGGCGTCCGGGTAATGGGTCTCATCGAACAGCCGCTCCAGCTCGTTCAGCTGTTCTAGTGTAAAGTTAGTCCGACTTCTTCTTTGCTTGATCTTGGTCTGAGCCTCGTCCTCCATCGTCTTGGCGTCCTCTTTTCTATCTTTCATGTCTGTGTTGCCTGTAAGGGTGAAGGAAGAGGAGAAAACTATTTATCCGTCCTAACATTATAGGCTACGTCAATTGTGGGGTATAGGTTAAGAGAGAAATAGAGACAGAGAGAGAGAGAAAGGGGGATAGAGAGATGATAGTGTACAAGGCCTCACCTACAGAAGAGCAGGCAGGCAGCGCAAACGAGAGTGACCTTGCTAAAACCAACATGTGGTTCCGCCCAGCATCACAAGAATATTATCAACGGATGTTTTGTACTCCATACATAAAGCTGTTAAATTATTAACAACTTATAAATATGCATGGACACTTTTGGACGTCCCGTCAGATGTGCTCATCGTTCCAGTCCAATAGCTCATTTTTCATGATGCCAGTGATTTTGATGGACATAACAGGCCTATGGAAATCGGTTATTATTTGTTTAGCCCACACGTGATAGAGTAAACCGATTTTAACAAGTTGGCTTTTCAATTGAGATTTGGCCTACAGGTTTAAAATCAACTTGGCTTGAATCGATAAAATAACTATTAAATGGCCTATAGCCTATTTGTACGTTGCTTTGGATACAGCGTCTGCTAAATGTATAAAATGTAGGCTATATATGGGCAGCCTTGCAGGGTGAATTCGGGTAATGTGGGTCAAATCAGATAATGATGTAGATACATTTGTAATCAATTTGTAATTCAACTAAATTATTTTAACAGCCTCTGTCTAAAAAGTCTTATATCATTAGCATGGCCAATTACTGGATATATAGCCTACATTTAATATTAAAGGCTCAATACATGTTATTATTATGTTGATATTAACGTTATTGTCTTCTTAAAATAGGCTACAATTCTTAAAAACACCACAATTACAATTGATCAAATTTAGCAACGTTGCCTGACATTTTTGTGAAATTATTATTAAATAATATGTGCAGTCTAATAGGCCTATATTTTGTTTATAATCCATTGTTAGCCTATCGTCTATATGATATTTAACTGAAACAACCATTTTATCTGCATCGCCCGAAGAGGCTTCAACGATGATATTTCTTCATATTTTGTTCCTTCAACAGGTTTTAATTTAAACATTTAGTGTCAGACATACCAGTTTCTGCGTATATTTTATCAAACCATTTGCCTGGAGGTACAACACAAAATGTAATAGGCCTATTTAAAATCTATTATGACATTATATTGGCCTATAGGCTACAAAGCCTATAGCCTACACTATAGCTTGAACTCATCTAGGCTACATCACGTTTGGTTTTATTTACCCTAAAGGGCCCACGACATGCCAGTAGACAACTTTCCAAATGCAAACAAATAATCCAATTAGCTCCAAATTTATGGATAAGACATTTAAATAACGTCCCACATACTTAAGGTATAATTCCGACAAGCTCCTAAATCATTCATGTTTTATGTACTACAGGGTATTCACAATTAAACTTTTAAACACTGCAAAACAGTACATAGATACTACAAAGGCCGGAAAAGGACTTGCTCAATAATAATATAAATTCTACTTTGCAGCGTCTTACCGTCAATGAGTTTCGGGCTTCCCGTATCACGGGTCCTCTCTGGCCCTAGCATGTCCGGTTCCCTGCTCGGAGATCGCGCACCTCCTCGTACTATAGCGTTCACCTCCTCGCGATTCGGTTCAATGAGACCGTCCCTGCCTCGCGCTGATCCGGTCTCCAGCACCTCCCGGTACGTGATCGCCTCCTTCTTTTCCTTCACTTTTTGATCAAAAGACTTGGACACAAAAGCGGTGAGCTCTTCCATCATTGCCCCAAAATATTTTCCCCGTCTTGTTCTCTCTCTCTCGTTCTCCCTCTCTCCCTCACTCACTCTCTTTCGTGCTCTCAGTTTCTCTACAGCTTAAGACATCAATAGTGTTTCTTTTGTCGACCTAAATGCGAGGTGATGGTTCTTGCCAACTCTAGGTCTCGCGCGCAACTAAAAAACGGTGGAGATCTTGGCCAATTCCTCTCGGTGCGAAGTACCGACCCGCTGCCGCTCCTCTATTGAAGTCACAGTATTTATACTTTGCAACGCCTGCCCCTTGATCCGTGCAAATTACCTCCCCTCAGGATGCGAGGATGAGCCCCCTTCCCGTCTCCACGTAGTGACAGCGGAGGGAGAAAAAACGACATTAGCAGCCCCTCGCATTTCACATCATAGTTACGAGGTTGCTATTGGCCATTAACCCAAGATTGACAAGAAGGACTAATTAATTTAATTAAGCGTGGATTCGTTGCTATTGTCCTGAGTTAGTTTTTTAAACACGAGGGAGATGGGCAGGAGCTCTCTGCAGGGGGTGTGGCCAAAACTGAAAATGACAAGCTCGTGTGGAGGGGAGCACATGGATGAGGAGCTTCCTCCAAATCTCTGTGATCTGGGAGAAAAAAAGAGACAGCGACAATGACACGAGGAAAGGTAAAGAGCAGACCAACTGGGAAGCTGTAGAGCATAGGAGCCTCGCAGGAGTTAAAGCAAAGCGTGCGGTGACACATAGGCCTATACACGCGCTAAAATAATGTACACTGCACGAGCTTTATTGTGAATAAAAAAAGAGATAGGCCTAAATTAGTGACAGGTGGAAGACAGTTTTAATAGTGTGAAAAGCCTTGTTTATCGTATTAATTATGTAATTAATACGAGCCATCAAGTAGCCTATTGTTTAACTATGTGTGTTGTGTTTTACGGAGTATAGCCTGGCATAATAACAGATAGGCCTTAGCATATTTCTAATGCGTATGAATAACTAAGATATTAACGATAATAGGCTATTTTAACTATTAATTATTAACACTAGCTTGTGTATACTTAGGCTATAAAATCATATAGGCCATAATATTCGTAAGAAAATAACAAATAACAAAACAGGCCTAAAAACCTTTGATACTGGAATAATAAGCTCCCAAATGATTTTATTCAAGTTCATTTTCTATCGTTAGCACTGTGTTTCTTGAACTTGAAAGAGAGAACAGAGAACGATCATTTCAGAGGCCCCGAATTTCCTTTTCAAATCCATAATCATGTGTTTTAAATAGAGGCCCTTAATGAAACTATATTGGTTAATATGAAATCTCGATAGACCTTTTTCAGGCCATTAGTCTGTTAAACACCAACTAAACGTTTAATTAAAACGCCTCGCGCAATGCCTTGCCATTGGGATTCGCTAATTATCGTCTCTTAAGTTGACTGCCTGTTGAAAAAAAAATATTGCATATTTACAAAATAAATAAACAATAGTTCACGTGCGGTGAAGGTAATGCCGTGGGGACAAAGCAATTAGGTGTGCTGGAAAACCATCGTATAAGAAACGGGATACTGAGAGAATGCAAAACCGTTGACATGAATTTGATGCAAAATTAAGCGTGTTTATTGATAATCTATATAAAGCTATATAAAGCACCATTTCCACACTGAGCCTTGAACAATCCCCTGATTAAATATTTATGTTGTCTTAGCTCTTGAACCTTAGGCATTAATTACAGTTTTTTCTCTCCCTCTGCTTCTGAAATCAGAAGAAACTCGTTGTTATCTCCATCCTGCTATCTCCCGTGGTTTAATTGTTGCAGAGGTAACATTTGTATCCAAATGAAGGGAAAGTCGAAGTGTGCCAACACACACATACAGAATCCCGCATGTTTACTCGGGATGTATAGGCTGAAATTATGTTAAAGGTCAGAATATTCCCACAGATTCATCCTTGTTGATTATTAGCCTACATCAGAACATTTTACTCTGTATTAATCTAGGCTATTAATCTATTTGTACGAGGCGTACAGACTAAATAATAAGATAAGGATGATAGGCTAATATGTATAATGCACAAACCCTTTGGACAAGTTTGAGTTGGCGTGTGAGTCTGTGTGGGTGCGCATATACGCTGCATGTATAGGCTACACATTCTCTAATAATCCATGCTTGGATACCACATAGTAAGGCTACAAGCATGGGAATTCCAAACAATATAGCAGTAGTAGTATAGCAGCAATACTATAGCAAAGTGGGCCTACAATAGCCTACATTTCGTGTTTGATGCGGGCAACGTAAATTACTCATGTAAATTGCAATAAAACAAGTTGCCACACAAATGTTGCCTTCGTCAGTGTAAATATAGTCTATATCGAGGATTAGTATACTAGGTCTGCACTGGTCTAGGTCTGCACTGTGAACAATAAGGAAGGCTAATTAGTTTCAGATTGAAGGTCAATTACACATGATGCATGGAATTTACAGTGACTATAGTGCATACAAGTAGCCTACTTGTCCAATCACACAAATAGGACATATAGGTCGTTCGTGGCATGTAGCCTTGCATGAAGTTGATGCTGAAATAGATAAATGGAATTTATCGTTGTTTATCAACATCTGATGTGATTCAAACGAAGCTTTCCAAAATAATCCGGATATAACATATATGATAGGCTACTCAAAGTCAAAATATATTCCACATTTACCGTCTGAAAGTCCATTTTTTACATTTAGCAATTTAAATAAATATGAAGCACAAGAACTTTTCAACATAGGCCTAGAGAGATCTCTGATTGAGATATTCTTCACGGGAACGATTGCTCTGTTGTAGACTATTTTCCCTGCATTCAATCGACGCTCTCTAGATAGATTAGTTTCGTCTTACCGACCAGTACATGCTTGTGTGTTGTTGTAGGAAGGAGCGCTACTAGGTAGGAGATATTCGAGTCTACTTTCTATGTAATGTCTTCATAAATGTTATTATGCGCAGGCATTTACATGTTAAACCTAGCTATATTAGCTAGTTATGTTAGCTTGCTAGCTAGCAAGGAATATGCTAACTAACAAGGCTAACGGGAAACTGTGTAGCTAGCATGGTATATGCACCTATCTTGCTGACTGGTTGATCTATTTGAATACATATACAAAAGTGGTACGTTAACAGTAATAAGCGATTGTAAAAGCTATAGACTGTACACAGCTTGATACTTGTTGATTAGCTATCTAGATTAAAAGCCCTTTCAAACATAACTTGTTCCACTTCTTAAAAATGATCCCATGTACGCTAATTCCCAACAGCCGCTATTTAAACACAACATTGTAACTACTACTGCCAGTAGTACTGGTATAACTAGTACATAGAAACTCATTCATTCAAACGGTAACGTCATATAAAGTTACTTTATATCTTTGGTAGTAGCTTTAGCTCTGTCAGTATCTGTAGTTTTAGCTCGGTCTTACTGCATGTATGCTAGTTTCTGACCATGCCTGAAATCACTCTAAAGGATTGTAAAGAAATGAGAGCTTAATTGGGTATTTTACATATTCCTCTCTCTGGCCTTGCAGACGGCCAGACATAGAGTGAAGCATCATGGGTCGGCACTCATCGGACAGCGAGGAGGACAGCAGGAGCCGCAGGAAAAAGAAACAGCAGCGTCGGCGCTCCTCCTCTTCCTCCTCCTCCTCATCCAGCTCCTCAGGGAGCAGGGTGGCCAGCCACAGCAGAAGGTCCAGCAGGAAGAGCCGCTCTCGCTCCAGGGATAAGAGGTAGGTCGAAACAAACAACCTTAGACAGGGACAGGAGGTAGATCGGAACAAACCCCTCTGAAGACAAAGAGAGGAGGTACTTTGAAACCACTGCTCCGGAGACAGGGACAGGAGGTAGTTCAAAACAAACATCCTGGGACGGAGACAGACAGACAGAGATGGGAGGGTAGGCGTATGGTATGACAGAACGTTATCACCGACACTGGGGGTAAGGCTGTGGAAAAGACATGTCATGTGCAGTGTGTCTCTGAGAGACCCACCACACCCAATTAAGAAATGTAAAACTTTGTCCCTCACTGCCAAAACACACTCGCATCTGCTTATGATTTGAGCAAGGCGTACTTCCTAGCTCTGTCCTCTGGGAGTGTCTGGAGGGTGGGCTTGTGTGTTAATGTGAGTGTGTGTTAGTCTGTGTGTGGGTAGGGGAATCTAGTGTCTGGAGGGGGTGGGGAGGTGTCCGTAGAGGACCTGGGTGCATCCAGGGTCAGTGTCTGTGAGGGAGGGGGGGAACCAAAGACTCATGACTAGGAGATATTGGTCTGGACATCCACCTCCCTATAGATCTCCACCCCTGCCTCCCTTATCCTTCCTCACCTCCCTCCATCCCTCCCTCTATCCAGCCCTCTATCCATTCCTCCCTCTTCTCTCCAACTTTCCACTACACCTCCTTCCATTCCTCTATCCCTCCCTCCTCCCCCTTCTTCCCTCCCTCCCTCCTCACCTTCCAGACAGTGCTGTGCATGCTTGTTGAGACAGGGCCAGCTGATGCTAATTATTTATGAGTCCTGATCCGGGTCCATTACGGCTGATGGGAAATCACTACTGTGTGGGGCGGGCCAGGGAGGAGCTCTTTAAACCATTAGGCTGCAGCCTCTTATCAATTAGCCCTATCTCTCAATCAATTAATGTGTGTGTGCGTGCGTATGTGTAATAGAGAGAGGTGTGCATATCATATGTGTTCATATACATCTATTTATACTGTACGTGTGTTTGTGCGAATGTGCTGTCTATTCCCCCCCCCCACCCACCCTCTCTCTCTCTCTCTCTCTCTCTCTCTCTCTCTCTCTCGCTCCCTCCTTCCTCTTGCTCCTCCTCTCTCTTGGTGAGTGACATGGACACATCAGGATGGTTAATGTGTGTGTCAGATCTGTGTTCTTGTGGAAGGCTTCCATGTCAGAGAACACTGACTGTCTCTCTCTTATATGCCAACGCTTTGTTACAGTCAGTCTGGTTTGCTATATCATCTTTAAACACTTTGTGTGCGTGTGAGAGAATGTGTGCTCGTGTGAGAGTGTGTTAGTCTGTGTGTGTCTGAGTATGTGTGTGCATGCCTTACTCTGGGTGTGTGAGAGCATGTGTGTGTATTTGTGCGTGTGCAAGAGAGAACTCACACACACACACCCCTCCAGTTCAAATAACCTGTCTGGTCCCGTGCGTGTTGTGTGTGTGAACTGTGTGAAGTGCCTGGCGTCAGGGTCTTTTCATGAGCTGGTGCACACACACACACACACACACACACAACACGCACACCACACGCACACCACACCATACAGATGCAGCTCTAAGTGCTACAAACACGGTTTGATAGTTCACCCTCTGTGTTATTTGGTTAGTTCTCTCTCTTCTTCTTCTCTTCTGCCAGTCTCCCTGTGGGAGGACTGTGTTTGAACTACTTAACACAGCTCAGGATTGTGGTGGTGGGCGGGTGGGGGTTAAACCAAAAACAAATAGATTTTAAATAATGAATTTGACTCAAACTGTTCGTGAGACAGACAGGCTTGTTCTCATTTCTACTCGTTGCTGTGGACGATCCCCGGTAGCCGCTGGTAACGGGAAGCTGGCTGGTGGTGGGGGTAGGTGGGGGGGCTGGCTGGCCAAGAGATATTTACCCCCTCCCCTTCCCGCCTCCAGACCTCCCTCTCTATGGGGGAGGACTACAGGGTCCTGGCTGCAGCTGTGCAGGGCTGCAGACCGCAGACAGGCCCACTGTCCCCACAGGGCGTCTCCGTGGCCAGAACAGAGCTGTGCTGGGCAACCAATCAGATGCCGAGCCGGTCTGTCCGGTGCACAACGCAGTCAGACAGAACCAGGAAGTGTCTGATCCAGGACTGAACAGCACCTCCGATTGGAGCAGAAGGAGTCAGGCAGTTATGCATGAGGCACGGGAGCTGTTTGTGTTTTAGGATCCCGGTAACGCTGAGCAGCCCAGAGAACACAGAGAATGTGAGAGCACCATGCCAGCAGCTTCAGGAACGAGGGGGAGGAGGGGTGAGATGAAGAGAAATAAGATTCTGGCCTTAGGTTGACTTGACAGCTTCCAGACGTAAGGCTGAGAGTTGAATGGACTGGCTATAAAAAAAAGCTTGTGCATTGGTTAATGTGTGTATGTACACGTGTGTTTGTGTGGTGTGTGTGTTTTCAGGCGCAAGCGGCGTTCCAGCAGCAGCTCGTCCCCTGAAGCTTCCCGTAGGAGGCGGAGCCGAAGTGCGGCCAAAGAAAAGGGGCGGAGCCATCGCTCTCACAGGTCACACAGCCGCCACCGGAGGTAGGACTCGGGAGTGTGTGTGTGGTGTGTGTGTGTGGTGGGGGTGTGTGGTGGGGGTGGAACGGTACCTGGATTCTATTTTTCCGTTCACAAACAGTAGGTGTTTACTTTTTATTTGACGTGAAATGCAATCAATGGCCCAGTCCTGTAAACGGCAACGGTGAGACGAATCAAATCACCTCGATAACTGGAAACGTAGAAAATACAACTTCCAGTAATTGATGAAGGTAAATGACCCTGGATTGGAGTGGCCTTCGCAGATGGAGGCTGGATGAGGGGGGTGACAGGGTGGGGGGATAGTCTGTCTGGACTGAGGTGTGGGGGAGTGGGGGTGTGTGTTTATGACAACAAACAAATACTTTCCGTGAATGTGTCTTTATGTGCGTGTTAGCTTTAATGAGGCCATTAGCACATGTCAGCTGTCATTAAAAGCTTGTGTGTGTGGTGACAGCTGTGTAACCCCTGCTCCAGCCCCTGCTCCAGCCCAGCCCACAGCTTAGGCAGACAGCATCAGAGCACAGGCTTGTTAGGACATCTTATTCCTCAGTCTGTTTGTGTTAATGAACACACACACACACACACACACACACACACACACACACACACGGTTGTCCTGGTCCTCCCCCCTTTAGAAACACAAGACAAGGGGACTCGTCTCCAATTAATTAATGCAATTAAAACAGCATTATCCATTCATGGTTTATTGAATTATGGTTATTATCATCACAATGTTCTTAAAGACACACACCCTCTCCGCAGTATAAATGAGCGGTCCTGTGTGTGTGTGTCTTATTACCAGAGCTAATCTGAGGTAATGAAGCGCTAAACCAAGCAGCTTCTAAATCCCCTCTACGCATCACAGCCTGTCGTCGTGAATGCAGACGAGGCCCCTTGTTTACTGCTGCTGGGGACTGAGGTGTATGTGCGTGTGTTGGGGGGGACTGTGTATAGAGTGTGTGTGGATATAGGAGGGAGATGTGGATATGGTGTGTGTGTGTGTGGGGGGGGGCTGGATATGGTGTGTGTGGGGTGATTCATAATTTGAATGACAAAGGAGTGTGTTCACATCTTAATGAGTCAGGATGAAGGGGTGGATGGATGGCGGGAGAGATGGACAGATGCGTGGAGGGAAAAATCAAAAGGTGGATGGATGGCTGGACCATAGATGGAGGGATGGATAGAAAGAAGGCTGACAGTCCAGTTAAAACATGGGTGCTGCAGGTAACCTCCTCTACAGTACCAGTCAGTCACCCTCTCCTGTACCAGGGATTACAACAGCAATATCATGTTGTTACCAGGGGCCGAGCCAGATGAAAGACTGTGGTGGGATTAGCAGATTAGGAATTACAGTAGATGATATCTGTATTTACCCATGTAGCCCTGTGATTAGCAGATGTAATCGGCTTAATGCATCTAGCAGGTGGGTGTCGGTGCAGGGGGCGGTGTGTGTTTGTGTGGTTAGGGGGAGGGGTGGGTGGGTGTGTGGTCAGGGAGAGGGGTGGGTGGTGTGTGTGTGTGTGTCTGTGGGGAGGTGTGTTGGGATCGTGGGTGTGAGTACGGTCGTGTATGTGTGGTCGGGGTGGAGGAGTGTGGCTTCCAGACTGTGTTAACTCGGTGTGGATGGTGCGACAGCATTACTGACTGGGGCTCCAATCTGCTCTCTCAGTAACAAACCGAAACGTTCTCTCTCTAGAACCACATGGAACATAGATCTTCCCAAGGTTCTGTATGTGAAACCCTTTCCAGGGTTCCTTTGCCAAAGACTAGAGACGCTCCCGTTTGCTCGGACGGGAAGGGTGGTGGACGGTCACGTGACACAGAGGTTGTCCGTGTCGGTAGGGGGCGGAGGGTGAGGCAGGGGAGGGGGGCAGGAGAGGGAGGGGGGGGCGGAGGCTGATGAATCAGAGGTGGATTGAGTGGACAGGAAGTCATGATTGATACTGAGACAGGATATGAGGCGCTGCAGCCCCGGACGCACGCCTGGCACGAGAATATGAGAGAGAGGGATGGAGGAAGGGAGGCACGGAGAGGTGTGAGGTAGAATGAGAGAGAGATAGAAAGTTGGAGGCAGGGAATGAGAAAGACGGAGGGACAAAGAGGGACAAAATCAGAGAGAAAGGTGGAGAGAGGGAGAGGGAGAGGGAGGGAGAGAGAGAGAAGGTAGGAACATGTGGAGAGAGGGATATTATTCAGTCGAAATGAGAATGATAAAAGCACCATAGGAATATTGCAGGTTGGAAGATTAGGACAGTCTGGGAGGCAGAGAGAAAGAAAGAGAGAGAGAATATTACCTTCTTTTCAATCTTTTATGTATAAATAAAGAATAAATGGCTAGATGAAACAGGCGTGTGCGGAGCCGGTGTTTGCTGTGGTCCCTGCCCCTGAGGAGAGCAGTAATCTAGTCATGACACGGGCAGGAGACACGCAGGGATGATTGGCTATTAGACATGAATGTTTATGCTCTTTGATGTGAGCGAGCAGGGCAGAGCACCGAAGAGGAGATGAGAATAGGAGAAGAGAAAAGAGGCCAGGAGGAGAGGAGTGAAAGAGAGAGGGGCGAGGGGTAGAGGAGATGACAGGAGGCTAGAAAGCAAAGGAGAGGCGGGGAGAAGAGATGTGAGGTCAGAGCAGAACAGAATAGAACACAGCAGAACAGAACAGAACACAGCAGAACAGAATAGAACACAGCAGAACAGAACAGAACACAGCAGAACAGAACAGAACACAGCAGAACAGAACACATCAGAACAGAACAGAACACAGCAGAACAGAATAGAACACAGCAGAACAGAATAGAACACAGCAGAACAGAACAGAACACAGCAGAACAGAACAGAACACAGCAGAACAGAATAGAACACAGCAGAACAGAATAGAACACAGCAGAACACAGCAGGGGAGAGCAGAACTGAGCTGAGCCGCCAGGTGACAAGGACAGCCCAGGTGGGTGAGGGATCTGGGGCTGGGTGTCACACAGCAGCCTGATGGGTGGCTTCGTCTGTCAATCAATCACAGGGAGGTTGTCAGAGCCAATGACTACTGCTGTGTCACGAAGAGAGGCAGGGAGGATGGATGGAGGGGGGGTGCGGGGGTGGGGGGGTGTTGGAGTTCAGGGGCGTCGCTAATCCACCACTTGACCTCAAACACCAGACGTCACACTGACAGGTACACACACACACACATACACACACACACACACACACACACATACACACGCAGGAGCACACAGATGCTTGCATTTCTCTCATTAATATTTCAGAGGTATGTTGTGTTGGGTGCAAAGTGCTAGCGTCAGGATTTACCCTGGCTAACAGAACGCTGGTTAGATCATGAGCTTGTCATGTGCATTAGTAGAGAGAGGGGGAGGGAGGCCCCCTAATAACCCTGCAACCCCTTCTCCTCCTCCCCCTCCTCCCCCTCCTCCCCCAGGAGAGCAAATATATAAAGCAAGCAGCACTCTGGATAGGGCCAGGGAATACGTCCAGGGGGCTAGGGCCGGGAACTAGGGCCAGGAGCTAGGGCTGGGGACTAGGGCTAGGGCCAGGGGCTAGGGCTGGGGACTAGAGCCAGGGCTAGGGCTAGGATGTAGGAATGCTAGTGCTGAGGCCTCTGTTTCCATGTATTGTTAAAGTGCTACACACTCCTCTCCTCTCCTTGTGTGTATGAGTGACTGATAGCCGCGTATTTATTTCACACAGCAATTTTCCGAGGTATGAGATGAGGTGCTGGAGGAGATGGGGAGGGGATGGGGGAGACACGGGGGGAAGCGGGGAGGAGGAGGAGGGGGGGGTGTAGGAGGAGAGCACTACATCTGCTTGATGGCTTTTCCTGCCTGTGCCCTCTTCCCGCTACGGAGCGCGTGCAAGGTCAGGAGGGGGGCGGAGGAAGGGGAGGTGGACGGGGGAGGAAGAGGGGGGGTAAGCTAAGAACGATGAAGGGGGATAAGAGAGGAGGGAAGACAGAGAGGGGGAGGGAAAGAGAGAGAGAGACTGAGGGAGTGGCAATCAGACCCCCTCATCACCAAGCTGAGGGTGGGACGGATAAGTGGACATGTGGGCTCCCCAGACCTCCATAGCATCTGGAGCAACACGTTGTGTGTGTGTGTGTGTGTGTGTGTGTGAGTGTGTGTGGTGTGTGTGTGTGTGTTCTGCCAGACGCTTTCCTTGGAGAAAAGCTCTGAGTGTGTGTGTGTTGAGTACATGACAACTGAAGTCTGGTTTCCTCAACAAAACCAGAGATCCAGAGATGATGAAGCTTATACACACACACATACACACACACATACACACACATACACACACACACACATACACACACAGGACTATAAAGTTTGGATGTCGGTGATGAAGAGCAGGAAATTAGATGAGGAGGGTGAGAAGGAAAGTCAGCATGTGTCTTTTCCACCAGTCTTCTGAGGATTACCCAGGACTAGTTTGGAAACTGTGTGTGTGTGTGTGTGTGTGTGTGTTGTGTGTGTGTGTGTGTGTGTGTGTGTGTGTGTGTGTGTGAGAGTGTCTGTGTGAGTGTGTGTTTTAGGAGTGAGTGCAACGTTAGCATAAGACCTCAAGCTGTCATTTAAAAATGTGATACCATATAGCTTATAGCACTCAGCTTCACACACACACACACACACACACACCCACACACACACACACACACACACACACACACAACCACACACACACACACACACACACACACACACACCACACACACACACACTCTTGTGTGTACATGTGCCACTTGTGTGAGGCTCCAGGAGTGGTGTGAGTAGATGTGCAGTGTTGATTTCAAGTGAGCGATGCTTCTGCTCCGGTCCAGAAGCTCTCCTCCTCCTCCTGAACACCAACATGTCTCCAGTGTGAACCGTCTGAGATGATGTCAGCTGGGGTTTCTCCTCTCCTGCTTCTCTCCCTCTTTCATCTCTCTCCCTTTTCCTGTCTGCTCGTCCTGTCTCCCCCTGTCTCCTCTATTCCTCTCTCCATCTCGTCCCCCCTCCTTTCCTCTCTCTCCCTATCCTCCTCCCTTCATTCTCCTCCTCTCTCTCTTTCTCTCTCCTCACCTCCTCTCTCTCCTCTCTCCTCCCCTCACTCTCTCTATTAGGTCCATGTGCTGTACTGGCTTGTGTGGCCGCAACGTTCTTCTCTTCTCGGCCTTCGTGACCTTTGCCCCTTCACCTTTGTCCCTTTCCAAGGTCCTCTCAGGTCTTGTCTCTCGCTTGTCCTTCTGCCGGTTCATCTACAGCCTCCCTTCTCTTTTCTTCGCATTCTCTCTCTCGCTCGCTCACGCGACACTCCGCTCCTCTCCCCCTCCCGTCTCTCCTCTCTCTCCTACTCTCCCTCACCAGGGTCGTCGCGCATGCTCAGTGGGTGGTGAGGGGGGGGGGGGAGTTGTTGCCTCCGAAGAGTGCGATGCTGCCTCTGGCGTGCGGAAGATCAGTCCTAGGGATTCTCACGAGAGGCGTTCACCGGAGTGGCTCCGATCGCAAGATGCGCTCATCAAACGAAGGGCTAGGGGCGGGTGGTCAGGTCTCTTGTCGTCAAAAAGCGGGTTGGGGGGCGAAGAAAGGAATAATGCGGGGGGAGGGGTTTGGGGGGCAGGAGAGGGTAGAATGGACGGGGGAGATGGGGTGATAACCGGCGTGCAGCTGGGGGCTTAGAGGATGGCGAGGAGGGGGGGGCATTAGGTCTGGGAGTCCGATTCCGGGATCGGTTGCTATCGGGCGTGTAAGCAGCAGGCGCGCGGAACGTAAACCCACCTGCCCCCCAGCGGGGGGAGCGGTGTGGGGGCGGTCACATCAGCTACTAGGCGGTACTAAGGAGGCATCGAGGGACGCTTGCGAGGCAGCGCTGCGAGAGATCCGAGGGTGGGGAGGTGCGCGTCGGGTACGTTCTACGGGGTTGGATGAGGGTAGGTGACAAGTCTGGGTCAGGTCTGCGCGCGGCAGGGGGCGAACTTATAGCAAGTTGGGTTTTGTTGTTGATAGTGCTACCTGGGGCGCAATCGACGACGCGTGGCTTCCAGTAGGTCGAGGAGGGTTGGAGAGTAGGCGGTTGCAACGGGGGAGGTGTGGGAGAAGGGGGACGGGGGCTTGCCGTTTGGGGGGTGCTGGGGGCTCGGGAGGTACTCGGCTGGCCGACGGACAAGTTCTCGGCACAGGCGGGAGGTTCAGGGGCACCCTCGGGAGGGGGAAATAGAGGGGGGGGTAGGTCTTGAGGTGAGGGTGGGGAGGTTTTGGTATGGTAAGGAATGTGGGAGCTCGGGGGCGTGGATGGATACTCCAGTGGCGCTGAGTCAAAGGGGGAGAGAAGATAGTGCGGGGGGAGGGGTTGGGAGGTATTCGGGGCGGGGCATTGGCGGGTGGGAGGGGCTAGGAGGATGTGAGAGGGCGTGAAGGTGAGGACAATAGTGGAGGCTCCACGGATGGGGAGCCGCGGGGGCGGCGGTCGGAGCTTCTGCGTTGGGATCGGTGGGGGGTCGTGGGCGAGGACCAGGGGACCTGGCGGGAGTCGAGGACGGGCCTGTGGTGGGGCGGGTGGTGAGGGAGGTGGCTATCGGAGCGAGATATCGGGTCCGACGCTCCAGTAAGGGACAGGGCGTTGTCGGGGTTCGTCATGCCTCCGGCCGCTGCTCGAATGGGGGTCGGTATTGGGGCGAACGGCCCTAGTGGCTGGGCGCTGGGGGCCGTGTCGCGGGGGTAGGGGGTTGGTGTGCTCTGGAAGGAGGATGAGGAACGTCTCAGGGGGCTGGAAGCGCGGGGGCGGAGGGGTCGACTCAGAAGGCGTCATGGTTGAAGGGGGAGGGGAAGGGCGGGGTAGGGGGAAGGGGGTAGCGGCGGGGGGTAGGGGGAGGGGCATCAGGATGGCGATGCAGTGCAGGGCGGCGCGGGTGAGGTGGCGAGGAGGGAAGCGGCAAAGGTCACAGTCAGAAGGTTCGATACGTACTCGGGGAGGCCAACTAGGGTAGGTATGAGACAGGGAGTGGGGGGGGCTCGCCGCTCGGGCGAGAGCATGGGGGGGCAATAGCTATCTCTAGTTCGGTAGCATCGATAGGGATTCCGGGAAGAGCTGGGAGTTGGGTGCAGAGGTGGGGTGCGGGGTGAGGCGTCGGGGTGTCGTGTGGGAAGATTAGGGGTGGAGTGAGGGGCGGTGAGAGGGCTGTGGCCGTTAAGGGTTGGGGGCTCGACGGTGGAGGAGGGAAGGGGGGGGCGTGGAGGGAAAGGGCTGGGGGGGCGGATCCCGGCCGGGGTCCTGGCCGCCCACACCTGCCCGGGGGATAGTCGGCAATAAAGGCGGGCGTCGCCGATCACCCAGCCACATGAGGCTCGCGAGGTTGGTGGGCAGGGGTCGTCGTCAGGGGTCATCTCCTCTCCAGGGATCACTTCTCATTTTACCAAGCTTACCGGGTATTGGTGTCTTCTGTGTTTATCTGCTTCTGAGCGTCAGTCCAGCTTTGTTGTCAGAATCCTTTATTTAGTAAAGAGCAGAGTAAGTGACTGACACGGACGAGGCCTTTCATCCCCGGCTCGCCGCGAGCACTGTTCTCTTCTGCTAGAGAACCCCCTCTCCCCCCCTCCTCATCCCCTCTCCCCCCTCCTCACCAGCCACCCCCCCACCCCTCAGGCTCCTACCCCAGCAATCCTCTCTCTCTCCCCTGGGGTGGGGAAGCTAGCTGCCTGGCAGATCCTGAGCCCGTCCTGCTAAACACACACACACAAACACTCACACACACTCACTCACACACACACACACACACACACGCATGTACACACACACACACACACTCACAAAGATATATAGATAAACACACACATACGCACAGATACATAAAAACACACACAGAAATATATACTTTAGACAGACACGACACACCCACCACACACCCACACAACGCACACACACAACCACACACACAGTCCACCCCCATGCTGTGGTGTATGGAGAGGTGAGTGGTTTGGACGTAAAGCACAGTATGGCTTCTGTTTATGTTCATCTGCCTTTGTGATGTTATCTGAGCTTCAGGCTGTGGCCTTGCCACAGGGCGGTGTGTGTGCGCGAGTGCACGTGTGTGTATCTATTGTATAAATCTATGTGCGTGTGTGTGTGTGTGTGTTGGGCATGCCTGTGTGTGTTTCTCAGCTAGTTTAACAGTGGTGATTGACCCTGAGAGGGAGCAGTTGGGTGTTCAGCGGCCACCCCTCTCTGTAAAACTGTGTCCAGAACCCGAACAGACACGCTCGACAGACCCGGCGAGCGAGCAGCTTCCTCCCGTCCCAGTGTCAGAGAGTGAATACCAAACGGATATCTCCTTCCTCTCCCTCATTCTCTGCCTATTTAGGCTTCTTGAAGTTGGTCCAAATGAGGTTTTAAATGCCAATTAGGGGGTTGAATGTAGTAAAATAAAAGCAAATTCAGCCAGGATGGCCTCCCCTTCTGTCTGCCCAGGCTTCAGAGGGCCCGGACCAACCTTTGGCTCCCAGCGAGGCTTTGAGAGAAATACCCTGCCTAATGAACACCTTAATTAGGAGCATAACTATTTATAAGATGATAATTAGAAACGAAGGGAGGTAAACCGGGCTTTTCCTGCAATTAATGGCGGATTAATTACCTTGGGTAATGAAGTGGGGTTTTGAAACGCGGCGAGGTGAAGTACAGAGAGAGAGCGGACGCTTTGTG
The DNA here is from genome assembly GCA_903064625.1 of Mallotus villosus. Taxonomy (NCBI): domain Eukaryota; kingdom Metazoa; phylum Chordata; class Actinopteri; order Osmeriformes; family Salangidae; genus Mallotus; species Mallotus villosus. The sequence continues at coordinate 12,104 of CAEFZP010002748.1, read as the reverse complement.
ATCACGGCCGTCATTATTTCTTTGCGCGGGAGAGAGAGACGTTTGAGTGCGGCCCGCCGCGGCCCAGCCCGGCTAATAGGCATCATCACCGCTCTACATGCACTTAAAACGACTCGCCACAGAAATGACTGGCTAATTATTTCTAATTGGCAGACCTGTGTGTTGTCACGGAGCCGCGCGGACCCCTCGGGTCTAATGATGCCCTGGGCTCCTGGGGGGACGGGGGGACGGGGTGGGGGGGGTGGGGGGAGAAACGACACAGAGAGAGGTAGAGCTGGAGAGAGAGAGGAAGACATGGGGAGAAAGAAAGAAAAGAGAGGTGTGTGAAAGAGAGAGACATCCTGGCGTTTGCTGTTTCTAGACTCGTCCCGTCCGCTCTGGGCCGCGGCGTGGGGGAAGCCACCGGCAGAATCTCATATTGTGACACTTGTCACTCCCCTGTCCTGCTTGTCCTTGTCTCAGCAGCCTTATGCAATGTCTGTCTGATTCAATAGCCAGGTCAGAGGACAGAGATCTATACAGATACCAGCCTTAGGTCAAGACCCAGACAGAGAAGACGTGTGTGTGTCTTGTAGACGGTCGTGTGGGTGAGTGTGCACCTGCGCCTGAGAGAGAGGGTTCTAGAGGTGTGTGATGTGTGTGTGTGTCCTAAGCAGGGCCATATGTTTCTCCCTGCTACAGAACCCCTGTCTCTCCTCCCTCTCTGACGGAGCGGAGAGCAAATAACTGCCTAATGGAAGCCCAGTCTAACCGTCACAGTGTGTGTGTGTGTGTGTGTGTGTGTGAGACAAGCTAATGGGAGCCCCGTCTGCACTTGTCTGCTCTGCTCTGACACACGGCACACATGTGGCTCCGCTCACGCGAGCGATAGCTTCATTTTTTGTACAACAAAACGAATGATAGAGAGAGAGGGAGGTGTGTGAAAAAGACATGAGAAAGCGAGAGGTGTGGGAACGAGAGGGAAGAAAGAGAGAGCGAGAGAGAGAGAGAGCGAGAGAGGTAGGGAAGGGAGGGTGAGGCTTCGTGTGAAAGGAAGAGAGGAGAGAGAGAGAGCAGCGGATTGAAACGGGGATCAAGTGTGTCTTGACTGAAGTCGAGTCACTCTATGAAAGTAAAGTAATGAAACACTTTCTCAGTGTGGGTGAGTGTTCAATCTCCCCCCTCCCCCTCTCCCCCATCTGGTCAGGACTGTTGTGGACAGGAGGAGGATGTGGGGAGATGGATTACCTGTCCCGTTGCTGTGATTGGTTTAGCAGTCTGGAAAGTCCCTCTGTGATTGGTTGAACACCTTTGCTTCGCCGTGATTTGGTGGAGCATTTAGGGAAACATTTCTATGATTGGTTGAACAATCAGCTGTGTGAGGATGTATTCAAGCCTGGCAGACGTAGGGCTACACCAGGAGCAGCAGTGTTAGCCGTGTTCACTGATCCTCAACCTGGGTGGGTGCTATCTATGCAAATACTTAAGAAGTGTTAGCCCTTTTAGAATTGTCATTTCAGTGTTGGGTTGGGTTCTATGCTATCACGTTGGCCGTATTAGCCCTGTCAGCCACTATTACCCTTGTCAGCGCTACGCTATCATGTCACCATTGTTAGCCCATTAGCCAGGCGCTATGCTACGCTATCTGGGCGCTAGCTCCAGGACTTCCTGTTGAGATAACAAAGAGGAAGTGGGTCTGTTGGAGCAGCAGTCGGAGGAGTATGTGAGGCCGTTGCACTGTTGAGTGTTCTGACACACAGCAGGGCCAGCAGCAGGGCTTTGGCTTCCCCTGCCTGCTGGAGGTAGCATGCCCCTGTCCGGCTTGTGCACTGGCCTGTCTGGGAGGTAGCATGCCCCTGTCCTGGCTTGTGTCACTGCCTGCCTCTGTCTGGGAGGTAGCATGCCCCTGTCCTGGCTTGTGTCACTGGCCCTGCCTCTGTCTGGGAGGTAGCATGCCCCTGTCCTGGCTTGTGTCACTGCCCTGCCTCTGTCTGGGAGGTAGCATGCCCCTGTCCTGGCTTGTGTCACTGCCCTGCCTCTGTCTGGGAGGTAGCATGCCCCTGTCCTGGCTTGTGTCACTGCCCTGCCTCTGTCTGGGAGGTAGCATGCCCCTGTCCTGGCTTGTGTCACTGCCCTGCCTCTGTCTGGGAGGTAGCATGCCCCTGTCCTGGCTTGTGTCACTGCCCTGCGTCTACCAGGCCATGGTTTTGTTGATGGGTGGTTTTGTGCCCGCCTTTAGGATAGTGTACGTGTGTACCTACCTTTTGTTTCTGTGTGTGTGGGTGTGTCAGGCTATATGACATTGTCTCTGTGTGTCAGGCTATATGACGTGTGTGTGTGTGTGTGTGTGAAAACCAACTGGCTCTTTAGAAAGTGTACCTTGTGTGACCCCCATCTCCCTGTTACCACCGCGCAGACAGCGTTAGAGACCCTGCATTTCTACACCCGGCGACGGAGCTCCATCCGTCAGCCTCGCCGTCGTCACGGCAGCCCACAGCGATCCGCCACCAGAAGCGATATCAGCGGGCATCTGTTTTCTCATTTGGAGCAGCGACGCTTTGATGGGGCACGGCGACAGATGTGCTGAGAGTCTCTGTGAAGGAGAATGACAGACGTAAAGTAGAGAGAGAGAGAGATAGAGAGAGAGAGAGAGAGGGTGTGAGGGGATATAGATAGGAGTCGGAGAGATGGAGGAGGGATAGTGGAGATCTCGCTATGCTCTGAGATGCGTAGCTCGATAGTAGCGTCTCTCTCGAGATAGCCTGCGAGTCTCTATCTGAGAGCTGTTCTGTCCCTCAAACCTTGTTCTTGACAGGAGCCCTCCTGTTTATGAAAATGAAAAAAAGAAATGAAAGAGATATCCTTGAGAGGGAGACAGAGAGTTTTCTGTGTTTTATCAGAAGATAGATGACAACTTCGCCTTGCTCTCCGCAAACTCAAGAAAGAAAAAAACTCAAACGTAAATACATCTCAATACACATATATATATATAAATAACTGAAATGAGACCTGAAAGTGGAGTTGTTTTATGAGTGGATATTTCAGATTCAGACGCGTGTTTTGTTTAATTAAGTGTACTTCTCCCTTCAGTAGGAGTGGAATGTGTGTCTGCTTTCTGTCCTCCCGTTCCTCTCCCCGTGCTTTTACAGTCCACCCACATGGTTATTCTCAGCGTTTATGATTTTTTCTTATACCAGAGTTGTGAGGTTCCTAAATCACGGTGAGGCGGGCAGAGTGCGCAGCGTTTCAACAATAAAGGCCTGTTACAGGCCAGGCCTCAGATCTGCAGCCACTTCATAAATACAGCAGAGGGAAAGCCACAGTCCCCAGTCCCTGAGAGCACACCTGCTAATGAAAAGCAGCTCTCGCTCCTCTCTCTCTCGCTCTCTCTCTCTCGCTCGATCCTCTCTCTCTCTCTCCCTCGTCTCCTCTCGTCCTCTCCTCCTCTCTCTCTCTCTCTCGCTCTCTTCTCTCTCTGGACTCATCGTCTCTCTCTCTCTACTCTCGCTCTTCTCACAGACCGTCCTCGCTCTCTCTAAGAATCTCGCTCTCCTCTCTCTCATTCTTCTCTCTCTTCGCTCTCTCGCTCTCTCTCGTCCTCTATCTCTCTCTCAACTTCACTGCCTCTCTCGCTCTCTCTCCTCTTCCTCTTTTCTCACTCTCTCTGACCCTTGATATCCATCTCTCCCTCATCTCTCGCTGCTCAACCCTCAGTGTCTCCCCCATCGTCCATTACAAATGAACTCCTGACAACTAAAGTGAGCCTCTCCAAACTCAACATGACTAATTGTCCCACTCGCATTAAAAGAAAAAAAAAGAACAAAAGTGAGGGATGAGAAAACGAGTGCGGGCTTCTCTGAGTGGCTGTGAAGAGTTGGCGAGTTAGCACCTAGTCTCAGCATGACCTCTGCTTGACCTTTGTCAGGGTTCGCCCCCCCATCGCCCACCCACCCTCCAGCTGCTAATGGTCGTCACGGCAGCCAACACTGACACAGGGGTCAGGGGTCAGCTGAGCGCCAGACGACCCAGTTTAGGATTGCAGTGTTGTGGCTGAGTGACGCCGGGCATCTGGACCAGAGGAGCCAGTCAGCTCCTCCTCACCCCTACTCTGGCCTCACCCCCGGCCTCACCCCTACTCTGGCCTCACCCCCGGCCTCACCCCTACTCTGGCCTCACCCCCGGCCTCACCCCTGCTCTGGCCTCACCCCGCGCCTCACCCCTCCTCCATCCTCCTCAGGCCTCACCCCTCATGCGGCCTCACCCCCATCCTTATCTCTCATCCTCATCCAGACTCACCCCTCGAGCAGCCTCAACACTGCCTCACCCCTCCTCCAGCCTCACACACCCCGGATGAAGACTTCATTCACAGTCCTAGTTTTTATTTCTTTTCTTTTTCTCTCTAGAAGTCTTCTCTCCATCTTTGTCCGTGTGGGATCATGCAGATCTGAGGCTTTGAAGGCCTTTGAACTCTGAGCTGAGTGTGGCCCTAATGCCCATCTGTGTGTGTGGGCGTGGGGTAGAGGGTGGAGGGTGTGTGTGTTTGACTGTGCATGCGTGTGTGAGTTTGTGTGTGTTTGGTGTGTGTGTGTGTTGTGGAGGGTGTGTGTGTGTGCTGTGCGTTTGTGTGTGTTTGGTGTGTGCGTTGTGTGTGTGTGTGTGTGTGTGGGGTCTCCTTCCTACGTCTTAGACTTGCAATAACACCACCAGCAGAGCAGCCCCCACACTGATGTAAAAAGAAGATGATGACAAATCTAAACATTTGCTTTTTTATGGAGTCTTTTTATGGGTGTGAGGGAAGGAGGGAGGAAGAGAGAGAGGGAGAGAGGAAGGAAGAGAGGGAGGAGAGAGGGGGAGAGAGAGGAGGGAGGGAGAGAGGGGGGAGGAGAGAGGGAGAGAGGGGGAGGAGAGAGGGAGGGCTTCCAGGGATCAATGTTCTTCACTGTGTTAATTGTGCAATCAGCTACTTTACAACTCTTTGTTCTGCGTGTTTGTGTGTGTGCAACATACATTTTATCGATGTTCATGTGCGTGTGCGCTCATATCAGTGTGTGTGTATGTGCGTTCTTGTGCGTGTAGTTTAGTGTGTGTGTGTGTGTGTGTGTGAACTATGAGAACAGTAAGTGTGCTGCTTGGAAGAGGGGAAACAGCCTGGGAAATGATTTCAACAGCTCTCATAATTAGAGGAATATCATAAATTAAACTTGTGTCTGGCGCTGTGTTTGAAGAGCACTCAAAAGTAATAAATTCTGGGTGGTTAACATATTTGCATTCCACTCTGCAGGCAGCTTTCGGGATGAACAGCTGTTTTCCAAGTCTTTTGGCAGCAGGAAGTGCACATTGCTCATTCAAGGTGCTTTTTTAGCCCAGAAGAAGAAGAGAAAAAAAACTCAATATCATTATGAAAAAAACAAAAAAAAACGGCTTTTAACGTCAGTGTGGCAAGCGACTGCTGTGTCTCTCTGCATCTCTCTCTCCACGTCTCTCTCGGCAGGGAGCGAGGCTTTAATGAAGTTCCTCAATACGGTCTCTGTTTCTCTCTCTGTCTTTCAACACAGTTCGTTATTTTTTTTCTTCATTCTATTTCTCCCTCTTCATCTCCATCTCTGTCCTTTGGAGGTGGTTTGTTGTGGTGAATGTGTGTGTGTGTGGTGAGTGTGTGTGTGTGTGAGAGAGTGTGTGTGTCGATAGAGACTGAGTAAGATGCAGAGTTATATAATGTCCAGTTGTACTCGAGGCCATTAACCATGTTGCGGTCCTGGTTAGGACCAGGTCCAGACGAGCCTGTGGAAGAGAGCTGAAGAGGAGGAGGGAAGGAACGACAGGGTGGGAGAAAAAGAAATGTGACTAAAAGAGGGGGCCAGGTCAGGGGAGGGAGGGGTTATGAATAATGATTTGACCAGTGTAGGATTCCTGACTCTCTCTCTCTCTCTCTCTCTCTCTCTGTCTCTCTCCCCTCGTCTCCTTTCCTCCACCACCACTAATGGTATCATGTGGCTGCCATTAATGTCCAATTTCCTATGAAAACAGTGTTTGGCAGAAGCATAATAGGACCAGATAACGGCGCCACGCCGCCCAGCTTCACACCGGCTCGTGTAATTACCCCTCTGGGCCGTTCCGAGGATCATATCCAGCGGCCCGCCGGGGGGTCAGGGCCAGATAAGCTGCAGCCGCCGCAACCAGCAACACCAGCGTAATGACTTCATTGATAACTCCCTGAGAAAACTGGCCCGGCGCGAGGGAGGGAGCCACACGGAATAGATTGGCCTAAACAGAGGGAGGGAGGGGAGGGGACCAGAGGTGCAGGGGAGGATGGATGAAGGGAGCGAGGGATGGAGGAAGGGAGGAATGGACAGAGTGAGCGATGGATGGATGGATGACGGAGGGATGAGAGAGAGAGAAATGGTTTATTTTGATCAAAACATTTTGAGCACAACGGCCGAATTGTAGTTTCCTTACAATGGGTATCATATCAAACAATTAAGAGCGTTACGACTGACAATAATCAAACATCTAGTTCCTTCAAATATTTGACTTTAAATGCAAAAGAAGGAGGTGGAGGGAGGGATGGAGGGATGGATGGATGGAGGAGCGATGGAGGAGGGATGAAGGGCGCGAGGGATGGAGGGAAATGTGTAGGCAGGGACTGATACAGAGGGATGAAGGGATGGAGGGAGCTGTGCAGTAGCAGAGAGCCAGTCAAGGCCTGTCACAGGAAATGGGGACGTGCTCAGGGCCATATAGGGCCTCTGCATCCCCAGGAGATAAGAGAAGACAAATCACATGTAAACTAGTCGACTGCCTGGCAGGGGGTGTGTCTGTCCCCAGCCCCTGTCCACATGCACGTTTGTTTATCTTCCCCTCTCAAGCCCCCAGTCCGCCGCTGACCCCTCCTTCCCACAGCCCCCAAATTAGCTAATCATTCGCCAAGGGGAAGGACTTGCTCAGGAAATTGACATTTAACAGCATAGCCTCACTCTATTAACTACAGTGGATGTGATTTGCAGCACCCTCTCCGCCACCACCCCTAGAAGTGCTGTTCCTTTCCCCAGGCCTGGGGGAGAGAGACTCAGAGAGAGTGTTCCAAGCCTGAGAGAGAGACCCAGAGAGAGTGTTCACAGCCTGGGAGAGAGACGAGAGACTCAGAGAGAGTGTTCCAGCCTGGAAGAGACCCAGAGAGAGTGTTCCCAGCCTGAGAGAGAGAGACCCAGAGAGAGTGTTCACAGCCTGAGAGAGAGACCCCAGAGAGAGTGTTCACAGCCTGAGAGAGAGAGAGAACCCAGAGAGAGTGTTCACAGCCTGAGAGAGAGAGACCCAGAGAGAGTGTTCACAGCCTGGAGAGAGAGAGAGAGAGAGACCCAGAGAGAGTGTTCCAGCCTGAGAGAGAGAGAGACCCAGAGAGAGTGTTCCCAGCCTGGAGAGAGAGAGACCCAGAGAGAGTGTTCACAGCCTGAGAGAGAGAGACCCAGAGAGAGTGTTCCCAGCCTGAGAGAGAGAGGACCCAGAGAGAGTGTTCCCAGCCTGGAGAGAGAGAGAGACCCAGAGAGAGTGTTCCCAGCCTGAGAGAGAGAGAGACCCCAGAGAGAGTGTTCACAGCCTGAGAGAGGAGAGTGTTCCCAGCCTGAGAGAGAGAGACCCAGAGAGAGTGTTCACAGCCTGAGAGAGAGAGACCCAGAGAGAGTGTTCCCAGCCTGAGAGAGAGAGACCCAGAGAGAGTGTTCCAGCCTGAGAGAGAGAGAGACCCAGAGAGAGTGTTCCCAGCCTGAGAGAGAGAGACCCAGAGAGAGTGTTCACAGCCTGAGAGAGAGGAGACCCAGAGAGAGTGTTCCCAGCCTGAGAGAGAGAGACCCAGAGAGAGTGTTCACAGCCTGAGAGAGAGAGAGACCCAGAGAGAGTGTTCCCAGCCTGAGAGAGAGAGACCCAGAGAGAGTGTTCCAGCCTGAGAGAGAGAGAGACCCAGAGAGAGTGTTCACAGCCTGAGAGAGAGAGACCCAGAGAGAGTGTTCACAGCCTGAGAGAGAGAGAGACCCAGAGAGAGTGTTCCCAGCCTGAGAGAGAGACCCAGAGAGAGTGTTCACAGCCTGAGAGAGAGAGAGACCCAGAGAGAGTGTTCACAGCCTGAGAGAGAGAGAGACCCAGAGAGAGTGTTCACAGCCTGAGAGAGAGAGAGACCTAGAGAGAGTGTTCACAGCCTGAGAGAGAGAGAGACCCAGAGAGAGTGTTCACAGCCTGAGAGAGAGAGAGACCCAGAGAGAGTGTTCCAGCCTGAGAGAGAGACCCAGAGAGAGTGTTCCAGCCTGAGAGAGAGACCCAGAGAGAGTGTTCCAGCCTGAGAGAGAGACCCAGAGAGAGTGTTCACAGCCTGAGAGAGAGAGAGACCCAGAGAGAGTGTTCCAGCCTGAGGAGAGAGAGACCCAGAGAGAGTGTTCACAGCCTGAGAGAGAGACCCAGAGAGAGTGTTCCAGCCTGAGAGAGAGAGACCCAGAGAGAGTGTTCCCAGCCTGAGAGAGAGACCCAGAGAGAGTGTTCCAGCCTGGGTTTGGCTCAGACTCGCAGGCTGGCTGCTCCCAACCAGCCTGGCTCTCCTGTTTCCTCAACATATGTTCTGATTATGAACATGTGCAAGGCTTTCTCTCTTTCACACACACACACGCACATCACACACACACTCACACACACACCACACACCCACACACCACACACACACACACAACACACTCACACACACACAGACCACCCCGCACACCACACATATTACTGTATAATACTTACATGTAATGTATATGTAATTATTCTTGCAGTATATAATAGAATGAGTGTAGAATTACAGTGGGTCAATAACAGTGAGGTAATTGTAGGGTGTCAGCAGTACGGTGTAACAGCAGGGTCTATAACGAAGGTATATAACCGTATAACAGTAAAGTATAACAATAGGATATGTAACAGTGGTGTATGTGACAGTGTAACAGTAGGGTGTATAACATCAGGGTAAATACCAGTAAGGTATGTGACAGTAGGTTGTATACCAGTAAGGTATGTGACAGTAGGTTGTATACCAGTAAGGTATGTGACAGTAGGTTGTATACCAGTAAGGTATGTGACAGTAGGTTGTATACCAGTAAGGTATGTGACAGTAGGTTGTATACCAGTAAGGTATGTGACAGTAGGTTGTATACCAGTAGGTATGTGACAGTAGGTTGTATACCAGTAAGGTATGTGACAGTAGGTTGTATACCAGTAAGGTATGTGACAGTAGGTTGTATACCAGTAAGGTATGTGACAGTAGGTTGTATACCAGTGAGGTATGTGACAGTAGGTTGTATACCAGTAAGGTATGTGACAGTAGGTTGTATACCAGTGAGGTATGTGACAGTAGGTTGTATACCAGTGAGGTATGTGACAGTAGGTTGTATACCAGTGAGGTATGTGACAGTAGGTTGTATACCAGTGAGGTATGTGACAGTAGGTTGTATACCAGTGAGGTATGTGACAGTAGGTTGTATACCAGTAAGGTATGTGACAGTAGGTTGTATACCAGTGAGGTATGTGACAGTAGGTTGTATACCAGTGAGGTAGGTGACAGTAGGTTGTATACCAGTAAGGTATGTGACAGTAGGTTGTATACCAGTGAGGTATGTGACAGTAGGTTGTATACCAGTGAGGTATGTGACAGTAGGTTGTATACCAGTAAGGTATGTGACAGTAGGTTGTATACCAGTGAGGTATGTGACAGTAGGTTGTATACCAGTAAGGTATATGACAGTAGGTTGTATACCAGTAAGGTAGGTGACAGTAGGTTGTATACCAGTGAGGTATGTGACAGTAGGTTGTATACCAGTAAGGTATATGACAGTAGGTTGTATACCAGTAAGGTATGTGACAGTAGGTTGTATACCAGTGAGGTATGTGACAGTAGGTTGTATACCAGTAAGGTATATGACAGTAGGTTGTATACCAGTAAGGTATATGACAGTAGGTTGTATACCAGTAAGGTATGTGACAGTAGGTTGTATACCAGTGAGGTATGTGACAGTAGGTTGTATACCAGTAAGGTATGTGACAGTAGGTTGTATACCAGTAAGGTATGTGACAGTAGGTTGTATACCAGTGAGGTATGACAGTAGGTTGTATACCAGTACGGTATTGACAGTAGGTTGTATACCAGTGAGGTATGTGACAGTAGGTGTATACCAGTGAGGTAGGTGACAGTAGGTTGTATACCAGTAAGGTATTGACAGTAGGTTGTATCCAGTAGGTATGTGACAGTAGGTTGTATACCAGTGAGGTATGTGACAATAGGTTGTATACCAGTAAGGTATATGACAGTAGTTGTACCCGTAAGTATGACGTAGTGTATACCAGTACGGTGACAGTAGGTTGTATACCAGTAAGGTATGACAGTAGGTTGATACCAGTACGGTATGTGACAGTAGGTTGTATACCAGTGAGGTATGTGACAGTAGGTTGTATACCAGTAAGGTATGTGACAGTAGGTTGTATACCAGTAAGGTATGTGACAGTAGGTTGTATACCAGTGAGGTATGTGACAGTAGGTTGTATACCAGTGAGGTATGTGACAGTAGGGTGTATACCAGTAAGAACAGTAGGTTATATAAGAGTGAGATATATACCTGTTGTAGATATTACTGCTATATAAGTGTTCTGTCATGAGGACCGTGGGCTGCTGCTGGTGTAATTGTTTGTAACGGTTGTCACGGTGCTGTCAGTACCTGGACGCCAGCCCTGCTGAGGGAGGATGAGCAGAGGATGAGCTGTCTGTCTGCAGAGGGACAGCTGTTGCTGCTTCAAACAGCAAACTAATAAAGAGGGAAGCAATAATGCTGCCGGCCAGGACAGGAGCTCTCACTGTTTTTATAGACAAATCAATAAAATGATAGATGATAGAATACCGCACCTCGTCTCTGCTGCAGCCGCTCGTCCCTCACTTCCCTTCTCTCTCTCTCTCTCTCTCTCTCTCTCTCTCTCTCTCTCTCTCTCTCCTCTCTCTCTCTCTCTCTCTATCTCTGTCTACCTGTTTCTCTCTCTCACCTTCTCTCTGTCTGCCTGTCCCTCATTCTATCTCTCTTGCTTTATCTGCCTTTCTCTTTCTCTATCTCTGTATGCCTGTCTCTCTCTCTCTCCCTCTCTCTCTCTCTCTCTGTCTCCCTCTCTCTCTCTCTCTCTCTCTCTCTCCCTCCCTCCCTCTCTCTCTCTCTCTCTCTGTCTCTCTCTCTCTCTCTCACTCTCTGTCTCCCTCTCTGTGTCTCTCACACGTCACATCATTCTTCACTTGCAGTATTGAAAATGTCTCGTCTGAATCAATAAAGTTATGAAAGGTGTGTGTGTGAACATGAAGTTTCTGTGTGCCTGTATTGTAAAGGCATGTCGTGCTCTGTGTGTGTGTGTGTGTGTGTGTGGTTACAGTCCAGGCCAATCTGTCTCATAACTAGCAGAGTAAATCTCTGTCCCAGATCAATACTCCCAACCATCCCTCCATCCTACCACCTCCCTTCTCCCCCCTTTCTTTGTCACTCCATCCTCCACATTTCTTCCCTCCCTCCATACCCCACCATGATTGGTGCATTGTGTTGTCATCTGTTGTCTAATTGGTTCGCTGTGTTGCCGTCTGTTGCCTAATTGGTGTGTTGTCGTGTGTCCAGGTCCCGTTCCCGCCACAAGAGGTCAAGGAGCAGGAGCAGCGGAGGTCGCGGCAGCAAGAGGAGCCGCAGCCGAGACCGCCGCAAGACTCGCGACCGAGAGAGGGAGAAGGAGAGAGAGAAGGAGCGAGAGAAGGAGAAGGAGAAGGCCCGGGAGAAGGCAAAGGAGAAGGAAAGAGCTCACAAACGGTAGGATGACATTTTCTTTGTTTTTTGTCTTTTTTCTTTCATTTTGTAGCTCTCTCTCTCTCTCTTTCTCTCTCACACACACACTCTTAACAGGTTATGTATACCCTGGTGCATCAAGTATAAGTACTGCCGGGTGTATCAGAGCTTTGATATCTGAAGAACAGATCCCACAATCACCAGCTCATCCATGTCTCCATCCATCTCTCCATCCATGTCTCCATCCATCTCTCCATCCATGTCTCCATCCATCTCTCCATCCATCTCTCCATCCATGTCTCCATC
>CAEFZP010002747.1:0-25000 GCA_903064625.1 Mallotus villosus | reverse complement strand
AACAACCTGTCAAACAGGCTCCTGTGTGATTCACAGTCCAGTTCTGATTCAGGGGTTTCACACGTACCGTCAGACCCATGTGGCCCTTCTCTCCCTTGGTCCCCCTCTCTCCGTTGTCCCCGACGACCCCCCAGGGCCCCTCCAGCCCTGTGAACCCCAGCGGTCCCACCTCACCCTACACACACACACACACACACGCACACACGCACACACACATCACAGGTCTATCTATATTATCCCAATGCTTGAATACGTGGAGGAAACCTCTACCAGGGCAGTGTAGTATGATACTGCAGTAGAGGAAGTAGAGGCAGTGCAGTATGGTATGGTGCTGCAGTAGAGGCAGGGCAGAGGGATAGTTTACCTTCTCCCCTTTGGGTCCTGAGTTTCCAGCGTCTCCAGGGTGACCAACGTTACCCTGGAAACGAGAAAGAGTGTTTCACGTCTACAGAGTTATGGAAGTGTGAATCGTTCGCTAGCAGGCCACAACCTAATGTTTGTATGTTCACTTGTTTGCTGTGATCATATTATCATTATATTATACATGACATGTATTTTTATTTTATGTATTCATAGTAGTGTCTTTCCATTCATTATTTATCTCTGTTCCTGTTGCTACGACACCCACAGTTTCCTTCCTGAGGGATCATCAGAGTGCTTCCTTGTCTCCTACCTCCTTGCCTCTGGGTCCGGGGGGCCCCAGCAGCCCCTGGGGGCCCTGTAGCCCCCTCTCTCCTGCCACCCCCGGGGGGCCGAGCTTCCCACAGGACCCCAGGTCCCCCTGTCACACGGCAGAAGGACAGGGACGTCAGAGACACCAGCGACCGTACAGCGACCCTTACATCGCTAGAAATCATACATTCATGAGGTGCTTTAAATCCAAAGTGACAGAACACATGGTGCGTTTAGAAGGTAGAGCAGGAGATGAGAGGGGCAGGAGAGACGTAGTTACAGCCGAGTTTCCAGTCATGGAACGGGAGTCTGATCCTCATGGAGGACAGCTACACCGACCGAGGGGATCTACGTTCACTCCCGACGACAGCAGGTTTCTCTCCTCTTGCTTCTTCCCAGAACGTTTTCATAAGTAAGAACTTGAGATGAAGGTTAAACAAACAAACATACCTGCTCTCCCTTTCCTCCTGGCGGGCCCTCCACACCCGTCTGTCCAGGACCTCCCTGGAGCCACAAGAGAACCGTCAGAACCACCCTCACATGACCTTTAACCCACCCTCACATGACCTTTAACCCACCCTGACATGACCTTTAACCCACCCTGACATGACCTTTAACCCACCCTGACATGACCTTTAACCCACCCAGACATGACCTTTAACCCACCCAGACATGACCTGTAACCCACCCAGACATGACCTTTAACCCACCCTCACATGACCTGTAACCCACCCTCACATGACCTTTAACCCACCCTCACATGACCTTTAACCCACCCTCACATGACCTGTAACCCACCCTCACATGACCTGTAACCCACCCTGACATGACCTTTAACCCACCCTCACATGACCTTTAACCCACCCTCACATGACCTTTAACCCACCCTCACATGACCTTTAACCCACCCTCACATGACCTTTAACCCACCCTCACATGACCTGTAACCCACCCTCACATGACCTTTAACCCACCCTGACATGACCTTTAACCCACCCTGACATGACCTTTAACCCACCCTGACATGACCTTTAACCCACCCTGACATGACCTTTAACCCACCCTGACATGACCTTTAACCCACCCTGACATGACCTGTAACCCACCCTCACATGACCTGTAACCCACCCTCACATGACCTTTAACCCACCCTGACATGACCTTTAACCCACCCTGACATGACCTTTAACCCACCCTGACATGACCTCCTACTGGACCCACCTGCTGTCCATCCAGACCAGGTGGCCCTGTGTCCCCTGCAGGTCCCAGCGTCCCCTAGGAGACGAACCAAGACAGCAACGGGAATCAGGGATTTGTTAGTACTTATTAGAGGTTAGTCCTATATACATAATCTAACACCATGTCTCCTACAGTATCGTATGGATAATCTAACACCATGTATCCTACAGTATCGTATGGATAATCTAACACCATGTCTCCTACAGTATCGTATGGATAATCTAACACCATGTCTCCTACAGTATCGTATGGATAATCTATCACCATGTCTCCTGCACTATCGTATGGATAATCTAACACCATGTATCCTACAGTTTCGTATGGATAATCTAACACCATGTCTCCTACAGTATCGTATAAATCATCTATCAGCATGTCTCCTACACTATCGTATAGATCATCTATCAGCATGTCTCCTACATTACAATGTAGATCATTTATCAGAATCAGAATCAGAATCAGAAAGGGATTTATTGGCCATGAAAGTTTGCACAGACAAGGAATTTGCTTGCTCACCATGTCTCCTACAGTATCGTATGGATAATCTGTACTAACCAGGTCTCCTCTCTCCCCCGCTGGTCCATGTAATCCATCAGCTCCATTCAGGCCCTGGAAAACAGCGTCTCACAGCTCAAGGCACAGACCAAATACAGGCAGACGAGTCGACATTACGACAGAATCGTTTCCTAAACGTTGGTGGCATGCAGGTGCTACACGATGTTGAAACAGCAGCTCCCCCTCACCAGAGATCCAGAGGGGCCGTCTGCTCCTGGAGACCCCAGGGGGCCTCTCCCTCCTCTGGGCCCCGGCTTCCCCGAGCTCCCATCTGGCCCCGCCAGGCCTGGAGGGCCCTGGAAACACACACACATATATAATACACACACACACACATAATAGACACACACACATAGACACGCACACACACAGAAGATACACACACACAGAGAAGACACACACACACACAGAAGAGACACACACACACAGAGACACACACACACACAGAATATACACACACACACACACATATAATACACACACACACACACATAAGAGACACACACACACATAGACACACACACACACATAAGATACACACACACATAATATACACACACACACACACACACATAATATACACACACACACATATACACGCACACACACACATAATATACACACACACACACACATAATATACACACACATATATAATATACACACACACACATAATATACACACACACACACACACACACATAATATACACACACGCACACATAATATACACGCACACACAAACATAATATACACGCACACACACACACACATATATAATATACACGCACACACATGCACACACACACACACATAATATACACACACACACATATACACACACACACACACACACACAGGTCATTTATCAGCTCATGGCGTTGCTGAGAGGACAGTGTTCAGACTGACAGGTGTTATTACTCACAGGAGGGCCGTCGATCCCTTTGGATCCCAGATCTCCTTGACGACCCTGGGAGGAGAACAAGCCAGGGTCAGCATGGAACAGATGCACATGCTGTGCACGCTACCACAGAGGATGGAATCTGTTTGTTCCCTGTTTCTGGGAAATGTAGTTCTTTTGAGTTGATTTCTCACCTGAGGTCCCGAGGGCCCTCTCTCTCCAGGTGAACCTGACAAACCCTGAAAACACAGACAGGTCATCCACAGTCTAGACACACACACACACTCCACACACTCCACACACACACACACACACACACACACACACACACACACACACACACACACTCCACACACACTCCACACACACACTCCACACACACACACTCCACACACACACTCCACACACACACTCTCCACACACACACACTCCACACACACACACTCCACACACACTCCAGGCACACACACACACACGCACACAGGCACACAGGCACACACACACACCCACGGCCAGCTGGTGCCAGGGGAGCTGGATCACACAAGGCTGACAGCACAGAGAACAGCTTGTGTGCTGAGGAAGCTCTCCATTACAGCACCAACACACCCAGTCCAACAATAACATCTCAGGTAACGATGAACATATTCAAATACAGTGCAATAAAAAGGACATGGTATCAGAATGAGATGGGATCAGCACTGCGGCTACGTACTGGAGGCCCTGGCTTCCCTGCTGGGCCTGTGACACCTCTTAGCCCCGTCACACCCTGCAACACACATCAGACAGGATGTCATGGTGATGTCATCAAACGTGTGGTCATGTGATGTCATCAAACATGTGATGTCCTCAAACGTGTGGTCATGTGATGTCATCAAACATGTGATGTCATCAAACATGTGATGTCATCAAACATGTGGTCATGTGATGTCTACAAACGTGTGATGTCATCAAACATGTGATGTCAGCAAACGTGTGGTCATGTGATGTCATCAAACATGTGATGTCATCAAACATGTGATGTCATGTGATGTCATCAAACATGTGATGTCAGCAAACAACACGCAAAACACGCGAGACTCAAACACCGCCACGTTTAGACCGTTTTGAACGTCTTACGACACCGTTGCCTCTGTGTGTATTTGGGTCATTACAGCGCGCAAGTGTTGAGTAGGTCCGAAAGGAGGAGGGGCCTCACCCTTCACCCATGTGACCTGACGTTCCGCGCATTCCCACGCTTCCTGGGAGACCCTGGAGGAGAGAGCAGCAGCACGTGAGACACGGGAAACACGCCACGCTTTCACATGCGTGTGACGTGTGCGTTAGCGGTCCTCGAGTGTCCTCACATTGCAGCGATTACAAGACAAACAGGAACACACACTTTGCTGCGTGAGCAGTGGAGGAGGAACATGGAGGTCAGAAGCTTCACTTACATACATGCCTACTGGCCCCTGGGAGCCCTCCACGCCTGGCTTTCCTGAGAAGCCCTGGAGGAAGAACACACAGCATAGCACACACACACACACATGTATGCACATACACACAGACACACACACACACACACACACACATGTATGCACATACACACACACACACATTCACACACACACATAAGCATAGACACACACACATGTATACACATACAAACACACAGACACACACACACACACACATAAGCATAGCCCACACACACACACATGTATGCACATACACACAGACACACACACACACACACACACATGTATGCACATACAAACACACAGACACACACACACACACACACACATGTATGCACATACAAACACACAGACACACACACACACACATAAGCATAGACACACACACACACATGTATAAATATATAATGATGCAGTATTAGAGTTAGTGTTGTACTGGGACTCACCCTGTCTCCAGGAGACCCAGGCGGGCCCTGTGGCCCCAGTCCCCCAGGTGGCCCCTGCCAGAGAGACAGCAGTCACTCTCACTGTGATGAGGGGCTCTAGCCCTGCTTACATTGTGATTAAACTGCTTTAAATACCCTTCAGTGAGGGAGGGATGACATGTCTTACCGTCTGTCCTGGGGGTCCGTCCAGACCTGGTGCTCCAGCGATGCCCTGGAACCCCTGGAGGGCAGAGGAGAGGAGAAGAGGAGGAGGAGAGGAGAGGAGAGGAGAGGAGAGGAGGAGAGGAGAGGAGAGGAGGAGGAGAGGAGGAGAGAGGAGAGGAGGAGACAAGAGGAGGAGCAGATCACCAGAGGTAAACATGGCTGCAGTGAAGGAGGACAAGAACTGACAAACCTGAGAGAGTTGTAGCTAGGCCTGCTGTCTGTTGTTGTATTCCTTCTTGCCATGAAACGCACCCTAACTTACAGTGGTTACTCATACTAGTCCCCTCAGTGTACAGTAAGAATCATTTGATGCTGGGATATACAATAGAGAGGGGTGCATGTCATGGCAGGCTTAGCTAGGCCTGGTGTCTTTTAAAATGCAAATACATCATCATGACTAATGGGAATTGATTACGCGACACAATAAAGCATCGCTGGTGGTTGATTCCATAAACAACTGAGTGGATTAATTTAGGGTAAATTGTTGCTCAATCGTCTGATTAATTAGCTAGCAATTATGATTAAATTGGAGCAAATGTACCGTGCGCAGTAATTGGACTACTGGATTATGACTAAGGTTTAAAGAGTTATTTTGCTTGAGTAATACATTCATTTTTCTTAATGAAACCTCTTAGTGTTGTAACCATGGTAACACAGTTGGATCATAAACCATGGATTGACTTAATACACAACATCTCATCTCTGTCTGTGTAACAGACCTGCAGGTGAAGGTAAACACTGAAGTAAACCGAGGTAAACACTGAGGTAAACACTGAGGTAAACACTGAAGTAAACACTGAGGTAAACACTGAGGTAAACACTGAGGTAAACACTGAGGTAAACACTGAGGTAAACACTGAGGTAAACACTGAAGTAAACACTGAGGTAAACACTGAGGTAAACACTGAGGTAAACACTGAGGTAAACACTGAGGTAAACACTGAGGTAAACACTGGACACAATTCAACAAACATGATTATAATCAACCTATCCTAGTGTCCTTCTTTATCTCCCTGTGGTGTTCTTAGAGCACAACACAGAACACTGTCCAGGTCACCAAGTCAGCCACACTTTCATCATCATTAATTCACATCATAAAATATATCATTCACATCCCTCATATTCAGCGGTCGACAAGCTTGTGAGGGCATGTGTGTGTGTGTGTGCTGATGCAATAGCTTCACTGACCAACCACACACACACTTCTCACCCTCCCACACACTCATAAAAACCCACTAACACACACTAATAACCCACACGCACACTGCAAACCTCGACACACATTCTGACCCACACACACACACTCCTAACCCACACGCACACTGCAAACCTCGACACATTCCTAACCCAGACACACACACACTCCTAACACACACACACACACACACTCCTGTTCACGACACACCCGATAACGAGCCTTGGGACACACCTGATCCCGTTAACTAGGCAGTAGCAGGTACTTTCCGCTCCTGTTAAAATTTGGCCTTCGCCTTAGTTTGTTGTGATTGGCTGCTTGTGAAAATCGTAAAACCGCATCATATAATCCGAGGGGGTTACTTGTAAAAATGTGATAAGGTGTTTTCATTAGCTGGGGGAGGGTGGTGCTGGTCTCAGGGCTGGGAATGAGCTGTGCCCTGTCCATGATGTCATTGAGGCTGCAGTACAGGTCACTGGAAGACTGAACAGCGTTGTAGCCTGGTCTAACACACGCCTAGCTCCTGGATCTATGCAGGCCTCCATGTTGTCTGAATCCCTGTCCCTACTGAGGCTAGTTTGTGCCTGAAATTCTGCATTTTACATGAAAAAGTTGCCAATAATATGAAGCTAACTTCTACGACAGGGCAGCTGTATGTATGTTGATTAGAAGTGTCTCACCACTGGTCCTTCACTGCCTGCGTTACCCACCGCTCCAGAGAAGCCCTGGAAACACAAGAAAGAACGATCAGTGCAGCCTCACACGGTGATGACAAGTCTGTGGGTCACCTGACGTCTGTGGAGACACCACTACCTTTAACATCGTGCAGGAATCTTGAAACAAATCAAATCAACCGTCATGTCACAACGTTTATTATCCGGCAATGTGGACGCGAGTCGAATGGAGGTTGAGGAGTGTGGAAATGAAACAGTAAATCTGCAGCGTGTGATAGAGATCGTGCTTCAATGCAACGTGCCGTCCCAGAGACAGAGCTCGTAACAGGACTGCAACTGCAACAACACAGGTCCGGACAACGAGCAGGTCGAATACGTTTAGAACCAAACTCGGATCCGGTTGGACCCAGTCGTACTGTAACTTTTGTACGGCCCATAACTCTGCCTTGGAGCGCCCCACCGGGCCCCGACGTGGCCTGGCCTACAGAGGAGGGTCCCCTCTACGCTCATATACTGGCTTGGAGTTTTTGATTTTGGAGCAGATTTCATGTTTTTCAACATGTTTCACTAGCTGTGAGGTCATTCTACGCCGGAGGGTCCAGGCGTGACAGCAGTGGGGGAGGAGCTACGAGGCGTCGACGACACGGCACGCTGAAACACGAGACTGGAGGGGTGTGTGCATGGTCTGGAAATATGATCTAGAATGGGAACCTGTGTACCAGGCTTTCCTTCTGCTCCCTCCGTCCCAGCAGGCCCTGGGGAACCCTGTGAGACAAGAGAGACATTTAGTCATTTAGCAGACACTCTTATCCAGAGCCACTTACAGTAAGTACAGGGACATCGAGGCAAGTAGGGTGAAGTGCCTTGCCCAAGGACCCAATGTCAAATGACACGGCCGGGAATTGAACCAGAAACCTTCTGAATAATAGCCCGACTCCCTTACCGCTCAGCCATCTGACACACACAACAAACATGGCCACCGCTCTTTTCAGAATCTCATATATATACGGTGGCATTGGCTCAATGAAGGAGAGACAGTTGCATCTGTTGCTGTAAAAGCTTAGTTCTGGTAAATGTGTTTAAAACAACTCCGTAATGATGCGCTCCCTGATCACCACGACGACAGCGTACTCACTGGAGGACCAGGTTGACCAGCGGGACCTCTCTGTCCAGAGCGGCCCTGAGGAGAGGAGAAGATGCCGTTACTACAGAGCCACACCCACACCCACATCCACAGGACCACAACCACACCCACAGGATCACACCCACACCCACAGGACCACACCCACACCCACACCCACAGGAACACACCCACACCCACAGGACCACACCCACAGGAACACACCCACACCCACAGGAACACACCCACACCCACAGGACCACACCCACAGGAACACACCCACACCCACAGGACCACACCCACAGGACCACACCCACACCCACAGGACCACACCCACAGGACCACACCCACAGGACCACACCCACAGGACCACACCCACACCCACAGGACCACACCCACACCCACAGGAACACCCCACACCCACAGGACCACACCCACAGGACCACACCCACAGGAACACACCCACACCCACAGGACCACACCCACACCCACAGGAACACACCCACACCCACACCCACAGGAACACACCCACACCCACAGGAACACACCCACACCCACAGGACCACACCCACACCCACACCCACAGGACCACACCCACAGGACCACACCCACACCCACAGGACCACACCCACAGGACCACACCCACAGGAACACACCCACACCCACAGGAACACACCCACACCCACAGGACCACACCCACACCCACAGGACCACACCCACACCCACAGGAACACACCCACAGGACCACACCCACACCCACAGGAACACACCCACACCCACAGGAACACAACCACAGGACCACACCCACACCCACAGGACCACACCCACACCCACAGGAACACACCCACACCCACAGGAACACAACCACAGGACCACACCCACACCCACATGGCCACACCCACAGTGCACAGTACAGTCCAGTAGAGTTCAGTAGAGTTCAGTAGTCTTACCTTGGTTCCTCGGGGTCCTAGTTTTCCACTCCGTCCGTCCAGTCCTCTGTGTCCCTTCAAAATAACATATTTATTAGAAATATTTATTCTTATTCTTATTTGTATATGTTACTAGTTATTCATGAGAATATTTGACAGGGTTTGGATTCTCCAGCTCTCTCTCCATCTCTCTGAGCTGAGTGAGATTGACTTGAGATCACGGTATGGGAGCATGCGTGCTGATAACTCAAGTGAGCTTCATCGAATCATCGAACTTGAAAACACGGTTGACGTTTTAAAAACAGAATGTCAGCTGACCTTTAACCCCTCTCTGCCCAGTTTCCCGTGAGGGCCGGTTTCTCCCATCTCCGCCTGCGCCAGGAAAAGGAATCACACACACAGGAGACGGTGAGCAGGGCTGGCATCACCATGACTACCTAGCGACAGAGGGAGCAGCTGTGTCGCTGCAGGTACAGTCAGCATACCTCTAACCCTTTGATGCCGGGTTGACCTTTGAACCCAGGGAACCCAGGCAAGCCGGCAGGACCACTCTCTCCTTGACGACCCCGAATGCCGGACGCCCCATCAAACCCCTGAGGGGTGGGGCAGGCAGGAAGACAGTTTGTTACGTAACATTCAAGTTTTCTAAATCAACAGGGAAAGGGGCAAAGATGGACTTCAGGACTACGGTGCAGACATGGGACTCTTACCCTGTCTCCCTTCGGTCCGGGGTCACCCTGGTCTCCGTGAGGTCCTCTGTTGCCCTGGGGAAAGGTCAGGGGTCAACAGGTCAAGGTTCGAGAGGTCAGGGTCAAGTCAGAGAGAGAGAGAGAGAGAGAGGTGTGTGTTTCAGGGATGACATTGCTGTTACTTACAGGGATGCCGAGAAACCCCACCTCTCCTCGTGTTCCCGGAACTCCCTGGAACCAATCAGGAACAGAGAAGAGATTCATGAGGTTGTTGTACTTAGTGTCTGGTTGGTCTGAAGGCTGTACAGTACTATGTGAAGTACTATATGTTCAGTTTTAGAGCTTGTATTCTTCGAATTTGTCTGCGCTGTTGGAGAAGCCTGAAAATCATCATTTAATCGCCTGGGACCAATCAGGGACAGAGGATTCCTGAGTGTCTGGTTGTCCTGAAGGCTGGACAGCGCTGCACTAAACAGTCTACATGTAGTATATCTCCAGTTGTGCTGATCATGGACTGGAGCTGTAACCAAGCACCATGCTGTAACTAAGCACCATACTGAACACACATGCACACCAGCTGCTGCTTTACAGGCCCTTCAGAAGGAACGTTTAGTAGATCTTGTCGTCATTCAAACTTCAAGTGACCCTGGGCCACTTTCCTCCTCCTGCCCCTGTCCCTAGTGTCTCTCCTCAGCTGTGAGGAGGAGAGATGGATCAGGGAGAGATGGATCAGGTGACACCCAGGGCCACTTTCCTCCTCCTGCCCCTGCCCCTAGTGTCTCTCCTCAGCTGTGAGGAGGAGAGATGGACACCCTGGCTGGGACTCAGGTAGAGGCCCTAACGTACACCACCACAGTCTAATGAACAATAGTGTAATGTCCGCTAATTGTGACTCTTTTGAACAGTTTGGTTACTCACCATCGGGCCCTCAAACCCCGGTTCCCCCCGGACACCGATCGGCCCCGAGGCCCCCTGGGGTGCACGGTCAGAAGAGGGGTGAGAGAGAGGTGAGAGAGGGGTGGGAGAAGGGTGGGAGAGGGTGAGAGAGGGGTAGGAGAGGGGGGGGAGGGGTGGGAGAGGGGTGAGAGAGGGGTGAGAGAGGGGTGAGAGAGGGGTGAGAGAGGGGTGGGAGAGGGGTGGGTGAGGCGTGAGAGAGGGAAACGTCTTTGAATGTCTTCAGCATCAAGCATACCAACACAGGTTTAACTCACCCCGAAAAAAAATACATTAGGAGTAACTTATCTGCATGCACTTGATGAAAGAATTAGGAGAGCGATATACTAGATATACAGCGCCCACATGTCTACAGTAACCAGAGACCAACAAGTCACTCCATGTGTTCTTTAAAAGCCAGGGTTTATACGAGACGAGATCATGAACTTTATGAGAGCGTGAGGAGACGTGAGACGGGAGACTTACAAGGTGACCTTTAGGACCAGGAAGTCCGCCCAGCCCAGTCAGACCCTGTCAACACACAAACACACGTCACCTTTGACCTCAGCCACTTCCTGGTTGAAAATGTGAAAGTTGCTATGGCGACGGTTTCCTAAAGTACAGCGTGAGTCTGACTGACCTGAGTCCCTCTGGCTCCAGGGGGCCCACTGCATCCATCCACCCCAGGGGGCCCCTGGGGAATCAAACACAACACGTCAGCGCTGGTCGCACTGTGGTCAGAGTAACTGCTGCATCTCATCAAAGGCTTTCCCCTTCAGACATCAACAGACTTATTGAGGAGAGGAGAGAGGTGTACCTGGGGCCCTCTGGTGCCTACGCCTCCGGACGCTCCAAGCTCCCCCTGGTGGACAGGTACAGGTAAGACACGCAGACTCAGGAAGAGGACAGTGATGGGTAACACTACTTTACAGGAAGACTTGGACACTAAAGTGTAAGTAATGGGTGATGAAGTGGGACTATCAACATGTTCATGTTACCAACAACACTAATCATGCTTGACCCAGTTCTATACTGCTCTATATGTGACGTATGATTTGTGCATCCCATGTATATATCTACATGAAATACATACATTGAATATAACGACATATTAATGATCCCCATCTCACCTGAGAGCCGTTCGCTCCCTGAGCGCCGACCGGACCAGTGAAACCAGAAGCTCCCTGAAGACACACCAAACACACACACTCAAACACACACACCAAACACACACACACTCAAACACACACACACTCAAACACACACTCAAACACAGTGACACACCAAACACACACACACTCAAACACAGTGACACACCAATCACACACACTCAAACACAGTGACACACCAATCACACACACTCAAACACAGTGACACACCAAACACACACACTCAAACACAGTGACACACACACACTCAAACACAGTGACACACACACACTCAAACACACTGACACACCAAACACACACACTCAAACACACTGACACACCAAACACACACACTCAAACACAGTGACACACACACACTCAAACACACTGACACCAGACAGGGCCCTCCTTCACACGGAGCTGTGGAGCGGTGGAGCGGCTGCTGTAACTCACCACTGCCCCCGGTGGCCCTGGAGGACCGTCTAACCCACTCTCCCCCTGCGGACACAAATCAAACCTGGTTTGTTTAGCTCTTACAAGCAACGTCACAGAGAGCTTCACACACCCACAGACAGGGAGATCAACATCTACATGAGTGAAGGGTTAGGGTTAGCAAGCAACGTCACAGAGGGCTTCACACACACACCACCACCCCCAGCTGACCCTGGGATGGAGACAGAGAGACAGACAGACAGAGACAGACACACGCAGACAGACAGAGACAGACACACGCAGACAGACAGACAGGTCAACATCTACATGAGAGAAGGTTTCCCAGAGTGAGGAAGAGTTACTGTCACCACGGTTACTGACCTCGGGCCCCTGGGGGCCCTCTGCGCCCGGCATCCCCCTGACGCCCCGAGGCCCCTGGACACAAACAGCACAGGAGTGAGGCCATCAGAACTACCTGGGCTGAGCTCAGTTTGAGACGACACGTGTCAATAAAAACACATTTAAAGTTGTAAACAGACACTTACTGGAGGGCCCACGAGACCAGGGTGTGCAGGTAAACCCTTGGAGCCCTACAGACGGAAACATCATTCAAGTTTACAAGAGTGAGCCCTGAGTTGTTGTAGTACTGTCTTCAGCCACTAGGGAGCAGTGCACTCACACGACATTGCAGAACATGCAATCGCAACTGGGAAATGCTAATGAATTTTCAGGAAATACACATCAATAAATACAAATAAACGTGTTTTTTTCCAGTACTTTCTCTCCGGGCTGTCCTGCGTGTCCTCGGGGGCCCTTGACTCCAGTGTGACCCTGAGACCAAGCAGAGGAACAGGAACAGAGGAACAGAAACAGAGGAACGGTCCTCATCAGTAAGGACACGTCTGGGAGTGGTCCTGTCTACATGTGTGAGGGCTGCTTGGGGTCCAGAGCTCACCTCGTCCCCCTTCTGTCCCTCAGTTCCAGGATCTCCTCGGTATCCCAGCGGGCCCTGGTCCAAACAAGACAACAACAACAACAACAACAACAGCGTCATCCACACATCCAGACATGAACCAAGCTGACTGGTTAGAGCATGTGACTGAAGATCAAGAGGATGCAGGTTCAAATCTCCCCCCTTGACATCGCTTCGGATACGTAAAATCACAGGTTAAATGAATACGTTCCAGACCGGCGTCACGATTCACAACAGCTGATCTGAGACATGGCAGTGACGAGGTCACGGTGTACTGACTAGAACCTTCTCAGGTGACCTATGACCTCTATGACCTCTGACACCTACCTGCGGTCCAGGAACGCCAGTCGAGCCTGATTGGCCGTCCTCTCCGTTCTGTCCATCTCTCCCGGGGGATCCCGCCCTGCCAGATACACCCCTGTCACCACGGTTACCCTGCAACACAACACCCCTGTCACCACGGTTACCCTGCAACACAACACCCCTGTCACCACGGTTACCCTGCAACACAACACTCCTGTCACCACGGTTACCCTGCGACACAACACCACCATCACCACGGTCACCCTGCAACACAACACCACCATCACCACGGTTACCCTGCAACAGAACACCCCTGTCACCACGGTCACCCTGCAACACAACACCACCATCACCACAGTTACCGCGATACAGTACCGATGCGTACTGTATGTACACACACACATTTGAGCGGCCACGTGCATGCCCCAGTCGAGACACTGGAGGGTGGAGAGTCGGGAGGGAGAGGGGTGTGTTGGGAGGGAGAGGGGTGTGTTTACAGCTGTCCCAGACCTCACTGCCCTCTGATGTGGGTACGTGTCGGCCGTGCCTCAGAGTCACAGCACTTTACGAGTCAGTTCAGCTGAGGACGGTGACACTCCAGGACAAAGCACAGCAGAGGCGCTGTCCCCAGAGGGGCTGTCCCCTGTCCCCAGAGGCCCTGTCCCCAGAGGCCCTGTCCCCTGTCCCCAGAGGGGCTGTCCCCTGTCCCCAGAGGCGCTGTCCCCAGAGGCCCTGTCCCCTGTCCCCAGAGGCCCTGTCCCCAGAGGCCCTGTCCCCAGAGGCCCTGTCCCCAGAGGCCCTGTCCCCAGAGGCCCTGTCCCCAGAGGCCCTGTCCCCTGTCCCCAGAGGCCCTGTCCCCAAAGGCCCTGTCCCCAGAGGCCCTGTCCCCTGTCCCCAGAGGCCCTGTCCCCAGAGGCGCTGTCCCCAGAGGCCCTGTCCCCAGAGGCCCTGTCCCCAGAGGCCCTGTCCCCAGAGGCCCTGTCCCCAGAGGCCCTGTCCCCAGAGGCCCTGTCCCCAAAGGCCCTGTCCCCAGAGGCCCTGTCCCCAGAGGGGCTGTCCCCAGAGGCCCTGTCCCCAGAGGCCCTGTCCCTGTCCCCAGAGGCCCTGTCCCCAGAGGCCCTGTTCCCTGTCCCCAGAGGCCCTGTCCCCTGTCCCCAGAGGCCCTGTCCCCAGAGGCCCTGTCCCCTGTCCCCAGAGGGGCTGTCCCCAGAGGCCCTGTCCCCTGTCCCCAGAGGCCCTGTCCCCTGTCCCCAGAGGCGCTGTCCCCAGAGGCCCTGTCCCCTGTCCCCAGAGGCCCTGTCCCCTGTCCCCAGAGGCGCTGTCCCCAGTCCCCAGAGGCCCTGTCCCCAGAGGCCCTGTCCCCACGTCCCCAGAGGCCCTGTCCCCAGAGGCGCTGTCCCCAGAGGCCCTGTCCCCAGAGGCCCTGTCCCCAGAGGCCCTGTCCCCAGAGGCCCTGTCCCCTGTCCCCAGAGGCCCTGTCCCCAGAGGCCCTGTCCCCAGAGGCCCTGTCCCCAGAGGCCCTGTCCCCAGTGCCCCAGGGTCCCCTGTCCCCAGAGGCCCTGTCCCCAGAGGCCCTGTCCCCAGAGGCCCTGTCCCCAGAGGCCCTGTCCCCTGTCCCCAGAGGCCCTGTCCCCTGTCCCCAGCCACACTGCCACCGTGGGCCGGGAAGGCGCCAGCGTGCTCCAGTTGCTGTTTTGTTTGTGTGGTTGAGTGGGACGGGGGAGAGACTGAAAGGCTTAATACCTTTCATTTTACGATCTGTTACAACCAAAATACTCAATCCAATGTTTCATAGTTCACTGGGGTACCCCACAGAGAAGAAAATACGTTCTCTTGGGATAATCTGCTAAGAAAATGTGATGTTTATAACCCTTTCTAAATGGGGACTAAAAAGTCATCTTTGAAAAAAGGGCATTCAAATTCTCTCACAAATATGGAACCTCTTAATAAAAGCAATAAAAGCGTTTTCATTAGATTCTTTCCAGTAAAACTATAGTTACATCATTGGGAGTTGTGCACACACACACAGACACACAAACACAAACACAGTCACACAAACACATGCACGCACACAGTCAAACAAAAGCACAGACATAGATGCACAATCACACACAAACAGTCACACACACAGTCCCGTTTCATTAGAACACATACACACATACAGACAGGCAGACAGGCAGGCAGGCAGGCAGACAGGCAGGCAGGCGGACAGACAGACAGACAGACAGACAGACAGACAGACAGACAGACAGACAGACAGACATGCGTGGTACTGACCATGTCTCCAGCTCGTCCTGGTGTCCCTGGATCCCCAGGTTCCCCCTGAGGCCCCTGGGTAAACAAGCCAGCCGTCACTCACCCCACAGTCTCCCATAGCAACACAGCCCCTCCCCCTATCTGGCCCAGAACTCCACAAACACAGCCCATGGATGACATCATGTGCTTATTCTATCAGAGCTGGTCAGGTGGTGCGCGTGTCTCACCTGAAGTCCGGTCCTCCCCCCCTCTCCAGCTGGGCCTGGGGGGCCCCGACCCGTCTGCAGAGAACACACACACACACACACACACACACAGAACACAGAACACAGAACACACCAGGGTCAGGCACCATGCACCATACACACCCCACTGCACACACACACACACACAGAACACACCAGGGTCAGGCAGAGACAGCCATACACACCCCACTGCACACACACACACACACACACACACAGAACACACCAGGGTCAGGCAGAGACAGCCATACACACCCCACTGCACACTACCCAGGTTGAGGGAGCCATCACACACACATGCACCATACACACCATACACACCATACACACACCATACACACACCATACACACCCCACTGCACACCATACACACCACTGCACACACCACACACACTGCACACACCACTGCACTCACACACCATACACACATGCAGAAACACACAGCCCAGGCTGAGCAGGTTGCCTCAGCTGGTCACTGCATACTTACAGGCCAGCCCGCCTGGAGCAGCTGGAAGAAGGACGTGTGCTGGAAGAAGAGCGAGAGAGACACGAGTCACATGACTAACAAACGAGGAGGGAGAGAGACACGAGTCACATGACTAACAAACGAGGAGGGGGTGTTTGAAACACACAAAGCATGAGAGACACGAGTCACATGACTAACAAACGAGGAGGGGGGTGTTTGAAATCACACAAAGCATGAGAGACACGAGTCACATGACTAACAAACGAGGAGGGGGTGTTTGAAATCACACAAAGCATGAGAGACACGAGTCACATGACTAACAAACGAGGAGAGAGACACGAGTCACATGACTAACAAAGAAGAGCGAGGAGGGACACATGAGTCACATGACTAACAAACGGAACTAATATTGCAGCTGTTCACAGATAAGATCTTACATAACAGCTATGAAAGGGCTCAGTGAGTGGATGTGATCAGTTCATGAGATCCAGACAGCAGTCTCCCTCGCTATGGAAACCAGCTGAGGAGACTGCACACCACCTTGTGCTTTCATCACGTGCACACGAGAGACAGTGTGACACAGAGAGGACCCTCGGACGCCACATGCAGCTCAGTAACCAATCACACAGCCTCTTTTCCCTTTACACTCTCTCAGCATCTTTATCCAATAAGGAGGGTGCAGTTTTACATCCTGCTGATGTGGTGTTTTATACAGCCTGCAGCTGGGCGGGGGAGGGCAGACACACGAGAGGAGCAGAGCAGAGATCACACGAACCACACCTGCAAGGTGTCCAGACCCCGCTGCCTCAGAGCTGAAGAACACCTCGCATTGACCCCGGGCTGTGTACCAAAGGAGCTGTGTACTACAGGAGCTGTGTACTATAGGAGCTGTGTACTATAGGACCTGTGTACTACAGGAGTTGTGTACTATAGGAGCTGTGTACTATAGGAGCTGTGTACTATAGGAGCTGTGTACTATAGGAGCTGTGTACTACAAGAGCTGTGTACTACAGGAGCTGTGTACTATAGGAGCTGTGTACTATAGGAGCTGTGTACTACAAGAGCTGTGTACTACAAGAGCTGTGTACTATAGGAGCTGTGTACTACAGGAGCTGTGTACTACAGGAGCTGTGTACTATAGGAGCTGTGTACTATAGGAGCTGTGTACTATAGGAGCTGTGTACTATAGGAGCTGTGTACTATAGGAGCTGTGTACTATAGGAGCTGTGTACTATAGGAGCTGTGTACTATAGGAGCTGTGTACTATAGGAGCCGTGTACTATAGGAGCCGTGTACTATAGGAGCTGTGTACTACAGGAGCTGTGTACTATAGGAGCTGTGTACTACAGGAGCTGTGTACTATAGGAGCTGTGTACTATAGGAGCTGTGTACTATAGGAGCTGTGTACTATAGGAGCTGTGTACTATAGGAGCTGTGTACTATAGGAGCTGTGTACTATAGGAGCTGTGTACTATAGGAGCTGTGTACTATAGGAGCTGTGTACTATAGGAGCTGTGTACGAGGCCCTGGATACCAAACGAGTCCCAGGCTGCGCCGGTGACTCACCCTGAAAGCGGCCCAGTCCTCAGGGGTGTTTCTCCACAGGTAGAAGGAGGGTGTTCCAGGGGGGCCTGGAGGGCCTGGCTCCCCCCTCCGCCCAGCACGCCCCCCCACCCCCAGCTGACCCTGGGACGGAAAGAGAGACAGACAGAGACACAGACAGACAGACAGACAGAGACACAGACAGATAGTCAGACAGAGACACAGACAGAGAGAGAGAGAGAGAGAGAGAGAGGAGAGAGAGAGAGAGAGAGAGAGAGAGGACAGAGACAGAGACAGAGACAGAGACAGAGACAGAGACAGAGACGAGAGAGAGAGACAGAGACAGAGACAGAGACAGAGACAGAGACAGAGACAGAGACAGAGACAGAGACAGAGACAGAGACAGAGACAGAGACAGACAGATAGTCGAGATCTTCATTTCAGAACAACAGCTCATGCATATGACTGGTTGACTTTAAGCTGAAACACATTTTAAGATCAGGCGGAGAATGTGTCCGAACCACATGGTGGTACCAGCGCTTCAGTCAGATCTCACAGAACACAGAGTAAGATTAAGGATAGGCTTCCTGATCAAATCTCAATATTTTCTTTAGCGGTATACTTCTCTATCACTTGGCACTAGGCAGTTAGTGAACCTCTGAGTAAAGATGTCTACTCCTACATCAGCACACAGGGTTAATATTAATGACCTGGCTGGTTCAGGGTTATAAACACAATGTGGTTTGAAGTGAACTTGAGTCATTGTGTCTGCACCACAGTACAAGTGCTCTGAGAAGGCCGCAGGGTCGCCAAGCCAACAGGACATTACATCACAGATGGTTATGTTGTAAACACACTCCCCCTGAAGCTAGAGTGGAGCTGGTCTCCTCTTACCTGTTCACCTTTGAACCCTGGAGAGCCTCTGGGACCAGGGTGACCCTGCAGAAGGGGAGAGGTTCAGAGATTCAGAGTTGCTTGAGGAAAAGGCCCCTCATTGAAAACAGTCAAACAGATCAGTCAAATAGGTCGACCCAAGCCGGAATCTAACCACAAACATAATGAAGAAAAAAAAACAGAATCAAATGATGATTCAAATGTACAAAAACGGCGTGTCTTCTGGAGTGAATCCGACTCCAACTAAATGGGTTACAGCTTCCGCCGTTGCCGGAGCGACAGGCTAAACCAGCGGGCGGAGCTGACGACCCCTGTAAACCTCGGGGTCAGCGAGGTCAGCGAGGTCAGCGGCGTCTCCCCTACTGCTGCCTGCTGTCTGGGAGATCCAGGAGCCAGTAAGCCCCTCCTCCGTTTCAGGGCTCTTCCTCCTGTGTGGTTCAGCTCAGTTAAGCTAGTGGAGGAGAGAGGGGCGTCCGGGGAGCTCGCTGGTGGAGGAGAGAGGGGCGGGCGTCCTGGTAAGCTCGCTGGTGGAGGAGAGAGGGGCGGGCGTCCTGGGAAGCTCGCTGGTGGAGGAGAGGGGGGCGGGCGTCCTGGGAAGCTCGCCGTGTAGAAGCACCGTTACGGCCAAGGCCAAACACAGGGACCCGGGTTCAAATCCAGCTCAGACCCCTTTACTGCATGTCCTCCCCTCCCTGCATCCCTGCCACTACAACTCTCCTATCAATAAATCTCCTCCTCCTCCTCCCCCCAAAAAGCCAGTTAAGGAGCTGGCTAAACCAGCGTCCTCGGTCGGTAGGGCCAGCAGTGCGTTGCTCGGGGAAACCAGCGTCCTAGGTCGTTAGGGCAGGCAGTGCCTTTGCTCGGGGAAACCAGCGTCCTCGGTCGGTAGGGCCGGCAGTGCGTTGCTCGGGGAAACCAGCTGCGTGTCCAGCACCGCAATCAGACGATCATCTTCTCCACAGGTAAGGCCTAGTAACCGCCGCAGGATTGAAACGTAGTGCGGTGCAGGATTTGGACAGCTGGTTGCTGTTAGCACCCCCCCCACACAGCCTATAAAACCTAGTGATAGAACGTAAAGCTGGATCGTATTACGCAGAAACAGCGAGGCATCATACAAGCCCAATCAACACGTACGGTGGTGAAGGAACTCGCAGCAGGAGGCCGGCTGGGCTCCGTCTCCTCACACTCTGTCACGTCTGAGGATGTGACGTGTGACGCACTTCAGAGCATCACCTGACTTGGTTAGGTTCTGGAGGAGATCGAGAAGACCATCTCTTCCTCTAGCCTCAGGGCCTGCAGGAGACCCAGAAGACCATCTGTTCCTCTGGCCTCAGGGCCTGCAGGAGACCCAGAAGACCATCTCTTCCTCTAGCCTCAGGGCCTGCAGGAGACCCAGAAGACCATCTCTTCCTCTAGCCTCAGGGCCTGCAGGAGACCCAGAAGACCATCTCTTCCTCTAGCCTCAGGGCCTGCAGGAGACCCAGAAGACCATCTTGTCCTCTAGCCTCAGGGCCTGCAGGAGACCCAGAAGACCATCTCTTCCTCTAGCCTCAGGGCCTGCAGGAGACCCAGAAGACCATCTCTTCCTCTAGCCTCAGGGCCTGCAGGAGACCCAGAAGACCATCTCTTCCTCTAGCCTCAGGGCCTGCAGGAGGTCCAGAAGACCATCTGTTCCACCAGCCAAGCTGATGTCCAGCCAGGCCAGAGCTGCTCTACGGGGCAGAGGGAGTGCCAGTGCCTGGAGGAACCCCATCCCCCTCCCTCTCCTCCCCCTCCCTCCCCTCATCCCCCATCCCCCTCCCTCTCCTCCCTCTCCTCCCTCTCCTCCCCCACTACAGTGTGTGTTCCTGGCCAGCAGGACATCGTCCTTCATGTTCCCTCCAGCAGGGATGAATCACGGCGGTGGTGCAGAGCGATCCCAGGGTCTTTACGGAGGCCCTGGCCCCGGGCCTCTCTCCAGACACAGCCAGATGGCACATCTGGGGCTGGTTCTTGTAAAAACCGTCTCAAACCCAGACCTCTGATTGGGCCACGCCGAGGGCTCTCTCTCCGTCTCCACCGATCGGACGGGATGTTTTGCGGCCGTCGTGACTCGTGATTGGTGGGGTGCTCGGTGTGGTCGGTGGTGAGAGGGAGAGCTTTGAGGTCGCCGACGTGAGGACAGCGACATCAAAGACGTGGGAAGGGACTAACGATCGAACCGGATCGCTTGACTTTGATTACGCTCGGGTCCTGATTGATGGAGCCCCAACTCTTGTGATCTCACAACCCCAAACAGAATCCAGGTTTTCCTCCGTCAGAATTCCTCGCTCACAGTACTAAAATGTGACTTCTTTCTATTGCACACAGCAAATCACAGACAAACATCTCCACAGTAACGTCAAGCAGGGCACTGCTAAAGCAGATATCATGCTCTTATCTATAAACCATACTGGACAGGAAGCAGGAGGAACACAAACCTCTAGGCCTGGAGGCCCCATCCTCCCTGGAGGTCCTCTCCTGAGGAGGTACTTCCTGCCGTCTGAGCCCAGGACCAGATCTCCCTCCCTGGATACGATGGTCACCGTGCCTGGGTGCTGCTCCTGGTCTGGAGGGGCCAGCTCACCCTTCACAGCGAAGTCAGGCTGGCGGGGGCTATGCCCAGAGGACGCCCCCCCCCACCTCAGTCTTCATGGGGGGTTTGGAGATGTTGGGAGGGGGGCTCTGAGATGGCTGGTGCTCCACCTCCACCTCCACCTCCTCCCTCAATCTGTTGGAATCTGGATCGTCGGGATCGACGGTGGTCTTCTCCAAGGGAAAGCCTGGCGAAGGCTTCTTGGCGCCCGACCGGGCATCCAGATCGATGATGACGTCTTCCGACGGTTTCCCGGGGAACCGTGCAGCCCCTCCCCTTCCCCCGGGGTCAGAGTCCTTCTTGTCGGTGGTGATGTTCTCCTCGGAGTGTTTGGACGAGGGCTCCGGCTTGCCTCCCTGCCCGCCCACGGAACCTGGGGAGGGGGGCTTCCACGGGGGGGTGAGGGCCCCCCCCCTGGAAGAAGGGGTCGGCCAAGTCCGTGTCCTCGTCCACCACGAACACGTCCCCCCGTCCCACGAAGCCTTTCTCGCGGCGCCCAGAGGGGACGGTCCCGTCTCCACGGTGACCTCCGCTGCGTGGGAACACGTCCTGTGGAGAGACAGGGATCTGGGGGTTGGCATTGTAGACTGCATGATACAACCCAGGAGGAATGATCTCCAACAGCCAACATGCTGCATCTGTTCCCTCACTGCGGACTCATGCCAGTGGTAATCTGGGGGAATGGGTGTCTTGTGAAGGCCAGTAAACATCCGGCATGTTGTTTTGTTTCGTTGCTAAGACAGAAATGTTGTGTTTCTAAGGTGAACCAGGGAGTCAGATAAGTGACACCAGCAAAGAACACAGGCCGTATCCCAACTGTCTCTTTTATCTTTCTATACACACAGCTCTCTCTCTCTCTGTCCCTGGGGGAGAGGGATGAGGTCTGGGGGACAGGGATGAGGTCTGGGGGACAGGGATGAGGTCTGGGGGACAAGGATGAGGGCTGGTAGGAGAGGGATGAGGTCTGGGGGACAAGGATGAGGTCTGGGGGACAGGGATGAGGTCTGGGGGACAGGGATGAGGTCTGGTAGAAGAGGGATGAGGTCTGGGGGACAGGGATGAGGTCTGGGGGACAAGGATGAGGTCTGGGGGACAGGGATGAGGTCTGGGGGACAAGGATGAGGGCTGGTAGGAGAGGGATGAGGTCTGGGGGACAAGGATGAGGTCTGGGGGACAGGGATGAGGGCTGGTAGAAGAGGGATGAGGTCTGGGGGACAGGGATGAGGGCTGTATGCAGGCAGACACACACATTTGCACACACACACCCCTCTGCAGCGTTCCCCTTGCACTGTGCTGGTGAACACAGTGCTGGTCATGCTGTAACACACACCTTGTAACACACACCTTGTAACACACACCTTCACAGACAGATTCCACATGAAGGTAGACTCCTGTTGGTCCTGCCAGGGCTCCGTGTGCCCCCTGTCTAATCACAGGGCTCAGCAGAAGCAAGATGCAGCCTGCTCTGGGTGTGGGTGTGTGTGTGTCATCTACTGTAGTGGTTTGATACGGCATGCTGGAGTCAGCAGAAACAGAGGCCTCTGGGAGGTTCTAATGGTGTTGAGAGGGGGGGGGGCAGGGCGGGGGGGCAGGGCGGGGGGCCAGGGCGGGGGGGCAGGGCGGGGGGGCAGGGCGGGGGGGCAGGGCGGGGTCTTTGTTGAATAAACTATCCGTCTGTGTGCTAAAAACATCCCCCAGAAGTCCTGCTGAGTGGTGGATCGTTTGGCTGCAGATCAAGAGGTCCCCGGTTCAAATCCCCCCTGCCCCTCCTCTCTACACTGGTTTATGTAGAATAGTCTGCTAAATGACAGGGATAAGGACTGTCTGTGTGCTTTTAGTTGACATGTATTGGAACACCTGGGAGAGATTGATGGGTGTTATTATTAATCTGTGTTTCCTGTGTCTGCATGTAACAGACATGTGGTCTCCAGGCCAGACATGTTGCCATGACTACACACTGAGAGCTGTTTGGAGGACAGATACACTGACTGAACTGCTTCGGGCACACGGGCACACACACACATACACTCACACACACACACACACACACACACTCACATTCACACACACACACACACGCTCACAAACACACTCACACACCACACACACTCACACACACTCACATTCACACACACACACACGCTCACAAACACACTCACATACACACACACACGCTCACACACACTCACACAAAAGTGAACGAACACATTCACACCACAAAGGTCCAATTAGATTGCAAGGTCCGTAAATCTACCTGAGACACAGGTATGCATGTAGGCAACCTTAAACTGGCTGGGTCTTGCAAGCGGAGAAATTCAAATCACACACCGAAAAAAACACACACAAAGCTTGTGTGATGGTTTTTCAGACGTTAAAAACATGTTTGTTCTAAACTGCTGAGAGTGGAACAGTCTCTCACAGAAGGAAGGAGAGAGGGTGAGGGGAGGGTCGACCTTTGACCTGGAGTGTAGACCAGCCACGAGTCTCACATCCATCCAACTGAAACCCACCTGGGACCTCCTTTCATCCCCCCCCACTGCTGACAAAGAAAGCGTAGAGAGTTTCCTCCGGTGATTGTGGGTAGATTCATAGAGAATCATCATCTCTCCGCTGGTGATTATATGTATTACAGACGTGTGATATCTCCACTGGTGTCTGTAATACAGATGCAGAACATTTCCTAATGACACGATAACAAGCACGCAAGTCCGAGCACATCGTGTAGTAAACCCTTCCAAGGCTTCACAGATCACAAGTCTCCTCAGCATGGGCCTATCTAGCCCTATTTCAGGGGGGCTGGAGCCCCCCCAAAAGTTTCATTAGCTCCCCCAAATAAAAAAAAGTGTGATTTTCTCTTCCTAAAACCCACTAGAGGACACTATTTAAAAGGATATTTTCAAAGATTTCTTCTGGGGGAACATGCCCCCACAGACCCCCCTAATTTTGCTGGGTCACATTAAAAATTATAGGTTTTATTTAGGGGCTTAGCCCCCCCCAAAAGTGGGAACCTAGATTGGCCCCTGCTCCTCAGAGAGACGTCATTCAGAACTGGAACTGAACCACAGTATAAAGCTGAACACTGTTAATGCCGATGTGAATCAAACATACAAATAAAT
>CAEFZP010002746.1:0-28318 GCA_903064625.1 Mallotus villosus | reverse complement strand
TCTGTCTTCTCTGTCGGGGGGGAGAGAGAGAGGAGAGAGATAGAGGAGAGAAGGCGAGCTCGGAAGGAAGAGGGAGAGGGCGAGAGGAGAGAGGATAGAGGTAGAGAGAGGAGGAAAACGAGCGGGAGAGAGAGAGCAGAGGAAAAAAAGAATGAGAGGAGGAGAGAGAAGAGACATAAAGGAAAAAAAAATGGGGAGAGAGCGAGGAGAGAGAGAGAGAGAGAGAGATAGGAAAATAAGAGAAAGAAGAAATCAAAAAAAAAAAAAAAGAGAGCGAGAGGGCGAGAGAGAGAGAGAGAATAGATAGAGGAAAAAGAGGAGAGAGAGAAAATAGAAAAAAAAAAAAGGAGAGAGAGAGAGTTTAGAGAGAGAGAGAGAGGATTAGAGAGAGAGAGAGTGGGGCAAAAAGAGAGAGAGAAAAACAAAGAGAGAGAGAGAGAGAGAGAGGAAAAAAGGGAGAGAGAGGAAGAAAAAAAAAAGGAGAGAGAGAGAGAGAGCGAGAGAGGGGAAAAAAAGAGAGAGAGAGAGGAGAGGGGAGAGAGGACCCCTCTTCTCTCTCTCCCCCCCCCCCTCCCCCCCTCTCTCTCTCTCTCCGGGGAATGCTGGTGAGAGTGGTCCTGTTGGTCCCTTGGGCAGGCTGGCCTTTCTGGTAATGATCCAGACATGATTTAGTCACTGACAGGCAATCACCACCCCATGACATAGAGAACTTAAAGCGATCGTCCGCCACAATTCCTCCTCTCCGATGTTTAGTCTGTTGATGTGGTTGTTGTTGTTGTTGTTTACAGGGTGTGGCTGGACCTGCAGGGGTCAGAGGTGACTCAGGGAAGCCAGGACCTCCAGTGAGTATGATCCTCCATTCATCCACATGGATGACATCCTACACACCCTCCACAATGGATGATCCTCGTGCTCCACATGGATGACATCCTACACACCCCTCCACAATGGATGACATCCTACACACCCCTCCACAATGGTGCAGCTGCTCTGATTGGCTGCTGGTGCAGCAGCTCTGATGGCTAAGTGCGGGTCTCTGTTTCAGGGGGCCGTGGGGAAGGCTGGCCCTGAGGGCTACCTGGGCCTCCGGGGGTGGTGGCGGGGGCCGAGGGCCTCAAAGGAGAACCAGGGGAACCAGGAGAACCAGGAGAACAGGTGCTGTCAGCCACAGATCGGATCAGAAAACCCTGCACAGAACCATACCTCTTGACATTCCTGATACATCTAGATGTTTCCTCTTGATACATCTGGATGTTTCCTCTTGATACATCTGGCCTCTGTCAGTCCTTTATCTGATCACAGACGTGATGTTGTTGTGGGCACCAGGCTGATCTCGCTGCTTGTTTCCCCCAGGGTCCAGATGGTCTACCAGGCATCAGAGGTCCTGCAGAACTACCTGGTCTGGAGGTGATTCAGCTCTACATAAATATTATTATCTACTGTATTTCTCAGCCTCTCACTCTCTGGTCTAGAGAAAATTAAACTGCTTATATAAGTATGAACTACTGCACCTTCTCACCATCTCCCTCTGGTCTAGAGAAAATTAAACTGCTGAAATAAGTATTACCTACTGCACCTTCTCAGCGTCTCACTGTAATGAAACTCTACATAACCAGGTATCATAGCTCCTGTTCTCTGTTTCTCTCTCTCCCTCTTCAGGGGCCTCCGGGTGAGGTGGGACCCCAGGGACCAGCCGGCCCCCCCGGAGCCCAGGTGAGATGGGGGGGTAGAACAGGGGGGGGACGGGGGGGTAGGACGGCACTGGTGGTGCGTCATGTCTGTTGTTGATGTCTGTAGTCTGTACTGTGCATGATTTAGCATTGTATGCATTGTGATTCATGTGATATGTTTTACCCAGTCTCTGAAGTCGAAGGACAGTTTCAACATTTGTGGACAGGATGGATTACATTCTGCTGCAAGGGTCATATGGGTGGATCAGTATTGAATGATAATCAAATCAAATTTATTAGTAGAGTCCTTTTTACAAGCAATGTCACAGAGGGCTTTGCATACGGACATAGAACTGCCCCTCAGCCAACCTAAACCCTCAAGGAAGACAAGGAAATCCCTAGTGGTGGTCACAGAAGGCTTAACAGCACCAATGTCCCAATCTCTTCCGATCTCCTGTTCTTGAACATGTCTTCCGTTGCCGTGGCGGTTCCAGGGGCGGGGGGGAAGCCCAGGACCTGAGGGAGCGCACGGGCTTTAAAGGAGACAAGGTCAGATCTCACCCTGTCTCTTCACACAATCACTTCTCATTTCTATTGTGTATTTTCCTTTTTAAACTTTTCTTGCAATCCAATCACGGCTCACTCGCTGGCCTAGATCTGTCTTGGCTGTCCCAGAGCCACTTTAGCGTACGGACAGGTGAGAGGATGTCCTTGTTGTTGTTGACTTGTGTTGTTCCCGCAGGGCGATGGCGGCCGACACGGATCACCAGGGAGGGCAGGTCACACCGGGAGGAAGGTGAGGAGCAGTTGGGTTCAATCTAGTCAATTTCACAAGGGGAAAACTGCAGGCATGCACGTACTGGGTGTTTGTACTTTATAAATACAAGATTATGTTGGGAAAGGTGTGTGTGTGTGTGTGTGAGAATTTTCATGTATTATTGCCTGGTGTGCTAAGAGTGTAAGATTAAGTTGGGAAAGATGTGTGGTGTGTGTTGTGTTTTCGGCCTGTGTGTGTGTGTTTTCGGCCTGTGTGTGTGTGTTTTCGGCCTGTGTGTGTGTGTGAGAATCTTCATGTCTTATTGCTCGGTGTGTTAAGACTGTACACATCCACAGGGGAAGAGAGGGAAGGCCGGTGTCCGAGCGTCTAGAGGGGAGAGAGGCCGAAGGTCAGAGGTCACAAACACACATTCACAAACACGCGTGTGTAACTCTGAGGTTTGGGACAAATTCAACTTTCGTCCAACCCTGCATCTCGTCTCCCCCACAGGGAGAGAAAGGAGACATGGGATGGATGGGTCCTCCAGGATGGGCGGGGGGTCATCGTGAGTCCAGCTGATCCGTCCCACCGCGGCGTCCCGGGTTCGAATCCGGCCCGGGTCCCCCTCTCCTGCACGTCTTCCCCCTCTCTCTCCCACCCTGCCTTCCTGTTTACCTCGATCTATCTCTGTCCAATAAAGCATGAAAATACCCCCTGATAAATCTGAAAAGAATTAGCATTCTCAACTGCTCCTCTTACGTCTTCTGAAATAACCGATGGGGTTGATGAACCAGGACGGGGAGAGAAACGCAGCAGTGATGATACAGATCCATCACCTGATGATAGCCAATCACAACCTCTTATCTTCCAGGGTCTGCTTGGCTTGAGAGGAGAGGAGAGTGGGGACACTGGAGAGACGGGCCAACAGGTAAACAAACATCCAGGTGATGGATGCTCTTTCTCCATCCTGGTCCTCAGGACAACCCCATGTATG
This sequence comes from Mallotus villosus, assembly GCA_903064625.1. Taxonomy (NCBI): domain Eukaryota; kingdom Metazoa; phylum Chordata; class Actinopteri; order Osmeriformes; family Salangidae; genus Mallotus; species Mallotus villosus. The sequence goes on along the minus strand of CAEFZP010002746.1, from coordinate 24,897 downwards.
TTCTAGATGATTCTCTCTTCCAACATACCTGATCTGAAGGAACGGGTGGTGACAAGGCTTCAGAATGACTCATTCATTTGAACCAGACGCCTGTTCCATAAAGCGAGTTTGTTGAAATAAACCAGGCTTACATCAGGGAAAGTACCTGACATAAGCCTGGCTTATTCGGTAAACTTGCTTTATAGGACAGGTCCCAGGTGTGTAGGAAGAGGGGAAACATTTCAAACATGCTAGACAGAGGACCCTGGGTACCAGGGTGGAGGAAGAGGGGAAACATCTCAAACATGCTAGACAGAGGGTCCTGGGTACCAGGGTGGAGGAGGAGGGAAACATCTCAAACATGCTAGACAGAGGGTCCTGGGTACCAGGGTGGAGGAGGAGGGGAACATCTCAAACATGCTGGACAGAGGGTCCAGGGGTACCAGGGTGGAGGAGGAGGGGAAACATCTCAAACATGCTGGACAGAGGGACCCTGGGGTACCAGGGTGGAGGAAGAGGGGAACATCTCAAACATGCTGGACAGAGGGTCCTGGGTACCAGGGTGGAGGAGGAGGGAAACATCTCAAACATGCTGGACAGAGGGTCCTGGGTACCAGGGTGGAGGAGGAGGGGAACATCTCAAACATGCTGGACAGAGGGTCCTGGGTACCAGGGTGGAGGAGGAGGGGAACATCTCAAACATGCTAGACAGAGGGTCCTGGGGTACCAGGGTGGAGGTGGAGGAGGAGGGAAACATCTCAAACATGCTAGACAGAGGGTACCAGGGTGGAGGAAGAGGGGAAACATCTCAAACATGCTGGACAGAGGGTCCTGGGTACCAGGGTGGAGGAAGGCTGGCTTGGAAGATGCACCTGAGACTCTGACCAGCTGTGTTTGTCCTTTCAGGGAGAGAAAGGTGACATGGGACCAGCTGGACCCCTTGGGGTGGATGGGCCCAAGGTACACATAAACAATAAACAAATGTAAACAATAAACACACAGACAGGGTTTCCCCACACAGTCTAGGAGTGTAAATGATGTGTGTACGTGTTACAGGGTAGTCTCGGACAGCCGGGAGGTAAAGGGCTTGATGGCTCAAAGGGAATGCAGGTAGGGTATCTTCTGGTATTTCCTCAACCTCAGATTCATCTATACACTAACTGTTGTTTAGTTTTTTTTACGAGTCACCTTCCATGCAATAACAGAACTTTAATTTTTCTTCACTTTTTTTCGAAATGTTGAAAAATATTTCCTAAAAAAGTGAAAGTAGAGGAGAACCTACAATATTTTTTCAACCTTTTCAACCGTAACTTTTTTTTCTCGAAAACAATTGTTAAAAAAGTATAATTGTAGTTATTTTGTAATAGTTTGTCTCTGTTGATGCTAACCACTGTGTCTCTCCAGGGGAACATTGGTCTTCTTGGACCTCGAGGCGTATTAGGAATGCCTGGACTACCTGTAAGTGTCCTTCTCATCTCCTTAAAACATTACATTTACATTAGTCAGTTAGCAGACGCTCTATCCAGAGCGACTTACAGTAAGTACAGGGACATTCTCCCGAGGCAAGTAGGGTGAAGTGCCTTGCCCAAGGACACAACGTCATTTAGCACACCCGGGAATCGAACTGGCAACCAGATTACTAGCCCGATTCCTTAACCGCTCTGCCATCTGACTCCCTACACACCTCGTCAATCCTCCAGCACCAGCCCATCCTCCTGCAGAGACTGCCAAGACCGACGCTCGGTTATCTAGTCCAAAGAGAATAAAAGCGAAGTAGAAATGACAGGTTTTTGCAAAAGGATGAAAAATACCATCTTCTCGAAAGGAAATGAGGATCTAATCTCATCCACTTAGCTCTGTCTTCTTCTGGTCTAAAACATCTAAACATAGACTCTGTGAAGACATTACTGGACTAATGAGTTGGATTCATTTGAATTGCATGTTCTTCTCCGCGTGGCGACCTGTTCACCTGTCCGTGTCTCCCACAGTCGTTCTGTTCCGCCTTCACAGCTTCAGCGGTCGATTAATGCTTTTTCCGACTCAGCTGTCTTTGACGGTTTTCTAGAAAAAAAGTAATTGAGTCTAAGAGCTCTGACGCTGTAGATAATATGATCTTAATGGAGGGACCTGGTGCGTGCGTGCGTGCGTGCGTGCGTGCGATCTTAATGGAGGGACCTGATGGCAGTGTGTGGGTTGAATTATGCTGTTAGTGTTGCGGCGTGAGATTCAAAACCGACCATCACAATCACCTCCTTATGTTCTCATTATGTTCTCCTTATGTTCTCATTATGTTCTCCTTCTCTCTTCTCCTGCAGGGTCTGTTTGGCCAAAAGGTAAGTTACAGAACTCTGTCTTAACTCATGAATCACATTCAGACATTCATTACTGCTTCCAAGTAGTGACTGAAGAGTATGTTTTGTGCTGGTATTGGCTCGTATCGTCTGCTGACGAATATATTGACCCTCATGTCAACCGCACGTAAAAGGACTTCATACCAGAGTCAGACTGATATGATTTATGCTTCATTTCCATTTGATTCTTTTCATACTTCATCTGAACATGCCCTTGGCTGGTGCAGGCTGGTATTAGCTCTCATGACATACTCTGTGTGTTCGTAGGGTTTGAAAGGCTATCCAGGGTTTCCTGGGCAACCGGGGAGAAGAGGACTCCCGGTAAGTAACTCTGGAAATAGATTATTTCCCAGACTTCCTGTTGTAAAGGTCACATGGTGCCGTGGGATCGGCTGCAAACACACGACATTGTAGCTGCTCTGCACACAAGCATCATGTGTGTGTTTAGTTCAGAAACGTTTCATTAATGAAATCTTTGTGTGTGTTAAAGGGAGCGCCTGGTCTCCCTGGGCTTCCAGGCCCCTCCCTGAACGTGACTCTAACTGAACTCAAGGCAAGTCATCCACACTGGCATCAGTCATCCACACTGGCATCGGAACCTCTGGGGCTTCCGAAGGGGAAGGTTCCGGAATAGAATGTTGGATGGTTCCGGAATAGAATGTTGGAAGTTTCCGGAATAGAATGTTGGTTTGTTATTGTTATTTTCTGTCCCTAAAACGAACCCCTCTCTTTTCCCAGGAGTTGATGTACGTGTCTGACAAGCCCAACTACCCCCTGCTGCAGAGGCTGCTGGACTCCCTGCAGCACGACCTCAGGCTGCTGCTGGACCCCCCAGACGGCAGCCAGGAGCACCCTGCCACCACCTGCCTGGAGCTCTGGCTCTGCCACCCCCACTACGCCAGCGGTCTGAACCCCCGACACCACCCTGACACCACCCCGCACCACCCGACACCACCCTAGACCCATGTCCTCACAGAAAAAATATTTTTTAGTCATTTCTTCTTTTTTTTATAACATTTGTTATGCTCTGAGGTCACAAAAAAGCAAAACTGGCTATGACTTTTACTTATAAAACTCTCAAATGACAGCTGAATGAAAAATGTGTAGATTGTGAACGTGTAGTGTTGCTGCTGGTCATGATGCTGCAGTGCTTGAGGTTGTGTTCGTCGTGTGTTCAGGGACGTACTACATCGATCCCAACCAGGGCAGCCCCGCAGACGCTCTCCTGGCCTTCTGCAACTTCTCTGGTCCAGACACCCAGACCTGCCTTCAGCCCACTTACCCACAGGTAGGACATCAGCACTCTGCTCACTCCTCTCTCTCTCTCCTCACTCTCCTTCTCGCTCTGTCTCTCTCTCCTCACTCTCCTTCTCACTCTCTCCCTCTCTCTCTCTCTCTCTCCTTTCTCCCTCTCTCCCTCCCTCTCTCTCCCTCACTCTCCCTCTCTCTGTCTCGCTCTCACACACACATAGACCTGCCTTCATCCTAAGTACCTACAGGTAGGACATCAGCAGTCAACTCACTCCTCTCTCTCTCTCCCTCTATCTCTCTCTTTCTCCTCCCTCTCCTTCTCTCTCTGTCTCGCTCTCTCTCACACACACACACGCGCACACACACACACACACACACACACAGACACACACACACAGAGACACACACACACACAGAGACACACACACACACACACACACAGACACACAGAGACACACACACATAGACCTGTCGTCACGCCACATTCCCATAGGTAGAAAATTAGCACCCAGCTCACCTCTCTTTGTCTTTCTCTCTCACACACACACACACAGTCACACACTTACATGCACAACCACACTTGCGTACACACACATACATACATTGTATATGCTACAGACACACTATCCCCAGCGCAGATCCCCAAAATAATTATAACTATTTTTTCCCCTCTACCCAAGTTTTTTTTTAACCAAATGTATCCAATTTATTTGTACTTCAGCTTTGACCTGAATTCTAATCGCAAGCCTGGACAGGCAGGGTTCTTGGGAGTATAATCTCCACAGTTAAGTCGTTTTTTATTTTTTATTTATTATAATAATCCAGTGTTATTGTTTTTGCACCCACAGGTTCCTATTAAAGCCTGGCTGAAGGACTCGGAGAACGAAGGCTCCTTCCAGTGGCTCAGCAGAGTGGAGGACGGCTTCCAGGTGGGTCATCGTCCCTCCTCTGTGTCACCTTACAGCGGCCAGGGTCCCTCCTCTGTGTCACCTTACAGCGGCTCACTAATCGCATCTCATTGGATTGATATACATTTCTGGGAGCTCACTGGATAAGTGCACATACCATGTAGTGTGAGGCCTGGGTTCAAATCTGTCTTTTGGCCCTTTTCGCTGCGTGTTTTACCCACCTCTCTCTCTGTAACTTTGTTCTTTGCGAGAGACTTGTTTGTTCCCTGCTGCTGGGTTTTGTCAATTTCTAACGTTTGTTAATTTGGTTTCAGGCAGTTTCCAGCTAATTGTTCTCCCTCTCTCTCGTTCTCTCTCTGTCACTCACTATCTCTCCCCTGCTCTCTTCCCCTCTCCCCTTATCTCTTACTCGCTTCTATCTTCTGTTTTACATATTTCTATATCCCTCACTCACTCTCTTTCTCTCTTTCTGTCTCTCTCGTGCTCTTTCTCTCTCCTGTCACACTTCACTTAAAACTGTCTTAAAATAAAGCATGAGAATGCAACAAAAACAACATCTTCCACAGGTACACTCATGCACTTTTAAGGTTCATATTGTTCAATTGTAACTTGTTTAACTCCATGCTCTTATGATTCTTCCCTTTGGCACTTATTGTTGGTTTTTTTCACAATGTACGATCCATGTTTGACTACCTGCAATGTTGGGGATATCTCGTTGCTATGATCAGTGACCTATGCACTATTGTAAAGCTCTCTCTTGGAAGTCGCTTTGGATAAAAGCGTCTGCTAAATGAATAAATGTAAATGTAAATAAATAACTCTGTCTTCTCGCTGTTCTAGTTCTACTATGCGGGCGCCAGCGTGGTCCAGACTCGTTTCCTGAGGTTGCAGAGCGTGAGGGCGGTCCAGAAGATCACCTACTCCTGTCCCCCCGGAGACAGACTGGGACACACGGAACGAGAGGTCAAGTTCCTCGCTGACACGCGTCGGCAGAGCTACCTGGGAGCGCTTAAAAACTGCGTGGTACGTCATGCGGCCCTCCGCAGCGCGCCTCGCTCCGCCCCGCGCTCGCTGCAGGCAGCTGCGCGTCCTCAGAGTGTGTTTATGTTGTGAGAGATGAGCACGACTGACGTGAGTTTTCATTCTTTTGTTGTTTTGCTGCAGCCTGCAGAGGAGATGGACTCCGGCTCGAGGGAGTCTGTGTTTGAGTTCGAGGACCTGAACCTGCTTCCTGTGAGGGACGTGGCGGTGCTGGAGGGCGGGAACTTCACACACCGGTTTGGCTTCACCGTCGGGCCCGTCTGCTTCAGCTAGAGAGCGGGAGCGGGGGGGCCAACAGGCCTCTGTCCCATCCTTAAGGACTCGTTCTCAGAGCCAGGATCAAAGCCTGTATTCACACCCCGAGACGCGCTGAGCAGAGGATCAAAGCCTGTATTCACACCCCCGAGACGCGCTGAGCAGAGGGAATCCAGCCTCCGTTCTGCGAGGACGTCACCAGTCAGTTGCCATGTTTGGGGGAGACGTCGGTCATTGGACTGTTTTGATACTTTGGGAGGGCATCCATCTTAACGAGCCCATGATCTTTCGGACTAGTCGGTTCTTTGTTTACGAGGACGTTTTCCTTGTTGACGAATAATTTATATTTGTTTTTAATCTCTATATAAACGGTTCTCGTTCCGTTTTGACAGTGCGTCCGTTCTTTATGCTGTAAAGGGGGTTCACTCACGGCCACTTTGGTGTGTAAAACTGAACAGATGGAAACTTAACGGGCTGAACTTGTGGTGGATTCAGCCCTCAACAACGTGTTCAGAAGCACAGCTAATGTTGTCCTGCCTGTTCTCGGTTCTCATTATCAAACCACAAGTTCCCTACTTGAAGGGGTTAGGTGAGGTCACCTACTTTCATAGATGGAGCTTCTCATTTTGACACCCAGTTGTCTAAAGAATTCCTAATTTGACAATGAAGACACAGGACCTCAATCCATACTTGAAACTCATCAACGGCACTTTGGCGGAAAACATTTTTTTAAATATTATTATATTCCATTGCTTTAAACAATTCAATAACTAGACTTTATAATTTGCTCATGCGTTATAACGCAGTATATACAGTAGATTTACATTTCCCTCATTCGTGTATACAACGCTAGTGTTCTACATGTCTCAGGTACGGTTTAAACTATTGAATCGATGCGCGCACTGAAGCTGCAGTGTAACATGGGTTGAAACTCGTTAGCATGCTTTTGATGCGATCGCAGCTTGGAGGTGATCTGTCAATCTGTCTCCTTTTCCTAGCACAGCAGTTAAGATCGGAGCAATTTCTGTCCAGTGAAGTGTTCACTCTTTTCAATCCATTAAGTGCTGAAGCATAAACGACCACCATCTACCTGTGCTCAGCGAAACCATTTCTGTTTCTCAAAGCAATTCGAGACCGGTGATGCGTGGTGTTCACTGTCTGCAGCCGACAACCCAACCGACTGGGATGTGAGAGAGAGATCTCAGGGAACATAACATTCATGAGGAAACGTTATTTTGTTTGTCTGTGTCTAGTAAAAACCTACTCCACCTGTTCACTGCAACCACCTGTCACTTTCACAACGTTACAGTAGTAGCCTATAGACCCAGAACCCGAATGGAAATTAGTATTATGACTGTTTTAGTCTAATAAACATCTGTTTATTTCACCCGCACAGACTGAGAAAATGTGTTTAACGGGCTACTTAAATAGGCTACCTAAAATCCTTTAATTTTCTACTCATGCTATTATGCCTACATTTATACAAACATTTAACGTGATTGCCTTAGCTGGCTGAGACTGATCATCGGTGCTTTATTGTTGTCGAACTGTTTTGTACAAATCTCCATAACTGTTACATTTTGATATTAACTCGAAATTATATGCTGGACATTTGTCTTGTATCCATGCGACCCACCTGCTCAGTCGAAAAAATGTATTGGTCGAATAACAATAAAAGATATCAAACACATATCATTTGCTAATTATTTAGTATTTGTTGGTACATCATAACAGCAAGGTACTTTTCCATTACTACGTTTTAAAGATATATTCTTTAAATTCACAGGAAAAACAACATTGTGTAAAGCTTCGTTAATCTCCATTTTATTTATTTGTTCAAGGTAGGCTACCTATATAATATAGGTACTTGAGTACCAAGTAACTAAAATCTTAGTGACGTGCTGATCATGTGACAAAAACAACGAGACATCTCTCGTGTTGTCACTTGCAGGCAAAACCAATCACAGCTAGCCCGCTAGCCAACTAATACCGTCAATTATCATCCCTACAATATTTACCATGTAATATTGTAGTCTGGTAAAGTAACCGAGATTTAACAGCTCTACTTTGCCTGGCCACCGTTCGGAAACAAGTCGAAGGTAGCCAGCAAGATAGCTAGCAAGCTGATGTGTTTCTGTCAGCTTGTAGGCAGCTAGCTAGCTCTACATCTGGCTAGCGCTGGCTAGCTACCCACATAGAAGGAGGATTAAGGAGCTGTGTTGGGGTGTGGAGATGATTCGGCTGGGAGAATCAACGTAGGTAGCTAGCTAGCTACAACACACACTACAACCAGACTATCTGCAAGGTAAATTCAGAATAAGTACACTGTTCCATATTAGTACGGATGTGATGATATCTATAAAGCTGTCTATAGTGCTCTGTTGGAATACATCAGGAGGATATAAATGTATATTGCGTGAAAGGTAGGGTGCGTGATTATCAGATTTGTTTTATTTACCAAGTCGTAAACAGGTGCGCTAGCTCATCAAGGAGCTATTGCCATGTTTGACAGGCGCATGATGCCCTGAGACGAGCTCACTTTTCATGATCCAATAAATCTATCGCTGCTGTATCTAAACATAAACCCGCTGGTTAAAGAGATGAACAAAAACTAACTAACCAATGTATCACCACATATGTAGCCAGTACACTGTCTTTGATTATAATGTCAATGACTCGAGTGTATAGTGGCAACGTTCATAACATGATTGCAGGATCGCTATAACCTCTTCTCTCCTGCTATCAGTACAGCACAGCTTTTATGCCCCTTCTATGACGGTCGCTGTCATCTGGAGATATGTACCCCCCACCCAGAAAGGATTTCATCTCCCTCACCCTCAATGACCAGCACAGCCGCAACTACAACAATGGCAAGCACCGGCGCCAATCCTGCTTGAGGGTGAGTGATTGAATGAATGAATTAATAGTGAATTAGCTCGTGAGTGAACCAAAAGGTGCGTGTCCCACCTCCAAAGAAACAGTCGGTTGGTCACGCAAGCTGAACTCCGGTTCAACCGGTCTCTCCGCCCCACAACGTCTTTCTCTTGTTTGTTAGACGTGGCAAAAAGCGGCACCAGATTTTTCGTATCTGTTTCCTGCCTGAAGCGGTTGGTATCTAAAGGAAGATCGTCAGAATGAGTTTCTTCTTCATCCATTGCAGCATTGAGTTACCATGTCGTACAGTTCAAAACACACTTTTATTTTTGTATGTATATATCTTTAGATAAAGTAATATGGGCACAGTAGATGGGTGGATTTTCTCCCGATTTAAAATGTCTGAACGTTGGATTGAAGCTTCAGCGTTTGATGGTTTCTCAAAGAGGAGAGGTGTCTCTTGGGATGGGGTTGTTTGTCTCCTAATATAGCTGACTTGTCATTGCTCATCCAAGACTTTGTGTGCTAGCACAAGTGTTAATTAGGTGCTCGAAATAGAGGCCTCTAGTTTGACCTATGCTGTTGCTTCCCTTGAGGTCTGTCTCTGTCTCTCTCTCTCTCTCTCTCTCTCTCTCTCTCTCTTAAGCTCTCTCTCTGTATCCCTCTCTCCCTCTTGCTTTCCCAGGCCACACCTTAGGTATCATCGAGCAGTAATGCATAATGAACTGAGCTCACTGGGAAAAACATGCTGAGCAGTTTGAGAGGATGGCCACGTCTTACTTCCTGTTTGTCCCACTCCAGAAATGGAAGCAGCTGTCTCGCCTGCAGCGCAGTCTGGTCCTCTTCCTGCTGGGCCTGCTGCTGGTCTGTGGTCTGCTGTCCTACCCTGGTCTCTCCTCACAGTGGGGAGGTGAGCTCACACACACACTCACACACACACACACACACACACACACACACACACACACACACACACACTGCTGTCCTACCCTGGTCTCTCCTCACAGTGGGGAGGTGAGCACACACACACACTGCTGTCCTACCCTGGTCTCTCCTCGCAGTGGGGGAGTGAGCACACACACACACACACACACACACACACACACACACACACACTGCTGTCCTACTCTGGTCTCTCCTCACAGTGGGGAGGTGAGCACACACACACACTGCTGTCCTACCCTGGTCTCTCCTCGCAGTGGGGGAGTGAGCACACACACACACACACACACTGTGGACTGCTGTCCTACCCTGGTCTCTCCTCGCAGTGGGGGGGTGAGCACACACACACACACACACTGTGGTCTGCTGTCCTACCCTGGTCTCTCCACGCAGTGGGGAGGTGAGCACACACACACACACACACACAACTGTGGACTGCTGTCCTACCCTGGTCTCTCTTCGCAGTGGGGGGGGGTGAGCACACACACACACATACACACACACACACACATTGTGGTCTGCTGTCCTACCCTGGTCTCTCCTCGCAGTGGGGGGGTGAGCACACACACACACACACACTCGAGAATGCAGGAGTTGTGGTTCTTACACAAGGTCGTTGAAAAGGATCGATTGTCTTCTCAGGAGAAAGCTTGTGTTCCGCCCAGCTTAGTTTGTGTGTGTTGTGTGTGTGTGTGGTGTGTGTGTGTGTGTGCAGACGTGCCTGACAGGGAGGACTGGGTAGAGCTGGATGACAGAGAGCTGAGACCAGTTCCTCCTGGAGCCAACCCCGTGGCTGGCCCTGCTGTGGGGGGCAGGTGCTGTGGGGGCAGTGCTGTGGGTCTGGCTGGTGTGGCTGGCCCTCCTGTGGGGCTGGCTGGTGTGGCTGGCCCTCCTGTGGGGCTGGCTGGTGTGGCTGGCCCTGTTGTGGAGCTGGCTGCAGGGCCAGAGGTGGGTCCAGCTCTGGGCCCGGTCGTGGGCCTAGGCCTCATCCCTGTCCCCGAGATCATCCCAGAGATCATCCCAGAGCCACAGAAACCCAAGGTCCTCCTTCTACCCAAACCCCATGTCAAGGTGAGAATCACTTAGACCAGGGTTTGTCAAATAGGGGGTACGTGTACCCCTAGGGGTATGTGGAGGTACTACATGAGATAAAGTGGAAAATATTTTTTGGGGGGGGTTATAAATACATATTCATACAATGTAAATACAGGTATTGAGGGTACTTGGAATCAGAAATCAGGAAAAGGAGGTACTGAGGCCAAAAACCTCAGAGTAGACTACACTGCGCTTCACTACGACGGTTTAAATACCCGAATCGAACCTTAGCGACTGTCTTGGACCACATGTTGTTTTCCAGAAGAGGCCGTTCCCTAACAAGAGAGGTCCCTCCCGGCCAGCAGAGGGCGCTGAACGCCTCAGAGCTGCTGGTGAGGGAGCCGCCGGAGCCTCCAGGGAAAACTGAGGAGGTGGAAGAAGAGAAGGGAGACAAACAACTGGTCAGGTGGGCATTTAGAAATACCGCATTCATTTAGTGGATGTTTGTTTACAAAGCAGTGTACAAGGAGGGGAGGGGGGCGAGGGGCGAGTGATGCAGGTATATGTGGAAAGTATGATGATGTGGTTTAATTGTAGCTACAGTACAGCCTGTAATAAGACAAGGTGGATGGTCCTTGTTAAGCGCTTGTGTGTGTCTGGTGTGCGTAGCTGGAGAGGGGCCATGATCGAGGCGGACCAGGCCACGGAGGCTCCTCCCTCTCCTAACGAGAGAGATGTACCCGCCTCCCCTGGGGACGCCAAGGACGCCAGTCCACTGGAACCAGGTCTGCTCTGACGCCTCACACCTGGCACACGCCCCCTCACACGCCCTCACACACCCTCACACGCCCTCACACACCCTCACATGCCCTCACACGCCCTCATCACATTGCACACTACAACTACATCCCTCAGTACAGATAGTACGTCTACTAGCAGATCAGCTATAGACAGCCCATCACTTTAAGCGCTACATACGTACTGTATGCACCTTCCTGCCACACGCAAATTCCTGACGTGCACACTTTCATGCCAATCACACCCTTTCTGATCTGATTCTGTCACACCACACCCTCACACACCCTGCACACGCCCCCTCACACCCTCACACACACCCTCACACGCCTGGCACACGCCCTCACACGCCCTCACACCCCTGGCACACGCCCCCTCACACCCTCACACACACCCTCACACGCCTGGCACACGCCCCCTCACACCCTCACACACACCCTCACACGCCTGGCACACGCCCTCACACACCCTCACACACACCCTCACACGCCTGGCACACGCCCTCACACACGCCTCCCTGAGCTCTTGTGTGTTGTCTGTGTGTGTGTCTGCGTGTGTGTGTGTAGTTTCCATGAGTTCCGTAGACAGGCTGGAGGTGGTGCGAGAGGCCTTCACGCACGCCTGGAAGGGCTACAAGGAGTTTGCCTGGGGCCACGACGAGCTGAAGCCCCTGTCCAAGACGTTCGGGGAGTGGTTCGGCCTGGGCCTGACGCTGATCGACGCCCTGGACACCATGTGGATCCTGGGGCTGAAGGAGGGTACGGCCCAGGCTGCTCTCTGAGGCACAGTGAGCTGCTGTCTCTCTGAGGCACAGTGAGGCACAGTGACATGCTGTCTCTCTGAGGCACAGTGACCTGCTGTCTCTCTGAGGCACAGTGACATGCTGTCTCTCTGAGGCACAGTGACCCGCTGTCTTTCTGAGGCAGTGAGGCACAGTGACCTGCTGTCTCTCTGAGGCACAGTGATCTGCTGTCTCTCTGAGGCACAGTGACAAGCTGTCTCTCTGAGGCACAGTGATCTCCTGTCTCTCTGAGGCACAGTGACCTGCTGTCTCTCTGAGGCACAGTGACATGCTGTCTCTCTGAGGCACAGTGACCTGCTGTCTCTCTGAGGCACAGTGACCCGCTGTCTCTCTGAGGCACAGTGACCTCTCTCAGCAGCTTAGCATTCATACAGAGACAAAGAGCAAGTATCGCAGCACATTCCTTCCCCGCTCGGCCATCTCTCCAGATAACATTCCCGTTCCGCCCTCTCTCTCCCCTCCCCGCGTCGTCACTCAGAGTTCGCGGAGGCCAGGAAGTGGGTGGAGACGGAGCTGTCCTTCTCCAAGGATGTGGACGTGAACCTGTTTGAGAGCACCATCCGCATCCTGGGAGGACTGCTCAGCACGTACCACCTGACCGGAGACCAGCTGTTCCTGGACAAGGCGGTGAGTCAGAGGCATGCCGACTGACACACACACACACGCACACGTGCACACACACACGTGCACACACACACACACACGTGCACACACACGCACGCGCGGCCTCTACGGCCTGCTGTTGTCTAGGCTGCTGCTGCAACAGACACGACATTCAAACAAGAGGGGGGGGGGAGGGGGGGAGGGGGAGGAGGGGGAGAAAACTTCTAAGTGAGGTGATGAAAATATAAACTACTTACTAACCGAGAGTAAGGTCATGCTGGGAAATATCAAACTGAGACTTGGCAAAGGATCAAGGATAGGAAGAACCCAAAAGAACATAGTCACATATCCATGAAACAAACTCAATCCATCCCTTTTGTTTCTCCTCCGCCACCTCCAGACAGACATCGGCACCAGACTGATGCCAGCCTTCAAGACCCCCTCCAAGATCCCCTTCTCTGACGTGAACCTGGGGAAGGGCACGGCCCACCCCCCCCGCTGGACGTCCGACAGCACGGTCGCCGAGGTGACCAGCGTCCAGCTGGAGTTTAGAGAGCTCAGCCGCCTCACCAAGGACCCGCAGTACCAGGTGTGGCCAGCGGGAGGGAGGGGGCGCTGTGGAGCTCAGCTCTCCATGACTTCAACGTTTGATCTCATTGTAGTCCCCACATTCTTTATATTCTTAAAAATGTTATTTAACGTTCACATCCTAAAAGAAGATGTCCCACCCTCTTTTGAAGAAAAAAAACCTACGCCCCTGGCAAATTAAATATAATTTTTGGAGGGTTAGGGTAGACTGACTGTTCTAGATCAGTTGCAGTTCTTGGTAAGAACTGTATATCATTAAATGTAAACGGTGACGGTGCGGTGAGCCGGCTGGAGGGTAGTAACCGGTTCCTCCCTCCCCCAGGAGGTGGTGAACGAGGTGATGAGGCTCGTCCACAAGCTGCCGGGGAAACGTGACGGGCTGGTGCCTATGTTCATCAACACCAACAGCGGCCAGTTCACCCATAAAGGGGCGTTCACGCTGGGCGCGCGGGCCGACAGCTACTACGAGTACCTGCTCAAGCAGTGGATCCAGGGAGGCAAGACAGAGGATGAGTAAGCAGAAACATGAGGAGTCAGGTGGCTGAGCGGTTAAGGAATCGGGCTAGTAATCGGAAGGTTGCCGGTTCGATTTCCAAAATGACGTTGTGTCCTTGGGCAAGGCACTTCACCCTACCTGCCTCAGGGGGAATGTCTTACTGTCTGTAAGTCGCTCTGGATAAGAGCGTCTGCTAAATGACTACATGTAAATGTAAACAGCATGGACCTGACTAGTGTCCAAGGTTTGAGGAGCAGTTGGGGGTATAAAATGTGTGTTTGTGTGTGCAGCCTGTTGGAGGACTACCTGCAGGCGATAGAGGGGGTGAAGAAGCATCTTCTTAAACAGACTGGACCCAGCAGAATGACCTTCGTAGGGGAGATGTCCCAAAACAGATTCAACCCCAAGATGGTGAGAAGCAAACATGCACACACACACAGTCTATACACGCACACACGCATGCACACACACACACACACTGCGTCTTTAGGACAGAACAGAGAAGCCTAAAATGAAGTAGATTAAAGCAGAGTACAATAGAGTACAGTAGTACATCAATGATGCAACTATTTAAATGTATTTGTTAATTATTTTCAGCAATTTTTTTAAGTTAATGACAACCAAAAGTTTTTTTGAAACTTATTGACTACTAAATAAATAAATATCCTAAACATTTGTTTCAAACCAGGACCACCTGGTGTGCTTCCTGCCAGGCACGCTGGCGCTGGGCGCCCACAACGGGCTTCCCGCCGAGCACATGGAGCTGGCCCTGCAGCTGATGGAGACCTGCCACCAGATGTACGTTCAGATGGAGACGGGCCTGAGCCCTGAGATCGCCCACTTCAACATGCAGCCTCACGACGGCCAAGAGCTGGACGTCAAGGTGAGGTCTGCCCACGCGGGCCTTCACCTGGGGGATGTGTGTCTGTGTTCACCTGGGGGATGTGTGTCTGTGTTCACCTGGGGGATGTTTGTTCACCTGGGGGATGTGTGTGTTCACCTGGGGGATGTGTGTGTTCACCTGGGGGATGTGTGTGTTCACCTGGGGGATGTGTGTGTTCACCTGGGGGATGTCTGTGTTCACCTGGGGGAGGTGTGTGTTCAAGTGGCGGATTCTGGAAGACAGCCTCTCGTGGTGTCGATGATTCTGCTTGGCTGGCTTCGTTGCTCACCCTAATTAAACTAGATTTGGCTCTTATCTGTGTTTATGTGGTGCGAGTTTCAAAGCAAACTCTTGCTGAGAACATCCGAACATCAGATGTTCTCTCTCTCCCAGAGCCCCCCTCTCTCTGGGATCTAAATCCCCATGTATCCCCCTCTATGTTAAACTATCTCACTAAATACTGCTTGTCAGATCTTGAGCTCGGTTTTTGATATCAGAGACGCTTTCTGTATCATATTAGCATCAAATTAATGAAACTCAAAGGGGAAGTCAGGGTTCGGGTGTATTTGGGTGCGTTAGGCTCAGTGTTCTGGTGTATTTGGGTGCGTTAGGCTCAGTGTTCTGGTATATTTGGGTGTGTTAGGCTCAGTGTTCTGGTGTATTTGGGTGCGTTAGGCTCAGTGTTCTGGTGTATTTGGGTGCGTTAGGCTCAGTGTTCTGGTGTATTTGGGTGCGTTAGGCTCAGTGTTCTGGTGTATTTGGGTGCGTTAGGCTCAGTGTTCTGGTGTATTTGGGTGCGTTAGGCTCAGTGTTCTGGTGTATTTGGGTGCGTCAGGCTCAGCGTTTGAGTGCGTTAGGCTCAGTGTTTGAATGCTAACCTGTGTCCGTCCCCCTCAGCCGGCCGACAGACACAACCTCCTGCGTCCGGAGACTGTGGAGAGTCTGTTCTACCTGCACCGCTTCACCCAGGACAGCAAGTACCGCGACTGGGGCTGGGACATCCTCCAGAGCTTCAACAAGTACACCCGGGTCAGTCCCACACACTCCCCCCTCACACCACCCCCTCACACATCCCCCCTCACACACCACCCCCTCACACATCCCCCCTCACACACCACCCCCTCACACATCCCCCCTCACACACCACCCCCCTCACACATCCCCCCTCACACACCACCCCCCCTCACACACCCACCCCCTCACACACCCACCCCCTCACACATCCCCCCTCACACATCCCCCCTCACACATCCCCCAGGCCAACTGGAAGAAGCCTTTTCAACGCACTTCTGGTACCGCGCCCATCGACTCGTCTCTTATTGTAGCTGAGACTCTAAGATGAAGATAAAGTAGGAGTGGGTGTCCTCTTGTGTAGCACTGTGTTCATACCCATCCACTCTTGATTAACCAAGAATGTGTGTTGTTTGTCTTACCGACCTACCTCCAAACCCTAACCCTTCCCCCCCAAACCCTAACACACCTACCCCCAAACCCTAACCCTTGACCCCAAACCCTAACCCTTGACCCAAAACCCTAACCCCAGGTTCCCAGCGGGGGCTACACCTCCATCAACAACGTGCGTGACCCCGTGAACCCAGGTCCTAGGGACAAGATGGAGAGCTTCTTCCTGGGGGAGACCCTCAAGTACTTTTACCTGCTCTTCTCAGATGAACCGGACCTCCTTAGTCTGGACAAGTACGTGTTCAACACCGAGGCCCACCCCCTCCCCATCTGGCCCTCCGCTCCCTGAGACGCAGGACTCAGCCCCCCGTCCCCCCCGTCAGCCCGCTCGGCATTCTGGGGGCTCTTCCTGTCGAGCAATCAACAACTTAAAAAAATAGTATTTGTATTCCGTCTGGGGCCTGACTCAGTCTGAAGACCTGCAATAGAAAAATACGATCTGACGGTTTGTGACAAGAAGACAGACAGACAGACAGACAGACAGACAGACAGACAGACAGACAGACAGACAGACAGACAGACAGACAGACAGACAGACAGACAGACAGACAGACAGACAGACAGACAGACAGACAGACAGACAGACAGACAGACAGACAGACAGACAGACAGACAGACAGACAGACAGACAGACAGACAGACAGACAGACAGACACAGACAGCTCCACAAGGTCTACAACTCACTCTTTCCATGTCCTGAGGAGTTGTAGATCAGGTCAGCCGATCACTAGCCTTCTTTAGCCCTCTATGTTTTGAAACTGTCTTTGACTTTGTCTACTGGAAGGAGCCAAATGAAGAAGGTAAAGCACACAGAGCTGGTCTCTGTCCTTTTGTACATTTGGACAAAGGAGTTTTCTGGACCTTTGCTGTTCCCGCACTACGCGCCATCAAATGAAGGAGGCCAGACAGGAAGGCCTGAAGGTTGGACTCGTGCTCTGGTGCCAGTTACAGGCCTCTACCACTAATAAGCTTTACCATCCATGACAAGGTCCAGCGGTGTCACAATGTGAGAAACAAGCATTACGGAAGGAACGCTTTGCAATTTGGCTGGGAATGGAAGGATTTATTATCTAGTTCGTGTGACTAGGGAAAGGGAAGTCACTGATCATAAGAGTTGATTATACCTGCTGTAGACTTACAGTTACAGTAAAGGATTCCGATTATGGAGCTGCAAACCTAATGTCCTTTGTCCGTTTGGAAATCGGGACCACACTGTAAACAATGACAGCTATTTATTTTTTAAGGCGAGTGTCCTTTTTCTATGAATGTTGGGTTCTCCTGTTTCAGGGTCTCTGGGGGGGAGGGTTGGCCCAGTACGTTGTTTTGTAATGCATTTTCTGTGAATGGGAAATTAATTGACCCTTCCCCGTATCCTCAGTAATGAAGAGACCAACTGAAAGACTGAAAACAACAAATTAATATTTAATGGTGTGTTTGGAGTGCGAACTCTGCCGGCAGCGTCCCCGTGCATAATTCAGTCAAGGGAACGCGCTTCCCGCCATGTATAATCCTGTCCGAACGTTCGACACGTCTGTCTCCGCGTGAGGGATGTGTGCTTTATGGGGTTTTCTGTTTGTTAGAAGCCTTGATGAACTGGTTGTGGTTTCGGGGAAAATGTTTAATGTGCTTGAATGAAACGATTCGACTGGAAAACAGGTCTACTACTTACTCATCTTCTGACAGCCAGAACCGAGAAGGAAGTCGATGAGTAGAAGGCTAGATTAATTGGTGAATCATTTTTTAAAAGCACTTTCGGCTGTGTCTTGCTATTTTCTGAAGTGTGTTTGGGGCTGTGAGGGGTTTTGTCGATGAAGTGTAGATATTTAATGGCCATTCTTATTTAAATTGATGAAACTAAATGACTTGTGGTTTTACCTGAGGTTAGGCAATGCTTTGAGATGTGCAAGCTACATTTGATAGCCATAAGACACGGCTACAATAACTGCTTATGAAAGCTGTTTTAACGATAATATTTCTACTGTAGGCCTACAGTAGTCGATCAACTGCTGTTAGTTTAAAAGATGCCATTAGGACATTTAAAACCTAATTCGGCTAGTCTACATAAAGCTTTACTTCGATATCGTAAAGGTCCAGGAGAGAGTCGTTCCCCCAAAACTAGTCTGGGATCAACAGTAGCAGAAACCGTCAAAATCTAAAAAAAACAGGATCAGGATTTCAATAAGAAACGTTCCCAGACCATGGCTCTCATATCTTCACGTCCACGGCTGTTAGCGTACCTTTCTGGCCTGTCATATGTCTTTCCGGTGCCGTGAAGAGAGGAAGGGTCCTAGATACACAGATAAGCAAACTGCCTCTGTAATTGCCTCTCCTGTCTCAATCAGCTCCAACCAGCTCAGGCTTTTAACGCCATCCATTATTCAAGACAGCGTTTTTCTGCAAGTTCTTCAGACGGAAGAAGAATGAGAAGCTAGACGGGTAGAAAACGAGTCGTTGTTATGCGTGTCGTTCAAAATACACTTGAGGGGTATTTTGGTTTAACAGCAGATCAAGATGTAGGCTGTAACTTGTCGGATTCAAATTCTCGCCTTTATGAAAGCTTATAACCACTAACATACGATCCTTAGGTTCCTTTGTAAGAATTAAATGAAGTATATACACTAATGAAGACGCGTGCTGGACAGAAATTGATTAATAGGCCTATTGGAGATGATAACGCTCACACTAAATTAGCCACATTTAAAAGGTCCTTGCCACTGCACAATTTCAATGTTATTTGTCGCTTCAGTGAAGCTTCGGTTCGTAGAAAGTCCTAATGTGACCCTGTCAACAAAGAGCCACAGAAACGATCAATAGGCCTACCGTTTGTTTTCTAGCGCTGATTTAAACAATTTAGACAACGCGTATCCATTTTCCCAGACAATTAAGCACTAAGATTACCTGAAGGCATTGATTAGTTTATCGGTTTTGGCTTGTGGTGAAAATGAATGACTCTCTTGATTCCGTGCAGCTTTCAAAGACTTTTGTAAGACTTTGAATACCATAGCCTGTAGCTATAATGTTCATAGGCCTACTGCTTTTTGTAAGATGCCGCTTCTATGAAACTCGGTGCGAGTAGCCTATAATGTCATTCATCCTGTCATGTAAATCAACAATAAAGATTTTAAACGTAGTCATTGATCTACCTTGTTGGCTTTTCCCCATGTAGATTATTCTGTGTTTTCTGTTGTGTTAATGGAAATCGATTAGCCGATCGGAAGTCATGCTGGGGATGTTAATCAGACCCAATCACTGGTCGGGGAATTATTTTACTGACTGGTGTGGTTAACGCTTCAGGAAATGGACTAATTACTGTCGGTCCTAGTCCAGAGCAACATGACTATCACTGCTCAGTAAGTCAGGTCAAACATTCTAGTAGAAATGTGTTAATTCACTCAGCAGTTATCCAACCCATTATCTAGGCCTAAATGGAATCACTGTTAATGCAATTTGATTTACTAGTAATGTGGTGCATCTTTCCTGCAATTTGAATGTTAGTTATCATTAGTGAGCCTTGATCTGCACGTAATCGATCAGATTTTGCGCATGATTAATCGTATACTTTATTTGCTCACCAGGGGGCAGCAAGAACAAAATGGCTGTTGCTGTTTTCGATTTACATGTAGCCTACTGGTAGGCCTATATTTGTCATATACGGTTCTCTCGACTGATGGACGTTTGGGTTTTGAGATGACCGACACATCTTTTGATCTGTTCAGACTCTGTTCCCCTGGGATGAGGAGACGGAGCCTTGTGGAACGAAAAACCTTTAAAACACCATCTGTCATTGGTGCGTTCGCTGTCAGCTACCGTCTGGGATTGGTCGGTCGTGGATTCGGTAAGGGACTCGTTCAACTCGTACGCCTAACGAGATTGGACAGCGTGTGGCCCGCAGACAGGAACCTCTGCGACCCGTCTGCCTCCACAACACTGTGATGTACGTTTGTGTTCTGCCTGCCGTCCGGTCTGAGGGAGGGAGAAACAAACGTACGAAGACAGACAACGTGATACGACTGCACACAAGCGCTGTGGGCAGTAACGTACGCTCTTCAGAGTCCTCTGTGAAGTAGAGAGGGAACGTTCCTTGAACTATGTTTATGTTTATTTAATAAGGGACTTAAGAGTCCATTATGTGAATGTACCAGATTTAGCCACACAGGTTCATTTTTTCTTCAGGGCAGGACAGGGGGGGATGTGTCCGGGTCAGGGGAGGACAGGGGGGATGTGTCTGGGTCAGGGGAGGACAGGGGGGATGTGTCTGAGTCAGGGGAGGACAGGGGGGATGTGTCCGGGTCAGGGGAGGACAGGGGGGATGTGTCTGGGTCAGGGGAGGACAGGGGGATGTGTCTGGGTCAGGGGAGGACAGGGGGAATGTGTCAGGGTCAGGGGAGGACAGGGGGGATGTGTCTGGGTCAGGGGAGGACAGGGGGGATGTGTCTGGGTCAGGGGAGGACAGGGGGGATGTGTCTGAGTCAGGGGAGGACAGGGGGATGTGTCCGGGTCAGGGGAGGACAGGGGGGATGTGTCTGGGGAGGACAGGGGGGATGTGTTTGGGTCAGGGGAGGACAGGGGGATGTGTCTGGGTCAGGGGAGGACAGGGGGGATGTGTCTGAGTCATGGGAGGACAGGGGGGATGTGTTTGGGTCAGGGGAGGACAGGGGGATGTGTCTGGGTCAGGGGAGGACAGGGGGGATGTGTTTGGGTCAGGGGAGGACAGGGGGGATGTGTTTGGGTCAGGGGAGGACAGGGGGATGTGTCTGGGTCAGGGGAGGACAGGGGGGATGTGTTTGGGTCAGGGGAGGACAGGGGGGATGTGTCTGGGTCAGGGGAGGACAGGGGGATGTGTGTGGGTCAGGGGAGGACAGGGGGGATGTGTTTGGGTCAGGGGACGACAAGGTACAGAGCAAAGGGCTGTTGTCCCATCATTACCAAGTATTCAGCTGTCTTTTGTTTCAGAGCAGAGCTGTTCCAGCAGAGCAGTTCTGCTGGCGTACAGCAGGGTGATTAGACCCGTCTGTGGAGAGCAGTACAGCAGGGTGATTAGACCCGTCTGTGGAGACAATGCCGTCCTGAACATCCCTCTGTCTGCCTCTATCTCCCGGCTTGCAGCATGTCTGTTTAGAGGAGCAGGCTCACAGGAGCACTTTGCTGCCTCGCTAGGCCAGCTCCGAGGCCCCAGAACCACAGCTCCTCTGCAGATGTAAAACCACTCAAGTGATTTCCAGTCTGGTGCAATTTCCTGGGGCGGTTAGACAAGTTAACCCTTTGTTTGTGGCATGCGGACGTTGTGAAATCAGCTCATCTCTTCCTTTGTTCTGTTTTAAACAGGTTTAAGTGGGTAGATCTGTCTGTCTATCCATCTATATCTCTATCCCTCTATTACTCTATCCATACATATGTCTGTCTATAGTACCTACTAACCAACCACTAGTACCTACCAACCAACCACAGAAGACCAATAGACCAGGAGAGTGAGCTGAACCACCCTGGGGAAGCACCTGGGGAAGCCACTTGGGAAGAGAAGCCATGGGAACCACCCTGGATTCAATTAGAACAGGTATTGGACTGGATTTCGGCATCACAGCATTTGGAAAGTCTCCCCCCCCCTCCCCCTCATGGCTCAACTGAGGTCTTGGAGATTCAGATTATTGGGGCTCGTCAAAGAGCAGAGAGTAATAACTTGAGAAATGGTATCTGAGTGGTGGACTGGGGGTGGGCTCATGGGACAAGCCCCCGGCTGACTTCTGTATCAGTCTCTCTCTCTCTTTCATGCTCTCTCTGTCTTGTTCTCCTCTTTCTCCTCCATCTCTCTCGCTCTGTGCTTCACTTGGAGTCGTCTGGAGGTTTGGAAACACAGCCCTCCAGCTATCATCAGCCCTTGCCTGAGAAATCTGGTTCAGAAAGTTATCCTAGCATAGAGTTATCCTAGCATATTACAGCGTAGATGTATTTGACTATCTTATATAACTTTCAACATCAAAGTTCAGGTGCCTTTGATTGTCTACATTATTCCCTTCTCGCCTCTTCTCCCTCATCCATCTCTTCTCACTCGTCCTCCCTCTTCCCCTTCTCCTCCTCTTTCTTCTCTTCTTACTCTCCTCCTCTACTGTATCCCCTCCTCCCTCTTCCTCCTCTTCCCCTCCTCCTCCTCTTCACCTCCTCCTCCCTCTTCACCTCCTCCTCCCCTCTTCCCCTCCTCCTCCCCTCCTCTTCCCCTTCCCCTCTTCCCCTCCTCCTCTTCCCCTTCTCCTCTTCCCCTCCTCCCTCTTCCCCTTCTCCTCTTCTCCTCCTCCCTCTTCCCCTCCTCCTCCCTCTTCCCCTCCTCCTCCTCTTCCCCCCCTCCTCCTCCCCTCCCCCTCCCCTCTTCCCCTCCCCTCCTCCTCCTCCCTCTTCCCCTCTTCCCCCTCCTCCTCTTCCCCTTCTCCTCTTCTCCTCCTCCCTCTTCCCCTTCTCCTCTTCCCCTCCTCCCTCTTCCCCCTTCTCCTCTTCTCCTCCTCCCTCTTCCCCTCCTCCTCCTCTTCCCCCCCCTCCCTCCTCCCTCCTCCTCTTCCCCTCCTCCTCCTCCCTCTTCCCCTCTTCCCCTCCTCCTCTTCCCCTTCTCCTCTTCTCCTCCTCTCCCTCTTCCCCTTCTCCTCTTCCCCCTCCTCCCTCTCTTTCCCCTCCTCCCTCCCTCTTCCCCTCCTCCTCCTCTTCCCCTCCTCCTCCTCCCTCCTCCCTGCCCTCCCTCTTCCCCTTCACCCCTCCCCTGCTATGGGATGATGGACGTCCAGAGCAGGGCGAGGGCTCCTCAGGCTGCGAGGCCTTAAACCCTTCAGAGACCTTGGCTCCCGCCGGGGGGCGACCAGCGGGGTGAATCCATCAGAGGACTGTCAGACACAGGCCCGCGGGGGGCCCGAGGGGGCCGAGGTCCCTCAGATGGGAGATTAAAGAAGGCAAGAAGAGGGGATGAAAGGACAGGAAACGGGACAGGAACCAGAGACGAAAGCAGCTTGGGCAGCCTTGAGGAGACGGGGCCCAAAGCTGCATCCCTGTGTCCGTGTGTCAGTCCTGTGGAGACGGTCTGGGAGCCTGTCAGGTGTCCTCTGTGGAGACGGTCTGGGAGCCTGTCAGGTGTCCTCTGTGGAGACGGTCTGGGAGCCTGTCAGGTGTCCTCTGTGGAGACGGTCTGGGAGCCTGTCAGGTGTCCTCTGTGGAGACGGTCTGGGAGCCTGTCAGGTGTCCTCTGTAGAGACGGTCTGGGAGCCTGTCAGGTGTCCTCTGTGGAGACGGTCTGGGAGCCTCTCAGGTGTCCTCTGTGGAGACGGTCTGGGAGCCTGTCAGGTGTCCTCTGTGGAGACGGTCTGGGAGCCTGTCAGGGTGTCCTCTGTGGAGAGATGAGCTCCAGGAGGGGATTTCACCACTCCCTCCTAGAGCTGAAGGATTAGCAGCAAGCCTATCAGTCGAGACAGCCGAGTCATAATAAGAAAATGGCACAGGATCTCGTTGGGTTGTGTGTGTGTGTGTGTGTCTGCCTTGGTGTGAAAACAGTCTACCTGCTTCGTACTGTCCACTCGCATCCAATTCGTCTGGGCATAAGTCAACGATTTATCGGTCTCTCTACCCACAGGATGTAGTGGGTAGATAAATATCTACCTTCGTAGTAGATATTTACGAACGGTTTGTCTTTCTGCTCTCCTTTTGGATGTGATCTGAGAGGACTACACCACTTGGGAGCTGCTCAACTGGAAAATGAGATACTTAGTCTGGAGAATGAGGCAGAATGAGCCTTTTCATTACAAGACATGTTTACAGACAGCAGCAACAATATATGAGGAGAGGATTCTGCAGAGTAACTCTCCAGGTTTTCTTCAGTTCTTTGGAGTTATTCTATTCATTCCACAAACCGCCATCGTGATAAATAATAATGTGCTCATTTAGCAGACACTTATCCAAAGCTATGGGGAAGGGGGGGTGGTGGATTTGAGCCTTGATCTGCAGTCAAATGCTCTAACCACAGAGCTAATCCCAGTTATTGTTGGGTTTTTCTTCCATTCTGCTTGGAGACATTTACTTTTAAGATGGTGAAACCTACCTTCGCATCTTTGATGAAACAGCCTTACAGAACGCAAAGCAGCTGTTAGTGTTAAAAATATGTCTCTCTTTCAAACAGTCAGTTGGAGTGGAACCAACCCACCCACCGTTTGACCATGTAGGAGATGTGCTGTGTGCTGCCGTGTCTCTCTGACAGGAAGTTATCTGGATCTAAACAGCCGACAGGCAGGGAACTCATTTCAACCTGAAGATAGCGTGACAGCCTGGTGTTTTATCTCCACACCACACTGGAATGGTATAGCTACAAGCTGGAGTAAATGAAACCACCTGTTATTTAAAGCTATTGTCTGTACTGCCTGAAAAGCTGTGGCTTAACAGGGATGCAAATCACTACAGTGTTTAAGGATGTGGAGGGGGTGGGCGGTGGAACGTTCGCGGTGGAACGTTCGCGGTGGAACGTTCGCTATAGACTCAGCAGATGCTCCGTAGCTTGCTATGGAATGCAAATGATATGACCTCTCCTGGAAAGTAACCCTCATAAGAGCCTAATATGGAGGATAGACTTATAGTTTTAAATCACCGTAGAACTCTATCTCCAATTTTAA
>CAEFZP010002745.1:0-42171 GCA_903064625.1 Mallotus villosus | reverse complement strand
GGGGAATGTCAGTCTGTATGATTGTGTGCGTGTGTGTTTGCGTGTGTGTTTTGTTACCTGTAACCACCTGTCTATATCAGTGTCAGTCCAGTTATACAAACACACACACACACACACCCACACACACACACACACACACACAGGCGTCCCCAGCAGAGTGTGTGTCCAGTGTGGCAGGAGAAGACATGATGACCAGGACGCTTGTGTCCTCCGCAGGTCCTGAAGATCGTCCCTCTGGGACACAGGAAGAGGATCATCGCCTCGCTGGCAGAACGGCCCTATGAGGAGGCCCCCACCAAGACCCAGCGCCTCTCCCAGATCAGGGTGAGGAGCACCTCTGACATCACCTCTGACAATCACCTCTGACATCACACAGCCTCTGACATCACCTCTGACATCACCTCTGACATCACCTCTGACATCACACAGCCTCTGACATCACCTCTGACATCACCTCTGACATCACCTCTGACATCACCTCTGACATCAACTCTGACATCACACAGCCTCTGACATCACCTCTGACATCACCTCTGACATCACCTCTGACATCACCTCTGACATCACCTCTGACATCACATCTGACATCACACAGCCTCTGACATCACACAGCCTCTGACATCACCTCTGACATCACACAGCCTCTGACATCACCTCTGACATCACACAGCTCTGACATCACCTCTGACATCACACGGCCTCTGACATCACACAGCCTCCGACATCACACGGCCCTGACATCACAGAGCCTCTGACATCACACAGCCTCTGACATCACACAGCCTCTGACATCACACAGCCTCTGACATCACACGCCTCTGACATCACACAGCCTCTGACATCACACAGCCTCTGACATCACACAACCTCTGACATCACCATGACAGCTCTCCAGCATTCATCTGATGAAGTTCAGTAGCAGATCAGTAGGCTGTTATAATAACCATGATATCTCTGGGCCATGTGTGTGTCCCTGTCTGTGTGTGTGTCTGTGTCTGTGTGTGTGTCTGTGTCTGTGTCTGTGTGTGTGTGTGTGTGTCCCTGTCTGTGTGTGTGTGTGTCCCTGTCTGTGTGTGTTTGTCCCTGTCTGTGTGTGTGTGTGTCCCTGTCTGTCTGTGTGTGTGTGGTGTGTCCCTGTCTGTCTGTGTGTGTGTGTGTGTCCCTGTCTGTCTGTGTGTGTGTGTGTCCCCCTGTGTGTGTGTCCGCGTGTGTGTGCAGTTCCAGGACCTGCTGTCCCAGGGCCCGTCACCCCCTGTCCCCCCTGTCCCCCCTGTCCCCAGGTGGACCCCCTACACCAGCCGCTCCATGGACATGCTCCTCCCGGGAGAGGGGGGCCGCAGGAGGGAGCAGGACTGCAGCGCGTCACTGAGGTCCTACAGCGAGAGGCCTCGCTCTGTGGTCAGTCTGTCTGCCTGGCTCAGTCTAGGATCTGTATGTCTCTGTGTCTCTCTGTAACTCCCCCCCTCTCTCCTCCCCTCTCTCCCCTCCCCTCTCTCCTCTCTCTCTCTCTCCTCCCCTGCAGGACCGTCAGAGTGAGCGTCACAGGGACCTGCGCCCCGCCCTGAGGCCGTCCAGCCAGGCTGCCTCCTACAACACCGCCGTGTCCGGCTGGCAACACCAGCCTGAGAAACTCATCCTGGACTCCTGCGGCTACGAGGCCAGCGTGGGTCACCCTGTCACAATCCTCACCCTGTCATCCTCACCCTGTCATCCTCACGTTGTCAGACATCTTATCCAGACCTGCTCTCCTCTTGCAGTATCTGGGCTCCATGATCATCAGGGATCTACGAGGGATCGAGTCCACTCAAGAAGCCTGCGCCAAGATCAGGGTACATCCACAGGCCATGCATGATGAGTGAATGAGTGTGAGTGAGTGTGTGACTGAAGCTAATGTGTGAAGATGCAGCGATGGAGGATGTGCAGTTAGAGTCCGGGTATGGCAGATGAGTCCTCAGGATGGCAGCTGTGACTATCTGACTTCATCCCAACATGCCTCTCCTCTCATCTCCTCTCCTCTCCTCTCATCTCCTCTCCTCTCATCCCCTCCCCTCCCCTCTCCTCTCCTCTCCTCTCCTCTCCTCTCATCTCCTCTCCTCTCATCCCCTCCCCTCCCCTCTCCTCTCCTCTCTTCTCCTCTCATCCCCTCCCCTCTCCTCTCCTCTCCTCTCATCCCCTCCCCTCTCATCCCCTCCCCCTCCCCTCTCATCCCCTCCCCTCCCCTCTCATCCCCTCTCCTCCCCTCCCCTCCCCTCTCATCCCCTCCCCTCTCCTTTCCTCTCATCCCCTCTCCTCACTTCTCTATTCTCAGAAATCAAAGGACTCTAAGAAAGGCCCAGTGGTCATCCTGTCAATCACCTATAAAGGGGTTCGTTTCATCGATGCAGCCACCAAGGTAAGAGACTCTATTCAGATTCCATTCAGCCTCCCTCCAACCCTACCCGGCCTCTACTCTCTACCCGGCTGTTCCTCCAGACCACAGTACCTGACTTCCTGTTTCTCCAGACCATAGTAGCGGAGCACGAGATCAGGAACATCTCGTGTGCAGCCCAGGACCCGGACGACCTCCACACGTTCGCCTACATCACCAAGGACCTGAAGAGCGGTCACCACTTCTGTCACGTGTTCAGCACCGTGGAGGTGGTGAGTCTGAACAAGGGGGAGGGGCCTAAGACAAAACCATGGCAACATCTAACGGGTGTTCATCTCCTGATTGCCTCGTTACAGAACTTGATTAACTAGGAGGCTTTTCAGAGCATGGCAGGACATCAGTGCTGATCAGTGACTCATCTTCATCTGGTTGGGACTTCCTGTTGCTGGGCGGGACTTCCTGTTGCTGGGCGGGACTTCCTGTTACTGGGCGGGACTTCCTGTTGACGCTGTGTCTTCCTTTCCAGACACAGACCTATGAGATCATCCTGACGCTGGGACAGGCGTTTGAGGTGGCCTATCAGATCGCTCTGCAGGCTCGGGCCAGGCAGTACGTGCCCCCGCCCTCTCTGATGTCAGAGGTCATCGAGACCAAAGCCAGCAGACCTGTCTCTCACAACTGGAGCAGCATGAGAAGACCTACAGTGAGTATCACCTGGCCAGCTGTGTGTGTGTGGTGATGTCTGAGTGTGTGCACGTGTGTGTGTGTGGTAATGTCTGAGTGTCTGAGTGTGTGTCTGAGTGTGTGTGTGTGCATGTGTGTGCGCGTGTGTGTGTGTGTGTGGTAATGTCAGAGTGTGTGTGAGTGTGTGTGTGTGTGTGTGTGGTAATGTCTGAGTGTGTGTGCGTGTGTGTGGTGCGTGCCTTAACAGTGATCAGATGAGAACTGGGTGTATTCAAAGTATGACACAGCAAAGACATTAGCGGGGTTGTGAAAGTGATGAGTCAGTTCTGTGCCAGCAGTACAGTACAATGTACTGGGGTGGAGGGAGAGAGCGGGGTGGAGGGTGGAGGGAGAGAGCGGTGTGAAGGAGTGGAGGGAGAGAGCGGTGTGGAGGGGTGGAGGGCGAGAGCAGGGAGGAGGGAGAGAGCGGGGTGGAGGGGTGGAGGGAGAGAGCGGGGTGGAGGGGTGGAGGGAGAGAGCGGGGTGGAGGGAGAGAGCGGGGTGGAGGGGTGGAGGGAGAGAGCGGTGTGAAGGAGTGGAGGGAGAGAGCGGTGTGGAGGGGTGGAGGGAGAGAGCGGTGTGGAGGGGTGGTGGAGGGAGAGAGCAGGGTGGAAGTGTATGTATTGATCAGTAGGGCCGAGCAGGTTAGTCTCTACTGCTCCTCAGTATTGATCAGCGCTGTGTTAACTGTGTCAATGTTTATGCAGACCGAGAGCCCTTCTGACTCAACATGATGAGGCCTGGGTGAACAGTGAACATGTCAGGCTCTCAGTCAACACAGCTGAGTGTGTTTAAGCATGCGCAGCGGTCACCTTGGTTTATCATCTGTCCCATGTTAGGTCTGCAGAGACTAGGGGGCAGGATACTGGGGCCAGGAGGGGTTTTTATTTCTAATCCTTTTGACCTTTTTTCCACCCACGCGAGTACAGAAGTCTAAAACAGAATTTCTCGTTGTATGAATCCGTTGTTTTTTCATTATTGGTAAAACATGTCTTGTTTTATTAATGCCGTATTTCTGGGTCGATCTCAGGAAGTGTCTCCTCCTCCTAGCTAACAGTCCCCTGGAGGACAACGCTCACTTCATCTCCACAACAACTACTGAAACCTAAATAAATCGCATTCAGATATATATAGTTCGTTCTCTATTTATAACGTATTCTCATTTGGCTTGTTCTCAACATTCCTTCTGCTGTGGTGAGTTTAAAATCTCTCAGCTCCTCTTTCTTCTTCTGCTGTTTTCCTTTGTAACGTTTCAGCAGTTCCTTCTTCTTCTGCTGTTTTCCTTTGTAACGTTTCAGCAGTTCCTTCTTCTTCTGCTGTTTTCCTTTGTTACGTTTCAGCAGTTCCTTCTTCTTCTGCTGTTCCCCTGTGTAACGTCTCTGTGTTCTTGTCTTCTTGGTCCTCTTGTTTCCCAGGGTGCACCTGTGCTGGACTGTCGCTGCTGTCATTGTCACAGCTGTACCTGTACCACCCACCGGCCCTCCTTCCTCCCCCTGAGCTCTGTTAGTCCTGCAGTCCAGGTCTCCTCCCTCCTCTACTCCTCCATCACCCCTCCATCATCTCCACATCCTCCCTCCGCTACTCCTCCATCCGCCCCCATCACCCCTCCATCACACCCCTCCCTCCTCTACTCCTCCATCCTCCCTCCATCATCTCCACATCCTCCCGCCATCCTCCCTCCTCCACCCCCTCCATCACCACTCCATCCTCCCGCCATCACCCGTCCATCACCACCCTCCCTCCATCATCTCCACATCCTCCCTCCATCCTCCCTCCATCACCCCTCCCTCCCTCCATCACCCCTCCATCCTCCCTCCATCACCCCTCCCTCCATCACCCCTCCATCATCTCCACATCACCCCTCCATCCTCCCTCCATCACCCCTCCCTCCATCACCCCTCCATCATCTCCACATCACCCCTCCATCCTCCCCCCATCACCCCTCCCTCCATCATCTCCTCTCTGTCATGATTGGCTGCGATCCTCTTCATGCAGAGCACTCCATTTTCCTTTTTTTCTTCCTTGTAACTCGTCCGTGTCTAAATGTGATGATGTCATCTCCGCCGCCTCGTGTCACTCTGCTCTCTCATCATTCCATTAAAGCTTGTTCTACGTTTTTTTAAAGAAAAACTCACTTATTTCTCTGGCTTGTGAGCGAAGTGCTGTGTAGTCTAAATGCAGAGTGAGGAGATGGTCATCAACATTTATGTTCTAAGTGGTTTGTTGAGTTCTTACCAAGAGGTGGCGTTGGTTACATGTTTTGGACTCTAGAGACGCTGGAATTATTTCGTTTCTACGACCAGGAAGGAGGTCTGGAATCATCCAGAGAGCTTCCTTGTGGAGCAGGATGTCCTGTGTGAGACATGAGAGCCCTCCCACTGAATATAAACACACCCTGATAATAACCATTTAAATATGGCTGTGTGTACATCGGTAGTTATCACAGTAGGTTGGCTAACTGAAGCACAAGCGTGTGTGGGAGCGTGTGTGAGTGTGTGGGTTTAAGCATGTGTGTGTGTTTAAGCATGTGTGTGTGTTTAAGCATGTGTGTGTGTTTAAGCATGTGTGTGTGTTTAAGCATGTGTGTGTGTTTAAGCATGTGTGTGTGTTTAAGCATGTGTGTGTGATGGTTGTCTTGTCCTGAGTCCTTACTGAGAGAGAGAGAGGAGAGAGAGCAGTGGGGAGATGAGAGAGAGGGACAGTGTTATCTGGGTTAGCTGGGCTTGGAGTGTCTCCATGGTGTGTGTGTCTGTGTGTGTGTGTGTGTGTGTGTATGTGTGTGTGCGTCTCTGTGTGTGTGTGTGTGTGTGTGTGTGTTTCTGCAGTCAGGGGTGTGAACGCTGGACTCTCCTCTCCAGCCGTCTCACACCCTCTCTCCCTCCACACCTCCTCGCATCTCTCCTCCACCCTCCTCCATCACTTCTCCCCGCACGCCCCTACACCCCCTTCCTTCCCTCCCGCCCCCCTCTCTCCCTCCACACCTCTCGCACCCCTCTCTCCCATCACCCTCTCCCCTCCCTCTCCCCTCACTCTCCCCTCTCTCCCCTCCCCTCCTCTCCCCTCTCCCCCCCTCTCTCCCTCCCCCCCTCCTCCCTCCTCTCCCCCTCTCCCCCTCCTCCCCTCCTCTCCCCTCTCCCCTCTCCCCTCCCCCTCCCCCTAGCAGATTGGTCCTCTGGAGGAGGATCCAGACAGGCTGTCCCTAGGCAGCACCTCCTGGCTCTACAACCCCCGAGACCCCAGCAGGCGTCCAGCCAGCACCAAGTACGAGACCACCATATTCTGAGGCCCACGCTCCACGGCTGCCCCCTCCCCTGCCCAGCCCACCCTCCATGGCTGTCCCCTCCCCTCCTCCGCCCACCCGGCCTGGTCCCGTACCAGAACGTAGCCCCGTCACAACCTCCCTAGACCCTAGTCCCTCTCTCCTGCTCTTTCTCTCTCACACAAGCCCTGTGCCTTTTCACTGTGACGGTCCTCAAGGGTGGCCCCCCGGCCCCCTCCCCCAGGGCTCCCCCCCCCTCACCCCAGGGTCCTGTACCCCTCCCTCAAGGCTGCCCCCCCCCCTGGCCCCCTCCCTCAGGGCTGCCCCCAGTGCCCTCCACATCCCCTACCCTGCCCCTCCTAAGCCCCTCCCCCCTCCCTCCTCGCAGCCTATCATGGAGCCTCTGGATGCATCTGGACTGAACTGCTGACTGACGATAGGTCGACCTGCTCTCTCAACCAAACTTCCTCCTCTTCCTCCTCCTCTTCCTCCTCCTCCTCTTCCCCACACCTACCTGCATCTGCATCCAACCATCCAATTATATATTTAGTGAAGAAAAATAGCCTTATTCTGTCGCTTAGTAACAGTGAATGACAGTTTCATGTTTATTTATTTTTTATACGGAAATATCCCAACTCTTAAGGCCCTCATACAATGCACAAGGGACTCGTTTTCTGGGGAATTTATCACAGATTATTTTGTCTCAATGCAGAATGGAGGATCTTATGACGGGTATGTCTCAGTGGTACTGTGGTAGTTTAACTACAGACTTCAGTATTGCTTTGGATAAAAAAGCATCTACTAAACAATTACATTATTATTATTAATAATAATAATAAGATGCCCAAGCAGACCCATGTCTTCAATCTGCTGCCTCCTATATATTACATCTGTATCTTCCGTTTACCGTTGCTTTTTTATTTCTTTTCGTTTAGTTTGTTTGAAACAAACCCTCAGGCAAGTTACTGTTTCTTTCCCCATCTGTAGCTTGTCCTGTCTTACCAGGCATCAGCCACTGTGAGGCGCTGTGGGGAGAAGCTGCTCCCAGTCTGGCCTTATGTAGCAGGAAGCCAGAAGGACTGAGATATGACAGACAAACAACGAAGCTCAGCAAAACAAACTCTTTTTCTAAAAGCATTTCTGATCCTTCTGTAACGGGATCCCCTCTCTGGACCAAGAAGTGAACCACGTCCCTGCACGCACTCACACTCGCACGCTCGCACACTCGCCCACACACTCGCACGCTCGCACACCACACTCTCGCACACACACTGCACGCACGACAACTTATCTGTGATCCAGCCTTACTTCAATCCATCCATCTTTGAATGTGTAGGCCTCCCCTCCCATCTCCCTGTCTCTGCACGAGCCTACTTCCTATTGGCTGGCCGCCATTTTGAACCTGTGATGTCATGATGCAGACAGACAGCAGGAAGCTGTGAATGAACCTGCTCCTGCTGGCCCTGCGCTGTGTGTGTGTGTGTGTGTGTGTGTGTGTGTGTGTGTGTGTGTGTGTGTGTGTGTGTGTGCGCGTGTGTGCGTGCATGTGCGTGCGTGTATATGTACTGTAGCTACTGAGGGAATGAACAGAGACAGTTCCATAGCACTGTGTCAGAAGTCTTTCTTCTTTTGATACCAGAATAGGACATGTTTATGTTTACTAGTATGTGGTGTTCAGTCAGTCCGTGAAATACTGAAATATCTTCAGAGAGGAACCCCAAGGATATTGTTTCCAAATTAAATCTGGTAAATAATGTTTTTAAAACAACTGTGATTGCTGAGGGCATTAAACTGTCCATCAAAGCGAGTATGGAGGACAGTCATCCAGGCGTACCGTGAGACACAAACATCCCGAATGACACAGATCCATTTGATGCTGTTTTCATCTGAGCTAATGCTTTAAGTGCCGAGGCTCTCCTTCAGTTAACGTCGGATTAGTCACGGGATCGTCGTTCACGTCGCGTCGCGTTTCCCCTGACGTGGTGATCCCTGCCTGAACACAGTCATTACACACACACACACACACACACACACACACACACACACACACACACACACACACACTGCGTTTCCCCTGACGTGATCCCGTCTGCCTGAACACAGTCGTTCCGTTTAGAAGCACACAGGTCTGCGAGTTACAGAGGTGTTAGAGAAAGGTTTAAAGGTGTGAACAAGCGGTTATTGTGTAGGCTATATCTCTCTGAGCCCCGCGGTGTCTAACACAGCTGTGTTCTCTCCCTGTCTGTCTGCCACACCTGTCTGTCTGCCACACCTGTCTGTCTGCCACCCTGTCTGCTCTGTGTGCTGTACTGTCTAAAGTCTGTCTGCTCTGGGTGGAGTTAGTCCCGTCTCTCCTCTCCGTTTGTCTGTCTGAACTCCTGCACACCCCGTATCTATCTGGGGCCTCGCCGGGGAACGTCTGTCCGTGTCAAACGCTGGCACGCTGGCACGCTGGCACGTTCTGGTGGTTCTGTCCTCTTCTGTGTCACTGGCACTATTGTCACGATTGTTGTCTTCTGTTGTAGCGATTCTTGTGACGCATGCTGCGCTCGTGTTCTGCACCCATGGCCGCTCACGCACAGCTGAGGCTCCTGTTGTTCTGGTGGAATCTGGAACACTTTGTTTCTAACCATCTCGGTTGTTAGTTAGTTGTTTTATTTTACCGTCCTGTTGATTTGTCATTTTTTTGTCCAGCAAAACACGGCACCTCTCATCTCACCTACATCCCATCCACCACGATCATCAGTCCTACCTGTCGCACTGTGTTTATGTTCATCCATGTTGAAAGTAACGTAGCGACACACTTAGCCCGCTCCAGTAAGCCTGCTGGATGCGGAGGGAGAAGCCTTACATTTTTAAACAACATGAGGCTATTTAAAGTGAACACAGTTTTGGTAGCATGTCTTAGCTGTGCATGTTTGGGTCTTTTAACATCAGTGTCTCTCTTGTGTAGCTCGCTCCAACGTTCAAGTTCCCGGATACCCGTCTGTGAGTGGAGGGGGGGGAGCGACCGTTGAGAATGTGTGCGTGTGTGAAAAGAAAAGAGTTGGAGGATGAAGAGATTCACGCTGTTGGGCGTCACGGCCCAGAGTGCCGAGCAGACTGGTTCAGCAGTGGTGATTACCCAGGGATCTGTCCGTCTACCTGTCCGTCTACCTGTCCGTCACCTCTCTACCTGTCAGTCACCTCTCCTCTCCTGTCAGGAGAAAGGGCATCGTAGAAGGTCGGCCCCATCCTCGTCCTCATGCTGTAGGTACTGTAAACCACAGAAGGGCGTAGGATTCATTAGAAACACTTTGATAATGTCAAGTCTCCCCCCCGCCCCACCCCACACACACACACATCACACACACACACCCCACACACACACATCCCACACACACACACCCACACACACACCCACACACCACCCACACACACACCCCACACACACACATCCCACACACACACACCCCACCCCACACACACACCCCACACACACACCACACACACACATCCCACACACACACATTGGCGGAAATCCCGAGGGAGACAGGGGACACAACCCCCCCCAATCCTAGTCAAAATTCGATTCCCCATTCCAATATAAATTACAACGTTGATAATGTGTTACAACGCTAATTTGGTGTGTCGCCTCAATAAATGGCTCTTGAGGAATGTTCAATTAACAGTCCCCCCCCAAAGTATATATGAGATTTTCACCACTGCCCACACACACACACACCACACACACCACTGCCCCCACACACACCCACACACACACACCACTGCCCACACACACACACACCCACACACACACACACACACCACACACACCCACATTTATATTAAAAAATGATATCTAACGGCCACATCCTCAGTTAATTTAAAAAGCTGTCTGACCAACATTTGAAAACAGACCTACGCCCCTGCTGTAACATGTAGATGAGGCGCGCCGCCCCTGATCACCTCCGGGGATCAGCTCTGTAGCTGACAGGGGAGGAGCCACAGGGGGAGGAGCTACAGGGGGAGGAGCCACAGGGGGAGGAGCCACAGGGGGAGCACAGGGGGAGGAGCCACAGGAGGGTTCATGAGATGTGTAATAACATGTTTAACTACTGTACCAGCATACAATGCTTTGCCCATGAGTGTGGACAGAGCATGGTGATAATGTGATACTGTTTCAAATTTCAAAGCAATATATACATGAAATTAAATAATACTATGAAAACTCTCTTTGTTCATCTATTGTTTTATTTGAAAACGAATGGACTTATTTCCTATGTTTACTGCGATGTGGGAGATTCTGATTATATAATTTACACTATTCAGAATGTTTGCTATGGAAGCAAATCAGTGCCATAATGTTTTGAATTTTAAAAGGCATCAAATACTTAATATTGAAATTTAAACAACATTGAATTCTCATCTGAATATATTTCAATGTAAAATGAAATTCAGGTTTCTCAAATTCGAGCCAAAAAAAATCAAAAAAAATGAAACCATAAAAAAATCGACCCTATCAAATTCGACCCAAACATTTTCCAATTGGAAAAATTAGAGCCTCAAAAATTCGAGCCTATCAAATTTGAGCCGAAAATGTTCCAGCTGAAAAAATTTGAGCCCCAAAAAATCGAGCCTATAAAATTTGACCCTCAAAAATTCGAGTCTATCAAATTCGATCCGATATCAAGGACAGGTAGAGCAATCGAGCATCAATGCAATCGAACCAACTTCTGACCTATCCAACTGCAGCACTCCCTCCTCAGGCCCCTGGATTGGAGCTGCTCAGGATGCTCGATTGCTGTACCTGTCCTTGATATCCCGGATGTTAAAAATTAGATTTTTTTAAACTCGACATTTTTCGGATCGAATTTGATAGGCTCGAATTTTTGATGGTCGAATTTGATAGGCTCGAATGTTTGAGGGTCGAATTTTATAGGCTGGAAAATTTTAATCTGGAAAATTTTCGGCTCCAATTTGATAGGGTCGAATTTTTTATGGTTGAATTATTTATCACATTTTTTTGGCTCGAATTTGAGCAACCTGAATTTTATTTTACATTAAAATATATTCAGATGAGAATTCAGTGTTGTTTAAATTTCAATATTTAGTATTCGATGCCTTTTAAAATTCAAAACATTATGGCACTGATTTCCTTCCATAGTTTACCCCAACAGAAGACACACAGTAGACTGATTCCAGTTCAGAAAGATTACTGATTTTATTTTAAAGAAAAGGACTTGCTCTCTTTGGTTCATGCTGCTGTCTACTAGTCAACACACATTAACTAGTAAACAATGTAATCCCAAACTGCAGATCAAGAGGAAAAGAACACAAAGCTTCCAGCAGCAGTAAGACTGAACATCTCTCTACATTTCTGGAACATTGTTAAATATATGTAACAGTTTTCCTTTATGAGGGAAACTATAGAAATATGATTGTACACGCAAAACCACCAAAGCATTTTACAGTTATGACACAACGCAAAAAAAAAGATACAACTTTTTTTTCTATTTTTTACAAAACACATATTTACATGATCCCATAGTTATATACAATCCACTGTCTCTGTATCCTGAGTGATCCAGCTTATCAACGAGGGGGAGCTCCAGGCAGGGGGGGACGCCTAGCGGGAGTCTTGCCCCATCTCGGCCTCTCTCTCTGGGAACAGGACCCCCCCTGAGGATGGGGGCGTAGAAGGGCCCGTACACAGAGCGGTTGAAGTGGAGGATTCTCCCGAAGGAGGAGGCCAGCGAGGTGAGCTCAGCCCCCACCAGGCGCAGGGCGGGGGCAGGGCCGAGGCACCCTGCTGGGAACCGGCCTCCAGCGTGGCCTGCAGGTAGCCTCGGACTCTCTCCCCTGGGACGGAGGGAGGGAGGGGGGGGAGGAGGGGGAGAGAATGATGGAAGGATGAGGGGAGTGGTGGGGGTGGTAGGAGAGAAAGAGTGAGGGATGGAAAGGAGGAGAGAAACGATGAAGAGACGAGGGGGAGAGAGAGAGAAAGAGGGGGGGTGTGGAGCGAAGGGTGGGAGGGATGGGGAGATGGAAGAGAAGAAATGGAGAGAAAGATGAAGGGAGAGGCGGAGGGAGGGAGGGAGTGATGCTATATGACTATCGATAGTGTTTATAACAACAATGGTGTTTATATAATAATGGTGTTATATACACAACTGTATACACACACACACTCACCTAGAAGCTTGCGGACAGGGTTGTCAGCTTCCCCCAGATCTGAGATCTGTCTCTTCAGCAGCTCCAGTCCCGTCTCGGTCCAGCAGCACCCCCTGCTGGAGGCTCCCCTCTAGCGCCCCCTCCTGGACGCTCCGCACCTGCACCAGCACCTGCTCCGCGAGGCCCTCTAGCACCCCCTGGAGGTCGCAGCTCCTGGAAGAAGCACAGAAACAGTGACACACTGCTCCTCCCTCAGGGTGGAGCTACAGTGACAGCCCCCCCCTCAGGGCGGAGCTACAGTGACATGCTGCCCCTCCATCAGGGCGGAGCTACAGTGACATGCGCCCCTCCCCAGGGCGAGCTACAGTGACAGCTGCCCCCCCTCGGGAGAGACAGTGACATGCTGCCCCTCCCTCAGGGCGGAGCTACAGTGACATGCGCCCCCCCCTCAGGAGGAGCTAAGTGATGTGCCCCTCCCCAGGGCGGACTAGTGACACACGCACTCAGGGTGGAGCACAGGACACTGCCCCTCTCAGGGCGAGCTACGTGACAGGGAGGACGCTGGAGAACATCAACCAACGCGATCCCTGCAGAGATGTCTGAGCTCTATCACTGCGATCTTTCAGAGAAGGTGAACTGCTGCTTACTCAGTGTTTCATCTGCTCCCAGTGACAGCCAGGATACAAACTCATCTCTTCTTACCTGCTGTGACTGCCCTCCAACAAGGCAGTGATGGTCTTCTTCAGTTTACCTACAAACCCATGCTGAGAGGAAACAGTGCCCCCACAATGAGTGGTGGTCAACAGAAGTACTGCGGCCTCCAAAACCAGCAGATTCAGACTCCGACCCAGAGAATCCAGACGGACCCGATCCATCACAACCGTCTGAGAGACAGAGAGAGAGAGAGAGGAGAGAGAGAGAGACGAGATGAGAGAGAGAGAGAGAGAGGAGAGCGATGAGAGACGAGACGAGAGAGAGAGTAGAGAGAGAGAGGGAGGAGAGAGAGAGAGTGATAGAGGAGAGAGAGAGAGAGAGAGACGAGAGACAGAGAGATCGAGAGAGGAGAGAGAGAAGAAGGAGAGGAGAGAGAGAGAGAGAGAGATGAGAGAGGGAGAGAGAGAGAGAGAGGAGAGAGAGGAGAGATGAGAGACAGAGAGAGGAGAGAGAGAGCGAGAGAGGAGAGAGAGTGTGAGAGAGCGAGAGAGAGAGAGAGAGAGATAAAGAGAGACAGTGGGACAGTGAGAGTAAAGTAAAATAACAAATCTAACAATTACATTCACATGCACTGTCAAATACAAACACAATCTAACTGTGTATCATTTGATCTCAGAACTTTGCATCATCTCCATCTCTGCCCCTGGGTGGAGGCTGGAGGCTGGGTGGAGGCTGGCCTCTACCTCGGGGTAGTGGTGGTCCTGTGGGTCCCAGCGGAGCAGGTTCAGGCAGGCTCTGTTGAGGACGGCCGTGGGGCTGACTGGACCAGGCGAGACCCCCTCCGGTCCCGATGAGTTGTTAGATACGAGCTCTTGGGCGGCCCCTCGGAGCCATGCAGTGGTGCGGTCCAGAGAGGCTGGGGGGTGAAGAGGAGAGAACTGACGTTTCAGAACTGGGGTGTTATGTGATAATAAAGTTCTGAAGTTCTATCAAAGATCCTGCCTGAGGTTTGACAACCAAGAGAGTTTGACATTTCTTTGAAAAACAGGTTTAGAGAAAGAAACTTTACATCTGGAGACGCAGACCCTCACCTAGACCACCCTCACCTAGACCCTCACCTAGACCACCCTCACCTGGAGAGACCCTGACCTGGAGAGACCCTGACCTGGAGAGACCCTCACCTGGAGAGACCCTCACCTGGAGAGACCCTCACCTGGAGAGACCTTCACCTGGGGAGACCCTCACCTGGAGAGACCCTGACCTGGAGAGACCCTCACCTGGAGAACCCTCACCTGGAGAGACCCTCACCTGGAGAGACCTTCACCTGGGGAGACCCTCACCTGGAGAGACCCTGACCTGGAGAGACCCTCACCTGGAGAACCCTCACCTGGAGAACCCTCACCTGGAGAGACCCTCACCTGGAGAGACCTTCACCTGGGGAGACCCTCACCTGGAGAGACCCTGACCTGGAGAGACCCTCACCTGGAGAACCCTCACCTGGAGAGACCTTCACCTGGGGAGACCCTCACCTGGAGAGACCCTGACCTGGAGAGACCCTGACCTGGAGAGACCTTCACCTGGAGAACCCTCACCTGGAGAGACCCTCACCTGGAGAGACCTTCACCTGGGGAGACCCTCACCTGGAGAGACCCTGACCTGGAGAGACCCTCACCTGGAGAACCCTCACCTGGAGAGACCTTCACCTGGGGAGACCCTCACCTGGAGAGACCTTCACCTGGGGAGACCCTCACCTGGAGAGACCCTGACCTGGAGAGACCCTGACCTGGAGAGACCTTCACCTGGAGAACCCTCACCTGGAGAGACCCTCACCTGGAGAGACCTTCACCTGGGGAGACCCTCACCTGGAGAGACCCTGACCTGGGGAGACCCTCACCTGGAGAGACCCTGACCTGGAGAGACCCTCACCTGGAGAGACCCTGACCTGGAGAGACCCTCACCTGGAGAGACCCTCACCTGGAGAGACCCTGACCTGGAGAGACCTTCACCTGGAGAGACCCTCACCTGGAGAGACCTTCACCTGGGGAGACCCTGACCTGGAGAGACCTTCACCTGGAGAGACCCTCACCTGGCTGGTTCCTCACCTGGAGAGACCCTGACCTGGAGAGACCCTCACCTGGAGAGACCCTCACCTGGACCACCCTCACCTGGACCACCCTCACCTGGAGAGACCCTCACCTGGAGAGACCCTGACCTGGAGAGACCCTCACCTGGAGAGACCCTCACCTGGAGAGACCCTGACCTGGAGAGACCCTCACCTGGAGAGACCCTCACCTGGAGAGAGCCTCACCTGGAGAGACCCTGGCCTGGACCACCCTCACCTGGAGAGACCCTCACCTGGCTGGTTCCTCACCTGGCTCCTTGTCCAGGATCTGTTGGAAACTTGGTCCTCTCGTACTGGACAGCCTGCTGGAGCAGGTGTGGTCTCAGGTTCTGGACGGTGAAGTTCACCATGTCGGTCTTCATCAGTCCCAGCACACGCAGGATCTCCCTGCAGCAACACACCACAGCATGTCAGCTTCAACATTAAGGGACCCTGTGCCATCATGCTCTAACCACTGAACTCTCCCCTCCCTCATCCACCTCAGGGCCCCCCTGCTGCCCCTGCCCCCTACCTGAGGATGTCCACTGGGTCTGAGAGGCTCCGCAGGGCCCGGATGTCTGGGTCCCGTACGGGGGCACAGAGGGAGCCCATGGTGCTGGTGACGTAGGCGGCCAGGCGGGGCAGGTCCAGGGCCCCGTGGAGGGCCTGCTGCTGGATCAGAGGAAGGTCTAGAACCTCCTCCAGCTGGGCACGCAGCCTGGCATGGCCAGGCAGGAGCAGGGAGAGGAGGGTCTGAACACACAGACACACACACACAGAGACACACACACAGAGACAAAGACACACACACAGAGACACACACACACACAGAGACAGACACACAGGGACACACACACACACACACAGAGACACACAGAGACAGACACACAGAGACACACACACACACAGAGACAGACACACAGGGACACACACACACACAGAGACACACAGAGACAGACACACAGAGACACACACACACACAGAGACACACACACACACACACACACACACACAGACACACACAGACACACACACACAGACACACACAGGGACACACACAGAGACACACACACAGAGACACACACACATACACAGAGACACACACAGAGACACACACACAGAGACACACACACAGAGACACACACACAGAGACACACAGTCACATCCAGTCAGTTATCATTTAAAAAGAGTCCCACATTTCAAAGCAAACCTCCAGTCTGTACTCACAGCCTTGACCTCCTGCAGCAGAGTGACAGCATGGCTGTAGTCTGGAGGGCAGCTGGACAGCTGCTCCTGGAGAACGTTCCAGAAGGCTCGGTGAACCACCTCCGTCACCCTCCCCTCCAGACTGAGGATCGTTTCAACCACAAGGATTCATGAGGGCTGCTAGGCGTTCTTAAGGTGTTTCAATTAAATTCACTTCAAATATACTGACGTTTCTATTGCTGATAATTACGAATGATCACAACGATGATGTGGTTGATGGGTGGAGGGCTGTGTGACCCCTTTGTGACACCCCTACCTGTCTTTGGGAGGGCTGTTCTGTGTGAAGCAGAAGTCTTGGTTCATCACGATCTCGTGGGCCAGGCTGAGGTTGGAGACGCAGCCCTCCAGCTCCGCCCGCTCCAGTAAGGGGGTCCCCTTAGTGGGGCTGCCTGGGGAGGGGCGGGGGAGAGGACGAGGGAGAGAGATGGGAGAGAGGGAGAGGAAGAGAGGAAGAGAGATGGGGAGAGAGGTAGAGGAGAGGGGGGTGAGGAAGAGAGATGGGGAGAGAGGAAGAGAGATGGGGAGAGAGGGAGAGAGATGTTTATAAAAACATTGTTGTAAGATGTTTATAAAGATATAAAGAAACATATAGTTTTATGTTTTTGATTTTCTTTCTGTTCATCTGGACTGCTGTAAGGCTGCAATTTTTTTTTAGGATTAATCCAGTACCCATAATAAGTGGTGTATCCTACCTGTGGGAGAGTCCAGTTTCTGAAGACAAGGTATGTCGATCGGTGTCTCTCCGCCCGCTTCGTTTACCTCGTTGACATCCGGCATTGTAACTGCATTCATTAGAAGAGTTGGTTGACGTAGGCGTACAGAATTGATAACGTTCTTACATTTAAATACAACGGGGTTATCAACAGACCCTTTTTTTTATTTTTTACTTTTCGGTCATCTTATACTACCTCATAAAACATGAATAAAAGGTTTGCTTACCCACACGTTTGATGATGTTCAATTAAATAAAGTATGTAAGTGTTAGGCAAACTGGTGTTTGGCGAAAATTTCGCTTGCATTCAATGTTCGTAGTGTATCGAAGAATCGTTATGTTCGGGTTGCGCAGCGCTGTCAGATTCAAACCAGGACCGAACCATTTCACAAAGAAGGGGTATATTATACGAATATCGGCATTAAACCGAACCTAAGTAAAAACTGCCACTTCCAAGAAGGATTACGGTCAATAATATTTCACGGCAAACAATAATCCATTGTGTGTTTGTGTAATTTGTATTTTAATTAACTACAGTATTTCTTTCTGGTACATTTAGTGGGGCAGGGATTGGCTTATCCCAGACTCAAACAAAAACAGAGGGCGTGCTTCTGACACATTCCACCTGGTTCCGCCCCCAAGACATTGCGACACGAGATCTGTTCTGTAGAGCAAAGGCATTATATTTAGCTGCTTTTGTTGGCACGGGTTCGGTTAAAACAGACTAGTGACAGCTCCCGAAACATCCTGACACAACACACTCGACGACCATGGCTTTATGTTGCAGATTATTTATCATTGGAAAAAGTTTGCATTACAAATTCGTTCTTTGATAAATACAGGCATTTTACAAAGCATCTCAAAACAGTCAAAAACTTCGTTTACCATCACATGACCACAAAGTACAAACAGACAAAGATAAGAACTTTATAAAAAACACAAAAACTCCCTTGAAACCGGACGATATTTACACATTTGCATATTTCAAAATATTAAACAACACCTTTTAATATAAAACATGAATAACTTAAAAAGCAAAACACAGGTATGTTATTCCTTGATTCAAACATTCAGCAGTCTCTTCTGAAGATATTGTTGCTTGGTCATTTCCATCTGGCTTTAGGACGTCCTGTGACTTGAGTTTGTGTGTCTCCACCCAGGTCTGTAGTTCCTGTGTCACCTCCAGCACACATGGCTTGAACAAGTTTGGACGCATTTGGGTAAATCACTTTGGAGGGAGAGAGAGTGCAAGAGAGAGAGAGAGAGATTGAGACAGAAAAAGTATATTTTGCAAGAAAAAAACCCTCAAGTGCTTCTCAAACTTTTAGTCAGGCCTCTAAACAGAAAAACATTTTACCCCTCCCCCTCCCATTCGAACTACACCCTTTTCTAAAGCCCCCCCTCCCTTTTAAAATACACCCTCTTCTAAAGCCCCTCCCATTTGAACTACACCCTTTTCTAAAGCCCCCTCCATTTGAACTACACCCTTTTCTGAAGCCCCCTCCATTTGAACTACACCCTT
Source organism: Mallotus villosus (assembly GCA_903064625.1). Lineage (NCBI taxonomy): Eukaryota > Metazoa > Chordata > Actinopteri > Osmeriformes > Salangidae > Mallotus > Mallotus villosus. The sequence continues at coordinate 23,413 of CAEFZP010002745.1, read as the reverse complement.
TTCTAAAGCCCCCCCTCCCACTTAAACTACACCCTCTTCTAAAGCCCCTCCCATTTAAACTACACCCTTTTCTAAAGCCCGCCTCCCATTTGAACTACACCCTTTTCTATAGCCCCACCCCTCCTATTTGAACTACACCCTCTTCTAAAGCCCCTCCCATTTGAACTACAACCTTTTCTAAAGCCCCCTCCATTTGAACTACACCCTCTTCTAAAGCCCCCCCCATTTGAACTACACCCTTTTCTAAAGCGATATACTTCTCTCGTTATCTTCTCCCCAACACAACGTTCCACAAGCTTTTCAGTGTGCCATGACATACACACTTGTGTTTTGATGCCAATAACCAAAGTAACAACCTCAAATGAAACACACCATCTAAGGTTTTGAAGGCCTATGTTCAGTCACAATTACACATCAGGAGAATATTATTTTAGTAATAATATTTTTTTTTAATCTCTGTTCCAACTCCCCTGAAAACGACTCACAATTGGAGCCAGAAGGGGGCGGAGTCTCCAGGGGGTGGAGCCAGCGGGGGGCGGAGTCTCCAGGGGGTGGAGCCAGCGGGGGGCGGAGTCTCCAGAGGGAGGAGCCAGCAGGGGGCGGAGTCTCCAGGGGGTGGAAACAGCAGGGGGAGGAGTTTCCAGGGGCAGGAGTAGGAGAAGAGCTGATATGCTAGTGCAGTCAGAGATATCAGTGCTTTGGTGACGAGTCTTACATCCTGTCCCCGAGTGAGACTCCTCCCCCCACCACACACACGTTGGCCGCCAGTCCTTTAGATGGCCGCTGGCTAGGAGTCTTTTAGCATGTTGATGCCAGTCCTGTAGATGGCCGCTGGTTACACGTTGCCAGTCCTGAAGATGGCTGCTGGCTACACGTTGCCAGTCCTGAAGATGGCCGCTGGCTAGGAGTCTTTCAGCATGTTGATGCTGGCGTAGATCTTGAGGGCAGGACCCCAGTTTGATGTTCATGGTGCTCATCAGGTGATCTTCCTTCAGCAGCAGCAGAGCCTGGCCGTCGATCTCCTGGGAACGGAACTCCTCCGCGATCTCCTGGCAGCCTGGAGACACAACACAACTTGATTAACTGCAAGCACGTACTAAATGCATCATTTGCACGTCTCTGTGTAAAAACGTGTAAATGTATTAGAGCCCGACCGATAAAGGATTTTTAAGGCCGATACCGATACAAATATTAGGTGATTTAAAAATCAGATATAATTTTTCTCTCTAAAAAATCCAGAAACGCGTAACAAAACAAACAGGCTCTAAAATGTACTAAATGTAAATAGTGAATGATCAGACCTAACTGCTTAATGGTTTGTAAATGTTTGAGTGTTGTTGTGTGGACCGACCTGGTAGAGAGTGGATGAACTCGTACACTTCCCCCACCTTCCACTGGGTGGCGTCAGCGGGCATGAAGTGCTGAGAGAGGGGGGGCTCCCTGGCTTCCTGCTCAGAGCCCCTCCCTGCGGGGTGGTGCGTGGGGGGAGGGCCCTGGTGGGGGGCGGAGCTAGCGGCCGACAGGGGGGAGGCGGGGGAAGGGGGCTCCTCGTCGCTGGACGTGTCTGAACAGGGGCTGGACTCCCCCTGGCTGGGCTGGGAGGGGAGGGGGGGGGCCCGCGGACCCCCGGGGGGGCAGTGAGGATGTGGGGGACAGCTTCTGGAAGGACAAACAGGGGCAGATGGTCAGAGCTCGCTGGCTTACACAGGAAGGACACAGGAAGTGGGACAGGAAGCAGGAAGTGGGACAGGAAGTAGATCCTACCTGCTTCTTGGCCTCCACGCTGGGACGGCCCACAGACCTCCTGTGCCAGCGATTGGTTGGTTTGCTCCTCTCTGGGCGGAACAGGCCCATCCTCTTCGTGCAGCCCACGTTGTACCTGTTCAGGTTCAGGGTTAGAGAGAAGAACATCACGCGTCTCTAAGGCAGGCAGGAGATTTATTGCAGTACGTTCAAAAGTTGTTCAATTGTAACTTGTTTAACTCCATGCTCTTATGATTCTTCCCTTTGGCACTTATTGTTGTTTTTTTCACAATGTACGATCCATGTTTGACTACTTGCAATGTTGGGGATATCTCGTTGTTATGATCAGTGACCTATGCACTATTGTAAAGCTCTCTCTTGGAAGTCGCTTTGGATAAAAGCGTCTGCTAAATGAATAAATGTAAATGTAAAATGATTTGTCTGTCGCTCTGGATAAAAGTTTCAGCTGAATGAATACTATTTAAATATTGTAGGCCGGGGCAGAGAGAGGCCAGGGGGGGGACAGCATACCTCTTGGCACAGACCATGGAGCAGAACCTCTTGGAGCCCTTGAACTTGTAGTTGAAGTCCACCCAGCCACAGTACTCACAGGTGAGTTTAGGAACATCTGCCTCCTCCTGCTCCTTCAGCTCTGAGCACACACACACACACACACACCACACACACACACACACACACACACACACACACACACACACTAGTTAGCATCAACACTGGTAAGTTGTGCCTGAACAATGTAACATGTCAGAAGTCTACTGGAGTCAGCTAGTCAGCCAGTCGGTCAGGTCAGTTACCTCACCAGCCAGCCAGCCGGCCAGTCAGCCTCCCAGCCAGCCAGCCAGTCAGCCTCCCAGCCAGCCAGCCAGTCAGCCAGTCAACCTCCCAGCCAGCCAGTCTCCCAGTCAGCCAGTCAGTCAGTCAGTCAGTCTCCCAGTCAGTCAGTCAGCCAGCCAGTCAGTCAGTCAGTCAGCCAGCCAGTCAGTCAGTCAGTCAGCCTCCCAGTCAGTCAGTCAGTCTCACCTTGGTCCTCTGCCTCAGAGTCGGTGCTGTTGTCAGGGTTACTGCCGGGGGTCTTGTCAGGGTCAGAGGAGAGCGGGTCCTTCTTGGGGCTGTCCACCAGGAGGGGGAAACCGCTCAATCTGGACATCAACAACACAAACATCAACAACAACAACACAACATCCACACCAACCACAGCAACATCAACAACACAAACATCAACATCAACACCAACCACAGCAATATCAACAACTATACCACAAGCATCCACAATAATAACAACATCATCAACCACAACAATCAACACAACAACAACAGCAAGAAAGACATCAACAATAACATAAAAGCAGCAACACTATGGTCATTGGAAGGCAGGAGTAGAACACAGCCCTGTGTAGTGTCTGACAGTCTCATGCACCACCTCAGGAGAGGAACAGGAACCACAACCAGCCAGCAGGGGGCAGTGTGTCCCCAGACAGACACCTCGATCTACATGTGTTCTTATCTACAATAATCCTACTGGAGATCTGTTTATGATGCTTATCTGAGGGTTTCTGTGCAGATCTCTGACGCTCGCTGGCACTGCCCTGATGGTGCACAGCTGACCCCTGCAGGTCTACACCCGGTACACGGTAACGTGAGCCAGTTAACCGCTAAGCTCAGGAGGAAGCCAGGAGGTAACTAGCGAGCAGCTGTCAAGCTGGCACAGTCTGGCAAAAACAGTCCCATGGAGGAAAATGATGTGTTTGTTTCAAGTAGTATACCCCTCAGGGCATACACACAAGTACACACACACACACACACACACACACACACAAGTACACACACACCCACACACACAGAGACAGTGACAGCTTGTTTACTACGTCGTAATAGACGCCCCTCAGAGAGCTATAGCACTCACGGGGAACGGCTCTGCTCCCTCCTGGATGACGAAGCCCTCGATGACGTGAGTGAGGACCTGGGGCTTGACGATGGCCTGCGGCGGCTTGTTCTCTCCGTTCTGAGGCGCGCTTCCCGCCACCACAGGCGCCACCTCGTTCTCGTTTCCGGAGGTCATGTTCGCCGGAGGGGAGGGCGTTCTAGGTGATGGGGTCGAGCTCACGCGCTTGGTCGAAGCTGCGCTCTCCGCCGGAGCTGAGTCACAAACAGACAGGTAAACAAACTGAGTTTAGATCCACGAGACGTGTTCCCGCTTGACTCTGTCACCGCGGGGCCGACTGTCAAACCGGAGTTGTTCCTAGTTGCGTAATTGTGGGAGTCAATTATGCACGGAAATCATGGATATCTAATCCCCCATCCACCCTTTAAGATTATGTTGTGGTATATTACCGCGTAAGGTTATTTTATTGTGTAGGTTAGGATTTGAGAAGATTGTTTACTGTTCATATCATAACAAGATACTGACAAATACCTGGGCGCAAAGGAGTCAATCTGCGCTTTTTAGAACAAGCATGTTTACATGCGGCGAGCACCAAAGGTTACACTAGGTTTGTAGTTCAGCATGTTGATCAGAACTCATTTACATAAATCTGCCGAAATACAATTAAACTGTTAAACGAGTTGCTCAACAATCAAATAAAAAACGCACACAGACATCCATCTTGTAAACAAAGTCGTTAAAAGAGAGTTATTTTCTACACATTAGCCCAAAGCTCAGCTAAAACACTCACAAAGGTCTGCTTCCGTACACACTCTCAAAGCTTTCGCTTATAGAGAAAGATTAAAAACTGGCTCACCAAAACTTCCTCTGTCGCTTCCCTTAAGCTTGTTATCCAATTTATTTATGACACCCACACAAAAATACTAAATCTGCGCGACTCTTTGAAAGAGGCTTGAATCGCACGCCTCTCAGCGGCAATGGAGGGCTGACAAACGGCTCGACAATGTGCGACTCTCGCAGTGAGCTGCCGTGTTTCACGGTTTAAAGACAGGCGGTGCACTCTGGGCAGCACGAGAGAGAAGCACCGCCCCCTCTCCCCCTGGACACTAATACAGGCTCCTCTTAACGACAGACATTACACTGTAATGTTCACTAATACAGGCTCCTCTTAACGACAGACATTACACTGTAATGTTCACTAATACAGGCTCCTCTTAACGACAGACATTACACTGTAATGTTCACTAATACAGGCTCCTCTTAACGACAGACATTACACTGTAATGTTCACTAATACAGGCTCCTCTTAACGACATACATTACACTGTAATGTTCACTAATACAGGCTCCTCTTAACGACATACATTACACTGTAATGTTCACTAATACAGGCTCCTCTTAACGACAGACATTACACTGTAATGTTCACTAATACAGGCTCCTCTTAACGACAGACATTACACTGTAATGTTCACTAATACAGGCTCCTCTTAACGACATACATTACACTGTAATGTTCACTAATACAGGCTCCTCTTAACGACAGACATTACACTGTAATGTTCACTAATACAGGCTCCTCTTAACGACATACATTACACTGTAATGTTCACTAATACAGGCTCCTCTTAACGACATACATTACACTGTAATGTTCACTAATACAGGCTCCTCTTAACGACATACATTACACTGTAATGTTCACTAATACAGGCTCCTCTTAACGACATACATTACACTGTAATGTTCACTAATACAGGCTCCTCTTAACGACATACTTTACACTGTAATGTTCACTAATACAGGCTCCTCTTAACGACAGACATTACACTGTAATGTTCACTAATTCAGTTTCGGGCTCAAGAACAATTATAATTATGAACACAGTTGGATGGTTTTTGACTTCTTAAGATATCATACTCATACAGAATATGAGTATCAGTTAATTGTCTTCATGTTAACTAGGTAAAACTGAATGGCCTTAAAAAAGAGAAATTCAGGTTTAGTAATTATTGTCCTGTTAAATATTCTTCGGGCCAAATTATTTAATTGATCATTCAATTATATAGGTGAGTTAATTCATTGGAAAGCAATTACAATTAGCACAAAGTAACCATGGAGACCATATTACCCAACCGAGTTACCATGGAGCTTGGTGACCAGTGATGTCACTACATTCACCCCAACACCGGCATCAACTAAAAAGCAGTTTTATTACATCAGAAATAAACCGTAGAAAACAGGGACCAGAATGGCGTGTTGGGTGGTGGAGCAGATCACCACTGCAGCATTGAGTCTTCACTTCCAGGAAACCGTTTGTGCAACGCACAGTTTCCACTAACGACAAGGACACATCTGACACTAAATATTTTCTAGAGCCTGACCGATAAAGGATTTTTAAGGCCGATACCGATACAAATATTTGGTGATTTAAAAATCCGATATTCCGATATAAAAAAATATTTTAAAAATCCAGAAACGCGTAAACAAAACAAACTGATTTCCCTAACAGTAGTTATTTGTAGTTCACATTTAGTCACTTTTAGCAGAAGTTCTTATTCAGAACGACTAAGTACAAGGACATTCCCCAGAGGCAAGTAGGGTTAAGTGCCTTGCCCAAGGACACAACGTCATTTGACCGTAGTTTTATAGTTAGTCTTAACTGTGTAAATAGTTTTATAGTTAGTCTTAATTGTGTAAATAGTAAATAAAGCAGGAGGAGAGAAGAGGAGGAGACAAGTGAGTCCAGGTGTCTAAACTCCAACTAGCAAATGCATCCCATCAGGAAAATATGCTTCTTGCGATAGTGTGACCACGGCAACTGTGAAGTAAAAAGAGAGGCGGGGCTACTACCTGACGGGAGGCTAGTGGGCGTGGCCACGGGGGTGGCGGTGGGCGTGGCAGGGGCGGGCTTCGGAGGCTCGGAAGGCTTGGCGACCGGTGAGGGAGAGGGGGCGGGGCTCTGCTGGGGGGCAGGGGGTGGAGTTTCTCTAACCACCAATGAGGTGGGCTTGTCTTTGATGTCCTGATCCAATCGGGACACCTGGGGGAGAGAGAGAGAGAGAGAGATAACTTGAATTCACTCAAACATACTACATTAACAACAGAGTCATATAAACACAAGTCTTTTTCTCAACACATTGTTCCATTGTGGCCCCCGGGCCCCCTCCGTACCTGGCCCCTGACCTGCGAGGCGGTGGGCTGGATCTGGAGGTTGATGGGGGTGAGCTGGACGGGCTGGGCCTTGGCCTGGCTGAGGGTGAGGCTGGGGTGGAGCGTGTGGTGGGGGCTGATGGTGGAGTGGAAGATGGTGGCCTGGTGGCTGGCCAGTGGGACCTGGTGGCTGGCTGGTGGGACCTGGTGGCTGGCCGGTGGGGGCTGGGGAGGGCCAGGAGGCCGGAGCAGCACTGGGCCGGGGGTGTGGAGGTGAGGCTGGATGGAGGCTGTCTGGAGGAGAGGAGCCCTCTGAAGAACGTGGCTCTGCTGCTTGTGGTGGATCACCAGGGAGTGGGGCTGGATCTGGGTGTAGGCTGGAGGGGACAAACACACACACACAGAGTCAGTGAAGAGATCCTTCTAACCCACTCGTTTCACGTGGGAAAGAAGCATTAAGAGTGTTGAAGAGCCCACATCAGAGTTCTGAAGCAGTCACTAGCATCCCCGTCAGACTAGCCCGTCAGCGCCCGCCACCTCTGGAGCTAACACAGTCCACCCAGGAGCAGAGCTGCCTCAGGCCCAGCTCCTTAGCCCAGCTCGCCTCCTTGGGGGTCAGCCCGGGCGGGCTCTGGCCTCTACGGAGGACCACTCTGTATAAACACAGCTAGAGGCAGACATGGAGAGGGGAGAGGATTCATGACTGACTGACTGTAGTCAAGGGTGAGTCAGTGTGACTGCTACTCTGCTACCTCAACACACACACAGCTCCCTCAGGGAAACCCAGAGGACCAGCTGAATCACCTTCACTGCTCCGTAACGAGACAAACTTCTCTCAGACTGTTCCCCAGCTGAGTCAGCTTCACTGCTCCTTAACGAGACAAGCTCCTCTCAGACTGTTCCCCAGCTGAGTCACCTTCACTGCTCCGTAACGAGACAAGCTCCTCTCAGACTGTTCCCCAGCTGGGTCAGCTTCACTGCTCTGTAACGAGACCAGCTTCTCTCAGACTGTTCCCCAGCTGAGTCACCTTCACTGCTCCGTAACGAGACAAGCTCCTCTCAGACTGTTCCCCAGCTGGGTCAGCTTCACTGCTCCGTAACGAGACAAACTTCTCTCAGACTGTTCCCCAGCTGGGTCAGCTTCACTGCTCCGTAACGAGACAAGCTCCTCTCAGACTGTTCCCCAGCTGAGTCACCTTCACTGCTCCGTAACGAGACAAGCTCTTCTCAGACTGTTCCCCAGCTGGGTCAGCTTCACTGCTCCGTAACGAGACAAGCTCCTCTCAGACTGTTCCCCAGCTGAGTCACCTTCACTGCTCCGTAACGAGACAAAACTTCTCTCAGACTGTTCCCCAGCTGAGTCACCTTCACTGCTCCGTAACGAGACAAGCTTCTCTCAGACTGTTCCCCAGCTGGGTCAGCTTCACTGCTCCGTAACGAGACAAGCTCCTCTCAGACTGTTCCCCAGCTGAATCACCTTCACTGCTCCGTAACGAGACAAGCTCCTCTCAGACTGTTCCCCAGCTGAGTCAGCTTCACTGCTCCGTAACGAGACAAGCTTCTCTCAGACTGTTCCCCCAGCTGGGTCAGCTTCACTGCTCCGTAACAAGCTCCTCTCAGGAGGGTTCTCTGGTTCTGGAGGGGGGACCAGCCTACAGGGCGAGCCCCTCTCTCAGGCTCCGTTGTGGGAAAGCCGGGCAGCATGTGCTGGAGGGAGTGGGTGTGGGTGTGGGGGAGGAGACCACTGCTTGTTTCCATCTAGCTAGACTCCTCAACCCCAGGATCTGCAGGGGAGGGGCTTCGACATGTGGGGACACAGGACTCACAGGCAACACAACTTATGGTTAAGATCAAACCGGATACAAGAAGCAGCCCTCACTATCCTACTCACAGCTCTCACAGAGCCCTAATGAGGAACAGAGTAAAAGGAAGAGAGAGAGAGACATAAAGAGAGAGACGTCTTGCAGAGGAGAAGGAAAGGGGGAGGAAGAGGGGGTCATTCTTACTCAAGGCCGTGGGATGAGGAGAAGAATGAGTCAGCCCATCCCTCCCACACATTTACACTTCCTATGGAGTGTGTGTGTGTGTGTAGCAGGATGTCTACAGGACAGGGCTGTGTGTGTGTGTGTGTGTGTGTTTCCAGGCCCTGGAAAATCCCTGAGTTTCCAGTCAGTGTCTGGCTGCTCCTGCTGCCGTCCTCATCTCCTGAGAACCTCCATTCTGGTCACCACGGCACCAGACAGCACCACACAGCACCACACAGCACCACACAGCAGACGACAGCACCACACAGCACCACACAGCACCACACAGCACCACACAGCACCACACAGCACCACACAGCACCAGACAGCACCACACAGCACCACACAGCACCACACAGCCCAGACAGCACCACACAGCACCACACAGCACCACACAGCACCACACAGCACACCACAGACAGCACCACACAGCACCAGCACAGCACCACACAGCCCAGACAGCACCACACAGCACCACACAGCACCACACAGCCCAGACAGCACCCACACAGCACCAGACAGCACCAGACAGCACCAGACAGCACCACACAGCACCAGACAGCACCACACAGCACCACACAGCACCAGGCAGCACCACACAGCACCACACAGCACCACACAGCACCAGACAGCACCACACAGCACCAGACAGCACCAGACAGCACCACACAGCACCACACAGCACCACACAGCACCAGATAGCACCACACAGCACCACACAGCACCACACAGCACCACACAGCACCACACAGCACCAGACAGCACCACACAGCACCACACAGCACCACACAGCACCAGGCCACTCACCACACAGCACCACACAGCACCACCACAGCACCAGACAGCACCATACAGCACCACACAGCACCAGAAGGTTGCCGGTTCAATTCCTGTCTGTGCAAAAGGAGAGTGACTTGGGCTGGCTGGCAGGGCCAGTTCCCTCCCTGGTCCCACTAGGAAGAGAGCTCCACACATCTCCGGGGGACACCTGTCCCTCACGACCACTACCATGGCAACCCTGGGTAATTATGAAAGCGCATTACTGGCTCCCGGGTACACAAGACACACACACTCTGCTAATCTCTCCTACCTGCTGCATTACACACACACACCACACCGCCAACACTCACACACACAACTCACTTTCTTCTTTCCAATCTATCCATCCCTTTCTCCAGCTCCCCCGCCACCCCCTCGTCCTCTCTCTGATTGGACCTCTCCCCTCTCTCTCCTCTCTGATTGGACCTCTCCCCTCTCTCTGCCTCTTCTTGTGTGTCTGCTCATGGATGGGTAACCCAGCAGGGTCAGACATGCAGACCTCAGCAGGTAACAGCCTTCACACAGCGCCTGTCCCATGGTACACACCACACGCCCTCTTACACTCTGGTACACACACACACACACACCTCATGGTACACACACACACACAGAGACACACCAGTTGTTATCTGCTGCTACGTCTTAATCATGTCCAGATGAGACTGTCATTTGGTTCATGATAAATAAAAACACCGGGACACAATCATGGTGTCTTACACGACGCTCTGCTGCCCTCTAGTGCATACTCCAGGAACTGGAGAGTACAACCAGTGTACTACCCAGTGTGTACTACCATGGGGACCAGCAGCAGTGTGTACTACCTAGCGTGTGCTACCTAGCGTGTGCTACCTAGCGTGTGCTACCTAGCGTGTGCTACCTAGCGTGTGCTAGCCGCCCTTAGGGTTATACACACCTGGAGCGATGAGAGCAGAGCCCCTCCCCACAGTCACACTGCGACTCATGTTCAGGGCCCGCCCTTCCGACGCTGCCTCCCCCTTCATGTTTAGGGCCCGCCCCTCCGACGCCACTGCTGCCTCCCCCCTCCGACCCCCCTCGTAGAGAGGTGCGGAGGCGCCGGGCTTCCCCCCAGGCCCCCCGGGGGCCCCCTGGCTGGGGGTCTTGGGGGGGGGTGGAGGGCTGGATGGGGGCGGGGCTCTGCTTCAGGCTGAGGGGGCCCTGGGGGCCACGGAGGGTGAGGTTCTGAACCTGGATGGGGAAGAGAGGAAACACTATCTGCTGCTGGTGTGGAGATGAGCAGCATGAACACATCTGATACAGTTTTGTTTTATAAAGTTAAACAATTTGAACCTTTCAAAACTTTATTTTCCAGTTTTTTTCCCCACACACACAAAAAACTTTTTTCTGAAAAAATATTGTTACAAACTTTGTCCCAAATATTCCCTAAAAAACCGAGGTAAAAAAATATTTCACACACAGTGAAGGGAACTGAGCAGAGTACAGTCATCATCAATGCTGCCAACTTTTTGTTAAACTTCTTTCAACCCTTCAAAACATTTTGTACAAAAATATTTTTTCAACCTTTTTTCAACCCACACACGACGACACAAAAATAACTAAATAACTAACTATTTATTTAACTATAACTATTTTTGTAAACTATGAAAAAATGCTAATCTTTTTGTAAACTATGAAAAAATTAAAATCTTTTTTCTACCTTTTTTCAACCCACACATGACGACACAAAAAGTTTCAATTTGTTTTACAAAAAGTTTCAATTTGTTTTACAAAAAGTTTCAATTTGTTTTACAAAAAGTTTCAATTTGTTTTACAAAAAGTTTCAATTTGTTTTACAAAAAGTTTCAATTTGTTTTACAAAAAGTTTTACAAACTTTGTCTGACAAAAAGTTTTTTGTAAATATGAAAAAAGTGACAATATTGTTTTGTAAAACTATGACAAAATCTGAAATATTTTTGTAAACTATGAAAAAATGAAAATATTTTGAAAACTATGAAAAAATTAAAATATTTTTGTAAACTATGAAAAATAAAAATATGAAAAAATTATTTTTGTAAACTATGAAAAAATGAAAATATTTTTGTAAACTATGAAAAAATGAAAATATTTTTTCTACCTTTTTTCACCCACACAGGACGACACAAAAAGTTTCAATTTGTTTTACAAAAAGTTTCACAAACTTTGTCCAAAATATTTTTGTAAACTATGAAAAAATAAAAATATTTTTTCTACCTTTTTTCAACCCACACACAACGACACAAAGTTTAAATTAGTTTTTTTTGAAAAAGTTTTACAAACTTTGTCCAAAATATTTTTGTAAACTATGAAAAAATGAAAATATTTGTTGTACCTTTTTTCAACCACACATGACGACACAAAAAGTTTCAAACTATGAAAAAATGTAAATATTTTTGTAAACTATGAAAAAATGAAAATATTTTTGTAAACTATGAAAAAATGAAAATATTTTTGTAAACTATGAAAAAATGTAAATATTTTTGTAAACTATGAAAAAATGAAAATATTTTTGTAAACTATGAAAAAATGTAAATATTTTTGTAAACTATGAAAAAATGAAAATATTTGTTCTACCTTTTTTCAACCCACACACAACGACACAAAGTTTAAATTTGTTTTTGAAAAAGTTTCACAAACTTTGTCCAAAATATTTTTGTAAACTGAAAAAATGAAAATATTTTTTGTACCTTTTTTCAACCCACCACATGACGACACAAAAAGTTTCAAACTATGAAAAAATGAAAATATTTTTGTAAACTATGAAAAAATGAAAATATTTGTTGTACCTTTTTTCAACCCACACATGACGACACAAAAAGTTTCGATTTGTTTTACAAAAAGTTTCAATTTGTTTTACAAAAAGTTTCAATTTGTTTTACAAAAAGTTTCAATTTGTTTTACAAAAAGTTTCAATTTGTTTTACAAAAGTTTCAATTTGTTTTACAAAAAGTTTCAATTTGTTTTACAAAAGTTTTACAAACTTTGTCTGAAATATTTTTGTAAACTATGAAAAAATGAAAATAATTGTTCTACCTTTTTTCAACCCACACACGACGACACAAAAAGTTTCAATTTGTTTTACAAAAAGTTTTACAAACTTTGTCTGAAATATTTTTGTAAACTTTGAAAAAATGAACATATTTTTTCAACCTTTTTTCACCCACACAGGACGACACAAAAAGTTTCAATTTGTTTTACAAAAAGTTTTCACAAACTTTGTCCAAGATATTTTTGTAAACTATGAAAAAATGTAAATATGTTTTCTACCTTTTTTCAACCCACACACAACGACACAAAGTTTAAATTTGTTTTTGAAAAAGTTTTACAAACTTTGTCCAAAATATTTTTGTCAACTTTGAAAAAATTACAATATTTTTTGTACCTTTTTTCAACCCACACACGACGACACAAAAAGTTTCAATTTGTTTTTGAAAAGTTTTACAAACTGCCACAATATTTGTGTAAACTATGAAAAAAAGAAAAATATTGCTACCTGGGAGGAGGCCACCTGGGTGGAGCTCTCTGATTGGACAGCGGTGACGGTGGCGGTGGGGGTGAAGATGAGCTGGGGGGAGAGGGGTACAGCCCGGCCCAGAGTCCTGGCCACCTGGACCAGGTTACTCTGCTGAGCCTGGGAACACACAGAGCACACGGTCAGATACACACACACACACATGGTCCTCAGATACACACACACAGACACACAGCACAACAGCACTCACAAGCATCCTTTAGAAAGCATGATGTGTGTGTACAGTATTTTTGTGTTTATCTACGTGTGTGTATCTATGTGAGGGTCTGTGTGTTTGTACCATCTGTGCCCGCAGATACATGTGGGCCTGGCTGGCGAAGGTGGGGCTGGACTGAGGGCCCAGCAGAACGGCCTGCTGGGAAATGGTGGCGGGGGAGGAGTTAACGCCCTGGGCACGACTGATGAGCTGGGCGGCTGGGGAGGGGGAGAGGTTGATCTGGGGGGAGAGAGAGGGAGGTGGTGAGAGTGACGGAATGGAAGAGAGAGAGAGAAAGATGGTGAGAGAGAGACAGGATAGAGAGATGGAGAAAGAGGTGTGTGGAGAGGCGCGCGCGTATCGTGAGTGGCGCGCGCAGCGACGGTGCGTGGAGAGCGCGCGCGTCGCATCGGCGCGCCCTCTGGCGCCGCGCGCGCCGCCCGGGGCGGCGTAGCTCGCGCGCGCTGCAGCGCGCGCGTCGCGCCCGCGCCCCGGCGCGCGCGCGTGGCGCGCAGAGCGCGAGCATCCCGGCGGCGCGCGTCGCGTCGCGTCGCGTCGCGCCCTGCGCGCGCGCCCGCGCGTGGCGCAGCGCCCGGCTGCTCGTGGCGCGCGCGCCCGCGCAGCGACCGGTGCGTGGCGCGCGCGCCCGGCGCGCGTGGAGCGCGCGACAGAGCGCGCGAGATCGACAGCCCGTGTGCGTGCGCAGCGCGCCCGGCGCGCGTGGCGCGCAGCGCTGCGCGAGCACGACAGCGAGCGCTGGCTGCCTAGCGTCGCGCGCGAGCCCGGCGCGGCGCGTGGCGCGCGCGTCGCGCGAGTCAGCGCGCGCGCGACGCGCGCGCGCGCCCGGCGCGGCGCGCTCGCGCGCCAGGAGCGCGATACGACCCGGTGCCAGCACAGCTCCTGGCTGGAGAGCTGATCCTCCGTTGTGCTGAGTGGAGCTCTGTCTGCCTGCTGCTAGACTGGCCTGCAACACACACACACACACCACCACATTACTACACACCACCACCACAATGCAACACACCCACCACAACACTTACTAAGGACTTCTGCAACACACACCACCACAACACTTACTAAGGACTTCTGCAACACACACCACCACAACACTTACTAGGACTTCTGGGTGTCTGAGTGTGTGTGTTTATGAGTGTGTATTAACGTGTGTGTGTGTGTGTGGACCTGCTGTGCTGCAGCCAGACTCTGCAGGCTGTGGTGTGTGTGTGTGTGTGTGTGTGTGAGTGTGTGTGTGTGTGTGTGTGTGTGTGTGGTGTGTGTGTGTGAGTGTGTGTGTGTGTGTGAGTGTTGTGGTGTGTGTGTGTGTGTGTGTGTGTGTGTGGTGTGTGTGTGTGTGTGTGTGGTGTGTGTGTGTGTGTGCGTTGTGTGTGTGTGTGTGACGTGGTGTTGTGTGTGTGTGTGTGTGTGTGTGTGGACCTGCTGCGCTGCAGCCAGACTCTGCAGGCTGTGTTGTTGCTGCAGGGCTGCAGTCTGCAGCATGAGGTGCTGCTGCTGGCACGTACATCTGCTGCAGGTACTGAGCTGCTGAGCTGGGGCCCCCTGTGGAGAGCCTGCTGGATCACCTGAGGAGGGACATGAGGTTGAAGAGAGACAAAATATAAATGAATTGAAACTAAAGCGAATCTGCATTAGCTGCAAAGATGTTACCCATGCGGCAAATCTGCATTAGCTGCAACCAGGTTACCCATGCAGTACTTGTGGAGCGAGCAAGCTGCAGCAACAGTAGATACACCTAACCCTAACCAGTAGATACCTTTGAAGGCAACACGTACTAACAAACACTCACAACTCCTATTTAGATATCTTTTAAATATCTTTTAGTTAGGTGGCTTCCCTTAGACTAACCACTCTAAGGGGTGTCAGCCTGTCAGACGGAGGTTTATGAAGCGGGTAACTGGACGCAGGTCCTGGCCTGTCTCCTGGCCTGCTGTGACAGTTAGATCCAAGCTGACTCGGAGGTTCCTGTGTGTTCGTATGGAGAGAACACGCACTTCCTACCAGCACCACCAGGGGGCAGTAGCACAGCAGTTATTGTTCTATATATATAAAATAAAAATAAAAATAAATACACTGCTCCAAAAAATTAAAGGAACACTTTGAAACACATCAGACGTCAATGTGAATAAATATTATGGAGGATATCTATAGCTACTGATATGCCATACCCTGATTAAAAAACTGTTCCTTTAATTATTTTGAGCAGTATATATATATATATATATATATATGTGTGTGGTGTGTGATGTGTATACGTGTCCCCAGATGAGGTCTTACCTGAACAGTCTGTCGGTCAGAGATGCCACTGTACACTGAGATCTGGGACACCTGCCTCCCTGCTCCTCCAGGAGTCCCACTCACCAGCACCCCCGCCCTGGGCTCCGGAGGGGGTGGACCCACTCACCAGCACCCCTCCCTGGGCTCCGGAGGGGGTGGACCCACTCACCAGGGGGGTGGAGGGGGTGCTGGTCGTGGTCGAGGTGGTGGAGGAGCTGGCCCCAGTGGCGGTGGAGGCCGCAGCCCCCTGGTCACTATCCATGGTGCCCTCTCCCCTTCTCACCCTGGAGCCTCTACTGCCCTTCTGTATGGCTCTCCTGTACCTGCAGGGGGACAGGGGGAGGTCAGAGGGAGGACATATACCACAAGACCCCCGAACCAGAAGACTGGTGACCACCCTCAAGTATCACATATGAAGCCTTTCAGCAGGAGAGAGGCCAGGTATTAGAGCACTCAGCTGAATACATCCATTGAGGTTCGTTTTGTTATTCCAATGCCTACCGGAGATGTGATCTAATTTGAGGGGCCTGTTTAAATAAACGATGTTTCCCCCATCAGGCTCTGATTACTAGCGTTGCCTCTTGGAAACGCTACCCTAAAGGTTCGGCTTCATTAATACCAGGCTGCTGTCTGAGCCCACTAACCCCGCTCTCCATGAGGGGGAGGGTCAGAACCACTCTCCTCTCCCACACAGGTCTGCCCCCCCTGCCCCCCTGCCACCAGGACACAGGTCCATCATGAGGAGTTGAACCATGAGAGAGTGAGGAGGGAGGGAGGGATGATGAGGGGATAGAGAGACAGAGGAGGAGAGGGATGGGAGGGATGGGTAGGGAGGGGAGAGAGAGACAGAGCAGTAGAGCTGTATATCGTATGGGAGTGCGTTTGATGGGATTTAGTTTCGTGTCTGGGATTTCTTTTCTGCAGGTGTTCGTCGTGTTATTTGACTTTATGTTTGCTTTCTTTCTTTTCTTTGTACTGGTCTTTGTGTGTAGGTGTGTGTTTGGCTCAGGGTTTGACGAGAGTGAGGCTTGGGAGGGTGGGTGAGTGTCATGACCCTAAGGAGAGCCAGTCTCCTCCCCCTCCAGCTTGTAAACATCAGTCCTGCTCTGTCAGCAAGCACTATGGCACACAGTATATCTACAGGAGTACACAGAGCACTTTAGAGTATAGTCCACTTATCTACAGCGACAATAGTATAGACCAGACATTCCCAACTTTGTCCACTTTGCGGCCCACTTGCATTGCTCAACACATGCGCCCAACACATCCAACCATCCAGTCTCTCTACCAGTCTCTCTCCATGCTCTCTCCTCCCCGCCTCTCTCCCTGCCTCTCTCCATTCTCTCTCTCCTGTCTCTCTCCCTGTCTCTCTCCCTGTCTCTCTCACTGTCTCTCTCCCTGTCTCCCGTTCTCTCCCTGCCTTCTCCCCGTTCTCTCACTACCTCCCTGCCTCTCTCATCTCTCCCCATCTCTCTCCACTGTCTCATCTACGTCTCATCTACCCTGTCTCTCTCCTCCTGTCTCTCTCCCTTCTCCCCGTGCTCTCGCCTGATCCGTCACTCTCCTGTCTCTCTCCCTAGCTCGCTCCCATCTCTCATGCTCTCTCCCGTCTCTCTCCCCGTCTCGCTCCCTGTCTTTCCTCCTCCCCGCTCTCTCCCCGTCTCTCTCACCTGTCGCTCTCCCCGTCTCTCTCCCTGTGTCCTCTCTCCCTGTCTCTCTCCCTGCTCTCTCCTGTCTCTACTCCCATCTCTCTCCCTGTCTCTCTCCCGTCTCTCTCCCTGTCTCTCTCTCCCCCGTCTCTCTCCCTGTCTCTCGTCCCGTCTCTCTCCCCGTCTCTCTCCCCGTCTCTCTCCCGTCTCTCTCCCGCCTCTCTCCCTGCCTCTCTCCCTGTCTCCCCTGTGTCTCTCCCTGTGTCTCTCCCTGTCTCTCTCCCTGCCTGCCTCTCTCCCTGTCTCCTCCCTTGCCTCTCTCCCTGCCTCTCTCCCTGCTCTCCTCTCTCACTCCCCGCCTCTCTCCCCGTCTCTCTCCCCGTCTCTCTCCCCTGTCTCTCTCCCTGTCTCTCTCCCTGCCTCTCTCCCTGTCTCTCTCCCCGCCTCTCTCCCCGTCTCTCTCCCCGCCTCTCTCCCCGCCTCCTCTCCCCCGCCTCTCTCCCCGTCTCTCTCCCTGTCTCTCTCCCCTGTCTCTCCCTGTCTCTCTCTCCCTGTCTCTCTCTCCCTGTCCTCTCTCCCTGTCTCTCTCCCGCGTCCTCTCTCCCCGTCTCTCTCTCCCTGTCTCTCTCCCTGTCTCTCTCCTCCAGTCTCTCTCCCCTCGTCTCTCCTCTCCCGTCTCTCTCCCCGTCTCTCTCCCCGCTCTCTCTTCCCGTCTCTCTCCCCCGTCTCTCTCCCTGTCTCTCTCCCTGTCTCTCTCCTTGACAGCTGCTAGCAGGAACCTGTCTCACCTAACACGGCTGTGGTCTCACCCCCCTGATGATGACAGACAGTAAATAAAGGAAACCCGTAGCTGCAGTCCCATCCACAGATCAATAGATCAGAGTGGTGTGGCACTGATGGTTTCAAAAGCCAGACTATAGAGACGTAAGAACAGAGGGAGGAATAGAGAGAGAGAGAGAGAGAGAGCCGGAGAATGACAGAGAGGAGACTGGAGAGTGTGAGAGTAGTGAAGACAGGCATGAAGGCAGACATAGTCCCCCAATTCCCCCAGCGTGTCCTACCTCCTCCCCAGCATGTCCTACCTCCTACCTACCTCCTCCCCAGCATGTCCTACGCCTCCTGCTGCCCCCCCCAGCGTGTCCTACTCCTGCGGCCCCCCCCAGCGTGTCCTACCTCCTGCGGCCCCCCCCAGCGTGTCCCTACCTCCCTCCCCACGTGTCCTACCTCCTCCCCAGCGTGTCCTACCTCCTGCTGCCCCCCCAGCTTGTCCTACCTCCTACCTCCCCCCCACATGTCCCTACCTCCTGCGGCCCCCCCCAGCGTGTCCTAACCTCCTCCCCAGCATGTCCTAACCTCCCCCCCAGCGTGTCCTACCTCCTGCTGCCCCCCCCAGCGTGTCCTACCTCCTGCTGCCCCCCCCAGCATGTCCTACCTCCTGCGGGTTCTCTCCGCAGGGCCGTGGTGTCCCATCCCCTGGGAGGCTGCTGATCGACGCTGCTCTTTGTCTCTCTCACTGCCTGGACCCCGTGTGTCAGAGAGAGAGAGAGAGGAGAGAGAGAGAGGGAGAAGGAGAGAAAGATAGGGAGAGGGAGAGGGAGAGAGAGACAGAGAGAGGGAGAAGGAAAGGGAGAAAGAGTGTGTGTGAGAATGTGTATGTGAGAGAGTGTTTGAGAAGAGATAAGAGAGAAACAGAGAGAGAGAGACAGAGTGTGTGTGAGTGTGTTGTGATGTATCCAAACCCTATCCCCTCTGCCTCCACTCACTCTCCAGTCTGCTCCCAGACCCAGCAACCCACCAACCAGGACGCAGCCTCCTGATTAGGTGGTATCCTAGCGACAGCCAACGGGGGGGCCTATGGAATCCCCCAACAGTGCTGCATGCTGATTGGCTGGCAGGAGCCTCCCTAATGAAGATGATGGTAATGGTAATGATTTTACGCTCCTCTTTCCCCTCCCCCTGCTCTCCCTCCCCCCTGCTCTCCCTCCCCCCTCCTCTCCCTCCCCCCTCCTCTCCCTCCTCCCGCATCTCCCCTCCCCTTCCCCGCATGAATTCAGGATTTGGTATTTGATGCAGCCACTGCAGAAAACCAGGGCCATTATCTAGGATCACCAAAACACCCCCAACCCCCATCCTGTCACAACCCTCTCCCCTGTGTACTGAGCCTCCTAGTCTCAACAAACAGCTGGAAACAAACAGCTGACACAGTATCTAGGTTTTCTACATCTATTCCTCTTCTCCTGGTGACCCCGGCTAGGCCCTGCCCAGACCCTCCTGCACCCTGCCCAGGACCCTCCTGCACCCTGCCCAGGACCCTCCTGCACCCTGCCCAGGACCCTCCTGCACCCTGCCCAGGACCCTCCTGCACCTGCCCAGGACCTCCTGCACCCTGCCCAGGACCCTCCTGCACCCTGCCCAGACCTCCGCACCCTGCACCCCTCCTGCACCCTGCTCAGGACCCTCCTGCACCCTGCCCAGGACCCTCATGCACCCTGCCCAGGACCCTCCTGCACCCTGCCCAGGACCCTCCCTCCTGCACCCTGCCCAGACCCTCTGCACCCTGCCCAGGACCTCCTGCACCCTGCCCGGACCCTCCTCCTGCACCTGCCCAGGACCCTCCTGCACCCTGCCCAGGACCTCCTGCACCCTGCCCAGGACCCTCCTGCCACCCTGCCCAGGACCCCTCCCTGCACCCTGCCCAGGACCCTCCTGCACCCTGCCCCAGGACCCTCCTGCACCCTGCCCAGGACCCTCCTCCTGCACCCTGCCCAGGACCCTCCTCATGCACCCTGCCCAGGACCCTCCTCCTGCACCCTGCCCAGGACCCTCTGCACCCTGCCCAGGACCCTCCTGCACCCTGCCCAGGACCCTCCTCCTGCACCCTGCCCAGGACCCTCCTGCACCCTGCCCAGGACCCTCCTGCAACCCTGCCCAGGACCCTCCTGCACCCTGCCCAGGACCTCCTGCACCCTGCCCCGACCCTCCTGCCTCACCCTGCCCAGGACCCTCCTGCACCCTGCCCAGGACCCCCTCCTGCACCCTGCCCAGGACCTCCCTGCACCCTGCCCAGGACCCTCCTGCACCCTGCCCAGGACCTCCTGCACCCTGCCCAGGACCCTCCTCCTACACCCTGCCCAGGACCCTCCTGCACCCTGCCCAGGACCTCCTGCACCCTGCCCAGGACCCTCCTGCCTGCACCCTGCCCAGGACCCTCCTGCACCCTGCCCAGGACCCTCCTCCTGCACCCCTGCCCAGGACCCTCCTGCACCCTGCCCAGGACCCTCCTGCACCCTGCCCAGGACCCTCTGCACCCTGCCCAGGACCTCCTGCACCCTGCCCAGGACCCTCCTGCACCCTGCCCAGGACCCTCCTGCACCCTGCCCAGGACCCTCCTCCTGCACCCTGCCCAGGACCCTCCTCCTGCACCCTGCCCATGACCCTCCTGCTCCCTGCCCAGGACCCTCCTCCTGCACCCTGCCCAGGACCCTCCTGCACCCTGCCCAGGACCCTCCTGCACCCTGCCCAGGACCCTCCTGCACCCTGCCCAGGACCCTCCTGCACCCTGC
The DNA here is from genome assembly GCA_903064625.1 of Mallotus villosus. Lineage (NCBI taxonomy): Eukaryota > Metazoa > Chordata > Actinopteri > Osmeriformes > Salangidae > Mallotus > Mallotus villosus. The sequence continues at coordinate 2,544 of CAEFZP010002745.1, read as the reverse complement.
CCAGGACCCTCCTCCTGCACCCTGCCCAGGACCCTCCTGCACCCTGCCCAGGACCCTCCTGCACCCTGCCCAGGACCTCCTGCACCCTGCCCAGGACCCTCCTCCTGCACCCTGCCCAGGACCCTCCTGCACCCTGCCCAGGACCCTCCTGCACCCTGCCCAGGACCCTCCTCCTGCACCCTGCCCAGGACCCTCCTCCTGCACCCTGCCCAGGACCCTCCTGCTCCCCTGCCCAGGACCCTCCTCCTGCACCCTGCCCAGGACCCTCCTCCTGCTCCCTGCCCAGGACCCTCCTCCTGCACCCTGCCCAGGACCCTCCTGCACCCTGCCCAGGACCCTCCTCCTGCACCCTGCCCAGGGCCCTCCTGCACCCTGCCCAGGACCCTCCTGCACCCTGCCCAGGACCCTCCTCCTGCACCCTGCCCAGGACCCTCCTCCTGCACCCTGCCCAGGACCCTCCTCCTGCACCCTGCCCAGGACCCTCCTGCACCCTGCCCAGGACCCTCCTGCACCCTGCCCAGGACCTCCTGCACCCTGCCTAGGACCCTCCTGCACCCTGCCTAGGACCCTCTGCTCCCTGCCCAAGACCCTCCTGCACCCTGCCCAGGACCCTCCTGCACCCTGCCCAGGACCCTCCTGCACCCTGCCCAGGACCTCCTGCACCCTGCCTAGACCCTCCTGCACCCTGCCTAGGACCCTCCTGCTCCCTGCCCAAGACCTCCTGCACCCTGCCCAGGACCCTCCTGCACCCTGCCCAGGACCCTCCTGCACCCTGCCCAGGACCCTCCTCCTGCACCCTGCCCAGGACCCTCCTGCACCCTGCCCAGACCCCCCCTCCTGCACCCTGCCCAGGACCCTCCTGCACCCTGCCCAGGACCCTCCTCCTGCACCCTGCCCAGGACCCTCCTCCTGCACCCTGCCCAGGACCCTCTGCACCCTGCCCAGGACCCTCTGCACCCTGCCCAGGACCCCCCTCCCTGCACCCTGCCCAGGACCCCTCCTGCACCCTGCCCAGGACCCTCCTCCTGCACCCTGCCCAGGACCCTCCTCATGCACCCTGCCCAGGACCCTCCTCCTGCACCCTGCCCAGGACCCTCTGCACCCTGCCCGGACCCCTCTGCACCCTGCCCAGGACCCCCCTCCTGCACCCTGCCCAGGCACCCTCCTGCACCCTGCCCAGGACCCTCCTGCACCCTGCCCAGGACCCTCTGCACCCTGCCCAGGAACCCCCCTCCTGCACCCTGCCCAGGACCCTCCTGCACCCTGCCCAGGACCCCCCTCCTGCACCCTGCCCAGACCCTCCTGCACCCTGCCCAGGACCTCCTGCACCCTGCCAGGACCTCCTGCACCCTGCCAGGACCCTCCTGCATCCTGCCCAGGACCCTCCTGCCTCGGCTGGGACTCAAACACCGCAGGCTCACGAGAGCCACAGCTTCCCCCTCCGTTCTGAAGACGCAGCCGAGAGGCTACTGAACTCAGAGATGAGCGTTTAGCGGTGGCCACAGTGAGCTGACCCCGGCAGAACCACCCCGCGAGGAGACGGGAGGAGACAGGAGGAGACGGGAGGGTGGAGGTCCCTCCGTTCTGAAGGGATGTGTCCCCTCAAGAGGTGCAGCCAGACCCAGACTAGACCCAGACCCCAGACCAGACCCAGCACCTGCCTGGGGCAAGCTGGATAGATGGAGCAGCACAGGCGTGAAGCTCATTGATTATCATCTCTGCATTAGCATATAGATTATCTGAAGACCAGAGAATGAGCTAACCTCTGTCTGGAGGTCTGGGGAGGGGGAGAGGGGGAGAGGGGAGAGGGAGAGGGAGGAGAGCGAGGAGGGGGAGAAGGTGAGATCGGGAGTGTATAGGGAGAGTGAGGCGGTGATTGTGATGGTGCTAAGATGGGAGGTGTGGGAGGGCTTCTGTTGTCAGATCTGAGGCTGAACAGTGTCTGGCACGGTTTATAGCGGCTGGTATCTGGTCGTGGTTTAGCGCTCTTCAGCCCATGAGCACATGGTCCAGTGCTTGGTCGGAGTTGATACGTGCGACCGTATCGGATTCTCTAGGTGAGAATCCTGAGGCTGTAAATAAATGATTGACGAGGGCTTTGTCCAGTCTGATGATCTCCATACTAACATACGTGTACACACACACCCACACCACACACACAGACAGCAGAACAAGGTCACCAACAGTTAGCCCTGCTGTCCAACACTACGAAGCATGCCTTCATCTCCATATGCTGTACTGATTCATTCCAGCCGTGGTTTAGAAGGGGCTCTCGCGAGGCAGAGAACGCTCATCCATATTTAGAGAACGCTCAGAGTTCAGCATGCGCTCCCCCGCTGAGAGTTCTGGCAGGAGACTCTCGACCAATCACAAGATTTGGAATATTCAGCCTCACAAAACAACCCCACCTCACCAAAGACTGAATATGGGCTGGTCTGTGCTAGCCGGTCCTGGGCTAGCCGGTCTGGGCTAGGTGGCTAGCGGCTGGGATGGGGGCTAGCTGTCTGGGCAAGCTAGTAAGAGAGAGACTACAAGAGAGAGAGA
>CAEFZP010002744.1:0-48286 GCA_903064625.1 Mallotus villosus | reverse complement strand
GAGGGGACAGAGAGGGGACAAAACACACACACAAGGGGACAGGCTGTGTCCTGTGGATGACTGGTAATGTGGTATGCCCTGTGGAGGCCGTTGAGGGGGGCTTTAGTGAGAGGAAGCAGAGGACTAGTGTTGATCATAATACCCCTGCCATCCCATAATACCACTGCCATCGCACGGCCTGTTGCTGTTGTCGATGGTTCAGTGAGCGTGGCAGGGATATCCGCTTCTAGACTGCCTTGAATGGTGTGTGTATGTGTGGTACGTGTATGTGTACGTGTGTGCGTGTAGTGTGTGTGTTGTGTACGTGTGCTGTGTGTAGTGTGTGTATGTGTGTGTATGTGTGTGTATGTGTGTGTACGTGTGTGTGTACGTGTGTGTGTATGTGTGTGTGTGTGTGCGAGTCATCCTAAAATGCCCCACCCAGTTCAAGTATTTCCAGTCTCAGACGTTCGACTTGCCTGGCTAATATTCAGCATTCTGTAAACATGTAAATATAAACAGTTTGTGAAAGCGAGGGATGTGAAGAAGGGATATTTGGGTCCCGCTTCATTTACATGTATTCATTAGGCAGATGCTTGATCCAAAGCGACTTCCAAGAGAGAGCTTTACAAAAGTGCACACTGATCATAACAACGAGATAGCCCCAAACATTGCGGGTTGCCAAACATAAATCATACATGTGAAAACCAAATCAGTCCCAAAGGGAAAGAACAATAAGAGCATGTAGTTAGACAAGTTACAATTAAACAACATGAACCTCAAAAGTGCAAGAGTGTACCTGTGGAAAAAAAGCAAGCAACAATAATATATTTCACGGCGAGTACAATCACTTTAAGACAGTTACAACAAACCAACAAGAGCAAGTCTCTCGATAAGAGTCATTGTGATCCTAGGAGGAAACTAACTAACTAGCTTCAGAGGAGGAGATGAAGGGATCGCTTGGTACCACACGGCATACTGATGGGCAGGGGCGCTAGGCAACCCTCAGCATCTTCAGGTCCTTAGAAACGCCTCTTGATCCAGTCTTTTGAACACCCAACAGCGCTCCTGCTCTGTGGACTGGTCTCAGGAGAACCTGCAAAGGCCAGAGGAAGTGGTGGATGTAAAGTGAAGGAGAGGGAGAGAAGGAGAGGAAGGAGGAGAATGAGAGGGGAGAGAAGGAGAGGAAGAGAAGCAGCAGGAGAGAGAAGGAGTAGGGAGGAGAGAGAGAGAGAGGAAGAGATGGAGAGAGGAGAGATGGAGAGGGAAGCAGAAGAGTAAGCGAGAAGAGCGGAGAGAAGGAGAGGATAGAGATGGAGATGTGCGAGAGAGAGGAGAGAGAAGGAAGCGAGTAGAGAGAAGGAGAGGGAGATATGAGAATGAGAGAAGAGAAGGGAGGAAGAGAGACGAGAGGAAGAGATAGACGATGGAGGAGAGGAAGAGAGGAGAGGAGCGATGGTAGAGAAGAGAAGGAGAGAGGGAGAGAAGGAGCAGGAAGAGAAGGGAGGAGAGAAGGAGAAGGAAGAGATGGAGAGAGACGGAGAGAGGAGAAGGAGAAGGAGGGAAGAGATGGAGAGGGAGAGAAGAGAGAAAGAGAAGGAGAGGAAGAGAAGCAGAGAGGAGAGAGTCGACGACTGTGAGAAGATGAGAAGAGAAGGAGAGGCGAGGAAGCGGAGCAGAAGTGAGGAGAGGAAGAGAGGAAGAGGGAGAGAAGGAGAGGCGATGGAGAAGGAGAGGAAGAGATGGAGACGTGGGAGAGAAGGAGAGGAATGAGAAGGACGAGACGAGAAGAAGAGGGCAGAGAAGGAGAGAGAGAAGGAGAGGAGAGAAGGGAGGAGGAGATGGAATCTTGAGGGATGAGAAGGAGAGGAGATAAGGGAGGAAGAGAAGGAGAGGGAGAGAAGGAAGGAAGAGATGGAGAGGGCAGAGAAGGAGAGGAAGATAAGGAGAGGAAGAGAAGGATAGGGGAGAAGGGAGAAGAGAAGGAGAGAAGAGAAGGAGAGGGAGAGAGAGGAGAGGGAGGATGGAGAGGGAGAGAAGAGAGAAGAAGGAGAGGAAGAGAAGGAGAGGGGAGAGGAGAGGAGAGAGAGAGGAGAGAAGGAGAGAAAGGATGAGGAGCACCAGAGATGGAGAGCCGGAGAAGTAGTGGAGGAATGGATTGGAAACGGATAGATGGGGCACTAATGGGCTCATAGTGGTTCGGCTGGTGGATAGAAAGGGAGCTCTGCAAGGCTGGTAGATAGATGCTGTATGTAGGGAAGCAAGGCCTGTTATTCCACCTGACAGTCAGTTACAGGCTGGTAGATAGATGCTGTATGTATGGAAGCAAGGCTTCTAACTCCACCTGGAAGTCAGTTACAGGCTGGGTCCTTTATATCAGTCCAGTTGTTTGCATCATTAATGAATGCTCTAATGTGCAGCATGGAGGGTGTGATCGAGCCTTCTGGGGTACATTAGTGTAACAGAAGCTCTTTGTCTGAAGTCAGAGAGACTGTGAGGGGTAGATCGATCCACTGATGTTGGCTTGTGAGTACAAGTATTTCTTGGGTCAGTCCCAGCCAGCTTTGCTCTGCTGTAAGTCATTGATTAACTTTTCTGGGAAACCGTTCAAACTTTCCATTAAGATGCCTGCAGGGCACAAGAAAAGATGTTGGACGGTATGTGGTACTGTTGGCACAATGTCGTTTATTAAATACCTTACATGGAGAGAAGACTCACTAAGTATCTTTTTGAACAGTAAAGCCTGTTTTTCACCCACACTTCAACTAACTGGATATCTAGGTGAGCCTTCCAGGCATGAGGCATCACGTGGATTAACCTTGTTTTCTCTGGGCTGTGTAAACACACACACAAACACACACATACTTTCACACACACATACTTTCACACACACACACACACACACACACACACACACACACACACACACACACACACACACCACACACACACACACACACACACACACACACACACACACACACACACAAACACACACATACTTTCACACACACACACCCACAGACAAACACACCCAGAGTCACACACATTCACACCTTTGTTCTGAAGTGTCACAGTAGGTTGACCTAGAAAAGCTTTTTGAAAACTTGTTGAACATATCTCCTGTGTATTATTGTGCATTTAACCCCTGCTTTCTCCTGACTGTGTTCGTCAAACCACATCACCCAGAATACTGTCTGCAGAGTCTTTGTTTTGAGACAAATATTTATCTTTGTTTTCTAGGCACACTGACAGCTGGTGAACATACCTTTCCCTTCCAGTTCCTCATCCCAGGTACGTTTTTAAAATAGTCTGGATAAACACCTGTCCAACTGCAATCCTTCGAGGCAGCCAAGCGTCGCATTACCTTAAATCGTTTTAGAAGATCAGTTTGCGAAGCTTCTACGTTTTCAACGTGTTAGAGCATGTTATGGCGCCGGACTGATACCATACAGTATCGACAACCTACGTGTATTAATATTTGCCTCTGTTACTGTAAATAAAGGTGCGCTTGTGTCTTTACGTGAGGACTGAAGAGTCCTCCATCTGCTAAATCCAATATTGATTTGATTTTTTAATAATAATCGAGTACAGCACCAAACCGACACTTCAGGTTAGGCATGCTAATGCCACTTCTCCACCCCCTTCACTCTGTCCTGGTATAGCCGACTGAACAGAAAGTGTCTGTGTGTCTGCTGTGAGAGTGGGTGGCATACCACACATACCCTAGCTGGCCTTTACCGCTGCACACACAGTACTGTCACGTGGTTGTTCAGGGAGTTGCCCTGATCTATGTGACCCCCGCCTGCTCAGCGCACTGCGTTTAGGCCTCCGTGCTCCCTGCTGTGAGGGTGGAGGGTATCTATCTGCTGTGAGGGTGGAGGTATCTATCTGCTGTGAGGGTGGAGGTATCTCTCTAGGGTTAGGGCAGGCCTCCATGCTCTCTGCTGTGAGGGTGGAGGGATCTCTCTAGGGTTAGGGTAGGCCTCCATGCTCTCTGCTGTGAGGGTGGAGGTATCTATCTGCTGTGAGGGTGGAGGTATCTCTCTAGGGTTAGGGCAGGCCTCCATGCTCTCTGCTGTGAGGGTGGAGGTATCTCTCTAGGGTTAGGGCAGGCCTCCATGCTCTCTGCTGTGAGGGTGGAGGTATCTCTCTAGGGTTAGGGCAGGCCTCCATGCTCTCTGCTGTGAGGGTGGAGGGATCTCTAGGGTTAGGGCAGGCCTCCATGCTCCCTGCTGTGAGGGTGGAGGGATCTCTCTAGGGTTAGGGCAGGCCTCCATGCTCTCTGCTGTGAGGGTGGAGGGATCTCTCTAGGGTTAGGGCAGGCCTCCATGCTCTCTGCTGTGAGGGTGGAGGGATCTATCTGCTGTGAGGGTGGAGGGATCTATCTGCTGTGAGGGTGGAGGGATCTCTCACCAGAGTCCCACCAGAGTCCCTGGTGTTGACAGCTATGGGCAGGCCGCGGTAATCCTCCTCCCCACCCACCCCCCACCCCCCAGAGAGAGGGGGGGTACGGGGGAGACGGGCGGCGATGAGCTTCTCTCCTCTGGCCAGGAGCCTGTCTGTGCAGCCAAGCAGTCTGTGCCCACAAGGCAGCGCCTCACTAATCCTGATTGGCAGCTGGCTGTTCTCAGAGGCTCCAGCATGTCAATAAGGATGGAGGCTAAATCTAAATGTAATCGCTGGGAATACCAGTAATACTGGTGGGTCCCCCAAACCAATGAAACATAAATAAATATCAAAATATTTATACTGTTCGTATATAATTATTACAATTCTTAATTCTTATGTCCGCCTTTGCATACGCCCCCAAAAAAAAACACTTGCATATGCTCACTTGAATCCACAATGCACGCATCACTTCCCCATATTGCACAAGAAGCTGTTTTCGATAGTAAACAAAGTGAATATCCTTCTTTGTGTCCCGCCCAGCCTTAGCCCCGACCTCGTTCGAAGGGCCGTTCGGAAAGATCGTGTACCGCGTGAGAGTGGTGATCGACACGCCCCGCTTCTCAAAGGACTACAAGGCCCAGAGAGCCTTTTACCTGCTCAACCTGCTCGACCTCAACCAAGTACCTGACATCGAGGTGAGTGAAGGGTCTGGGGGCCTGGGGGTCTGGGGCTGGGGGGCTGGGGACTGGGGTCACGTATTGTCTGGGTGGGCAAATTCTTGTTTTCTATTTCCTTCTTCCTACATACCTTCACATTAGTTATTGGAATGATGACCTTTGCAGTGGAGTAGCCGAACAGTAGTGGTCATGCATTCACTATTCTGACCATACAAATGCCCCACATAGTGGGCATTCGCAGTCGTCTCTAATCTCATGGTGATATGTCTGCTCTGTAGCTACCCAGCTATGCTGTGACCACTAAGAAGTTCAGCTACCTGCTGGTGAAGACAGGCACGTTGATGCTGAAGGCCCACAGCGACCTGAGAGGTTACACTCCAGGCCAGGTCATCAGGCTCGCCGCAGAGATCCACAACAAGTCAGGCAAGGACACGGGCTGTGTGCTGGCCAGCCTCATACAGGTACCTCCAGCCTCTAACCCTAACCTCCTCCAGCCTCTAACCCTAACCTCCTCCAGCCTCTAACCCTAACCTCCTCCAGCCTCTAACCCTAACCTCCTCCAGCCTCTAACCCTAACCTCCTCCAGCCTCTAACCCTAACCTCCTCCAGCCTCTAACCCTAACCCTAACCTCCTCCAGCCTCTAACCCTAACCCTAACCTCCTCCAGCCTCTAACCCTAACCTCCTCCAGCCTCTAACCCTAACCCTAACCTCCTCCAGCCTCTAACCCTAACCTCCTCCAGCCTCTAACCCTAACCCTAACCTCCTCCAGCCTCTAACCCTAACCTCCTCCAGCCTCTAACCCTAACCCTAACCTCCTCCAGCCTCTAACCCTAACCCTAACCTCCTCCAGCCTCTAACCCTAACCCTAACCTCCTCCAGCCTCTAACCCTAACCCTAACCTCCTCCAGTCTCCCTCATCACCAGTCAGGCCTCAAGCATTCAGACGACTTTATTGAAAACTGAAGCGTAGAACTACCAGGATGTAAAGATCTTTCTTTCGGACTCGGTTTACTTTATTGATCGCAAAAAGGTCAATTCATTGGTTTTCACATGTTATTAAGAAGCCTTCCTCCACCTTCCTCCCCCTTCCTCCATCTTTCTCCACCTTCATCCCCCTCCAGAAAGTGACCTACAAGAGCAAGCGGGTGGTGTACGACCTGCGGACCATCGCTGAGGTGGAGGGGGCCGGGTGTGAAGGCGGGGAAAACACGCCGAATGGAGGGAGCAGATCATCGTTCCGCCCCTCCCCCAGTCAGCCCTGGCCGGGTGCAGCCTGATAGATGTAGACTACTTCATCCAGGTGAGAGAGGGGGAGGGAGAGGGAGAGGGAGAGGGAGAGGGAGGGAGGGGAGGGGAGGGGAGGGGAGGGGAGGGGAGGGATGGGGCGAGAGGGGAGGGGAGGGGAGGGGAGAGGAGAGGAGAGAGAGAGAGAGACGAGAGAGAGAGAGAGGGGAGGGGAGAGGGAGAGGGAGAGGGAGAGGGAGAGGGAGAGGGAGAGGGAGAGGGAAGAGGGAGAGGGAGAGGGAGAGGGAGAGGGAGGGGAGGGGAGGGAGGGAGGGGAGGAGAGAGAGACGAGAGAGAGAGAGAGAGGAGAGAGAGAGAGAGAGAGAGGGTAGCTCGGGGAGAGAGTATGTAGCGAGAGAGAGAGAGGAGAGAGGGAGAGGGAGAGGGAGAGGGAGAGGGAGAGGGAGAGGGAGAGGGAGAGGGAGAGGGAGAGGGGAGAGGGAGAGGGAGAGGGAGAGGCAGAGGGAGTGGGAGAGAGAGAGGGGACTGTGCCTCCGGAAATAAACTGGGTCAATGCCTGACGGAGTTTGCTAGTTGGCGTCGCAACTGTTAGTAAATTTGTAAAACTGGAAAGCCATCATACACTGCTCATTAAAGTTCCCTCTTCCTGCATGCCTGATTCAAATTAAGAGGTCGTTATCTATCTAGCAGCCTGATAACGACCCTTTAGTTTTAATCAGGTGTGTTGGAGCAAGGAAACATGTAAAACATGCAGGACATGGAGGTTCTGCGGGTCTTCATTATCATAATAGTCTACTCATTAACCAGCCAAGCTGAATAATGACTAACACTCTTCAGGGAGCTCTTTATTCATGACATAGACACCTGTGGGATGCCAGTGGATCAAACACTAGTGTTCTGTGGATCGAACACTAGTGTTCTGTGGATCAAACACTAGTGTTCTGTGGATCAAACACTAGTGTTCTGTGGATCAAACACTAGTGTTCAGTGGATCAAACACTAGTGTTCTGTGGATCAAACACTAGTGTTCAGTGGATCAAACACTAGTGTTCTGTGGATCAAACACTAGTGTTCAGTGGATCAAACACTAGTGTTCAGTGGATCAAACACTAGTGTTCTGTGGATCAAACAGTGTTCTGTGTGTTTTGGCGACTGCAGGTATCACTGAAGTCCCCGGAAGTCATCGTCACCCTCCCCATCTACATCGGAAACACGGCTGTGAACTTGTCTCCATCGAGACCCATGCCCCCGGCCCCCGCGGCCCTCAGCCCGGGCGGAGTGACCCCCAGCGCCCCCCGGCAGAGGACGACGTGGAGGAGGATCTGGGAGCCGGTGGGCTTGCCAGCGAGGAGATCCCCACTAAGAGCCACTCCCAGCAGGACCCGTCAGGCCAGCCGGCCTCCATGTCCTCCAGCGCTCTCAGCTACGCTCCGGGCGCCGTCTTCTCCCCGGGTCAGAGGGGCGGCGATGGCGCCGACTCCTCAGCCCGCCTGTTCTGTGTGTCCACCGGGGCCACCATACCGTTCTACACAGACGGCAATGCCGCCCCCGTGCCCACCGCATGCCCTCTCATCCTGCCTCCGGAGTACAGCACCTGGGACTTCCCACATGGTGAGTCTCCGGTCCGGAAGGGCTCTGGTCCTGCGTCAACCCCTCCGGAAGGGCTCTGGTCCTGGGTCAACCCCTCCGGAAGGGCTCTGGTCCTGGGTCAACCCCTCCGGAAGGGCTCTGGCCCTGGGTCAACCCCTCGGAAGGGCTCCTGCCCGGGTCAACCCCTCCGGAAGGGCTCAGGCCCTGGGTCAACCCCTCCGGAAGGGCTCCTGGGTCAACCCCTCCGGAAGGGCTCCTGGGTCAACCCCTACTCAGGTGGTCCCTCTAACTGCTAATGCTTCACTGTTACTGTTCCTGCTTCATAGCGGTGTCCCATTAACATGAGACACTGATAGGAATAACTAACTAGCTGTTGGTGAGAGAGAGAGAGAGAGAGAGAGAGAGAGAGAGAGAGAGAGAGGGGATAGAGAGAGAGAGAGAGGATAGAGAGAGAGAGAGAGGATAGAGAGAGAGAGAGGTCTTACTCTAATGTTTTAATGGTTGTCTTCCAGAACCCCCTCCCACCTACGAGGAGAGCTGTAGCAGTGAGAACTCCAGCTTCAACAGCCGACAGTAGAGAACTCCAGCTTCAACAGCCGACAGTAGAGAACGTTCTAAACCCTCCCTGCTGGCCATGTAGGGTACTGCAGCCCTAGCAGGAACTGCACGGGACTCGCGTGTTGTTTTCCTTGATTTAGAAACACAAAAAGGGAATTGTAAATGATAATGGCCGTATTGTTTTGTGTGTCAAAGCGTTTCAAGTCTGTTTCCCCCGGGGGCTAAGGATGTCTCAGACGACCTGGAGAGCAAAGCGAAGCCTGTCAGGAGCTCTCTGTGGTCTCTCCGTGCTACAGTCAGTCGGCCATTAATCAAATACGGTTTTGCATATACTACGTATTTCTGGCATCCGGGACGCTAAGGAGCGAGAGCGGCCGACTGACTAGCGACTGACTGACTAGCGACTGACTAGTCCTAACTAGTCCTAGTCCTAACCCGTTTGACTTTAACCCCAAAGACGGCCTTTATATCAGCCTCTCCTCGTATGCACTACTGTGATTCAACCACTCGTCATCACGCATTACGTTGCTCGTTCCTGACATGGGGGGACTGCTGGAGATCGCAAGGTGTTTGTGCGCCCTCTGCTGGCACAGAACAGAACTACACAAACTTGAACTGAAAAACACTGGAGTTACCTTCAGGAAGAAGTAACCACTTTAGCTTGTGATGCACCAGCTCGTAGCCTGAAACATGTATCTATTTCATTATCATCCTCATTGTTAATCTTCAACAGATATCTGTATGAGAACTGTGATATCAAAGATTGTTATTTGTCATTCCTGAAAGACAATGTAGTTCCAAATCATTCTTTTATCCTGGGTGAAATTTTAGTTGGTTATGGCCTTAAATACTTCTGTTCTGTCTGTGTGTGTAATGACCATTGCCTTTTGATTAAGAACTATTGACTCTCACGAAGCAGAAAAGTATGTTGAGCTAACTAACTGTGAGCTAATGCAAGACAGCACTTTTGACAGTTTGAAACTGTTTTTATATCTCTCTATGTATGTTTGAGGATGTGTGTGTGTGTGTGTGTATTCAGCAGTTCCTGTTCATTCTGTGAAGAAGATTCTTTCAGTTGAGATCACTGGATCGCCGTCTCCCACCGTGGGACACCATGACGATGTTAGAATGTCTTTCCTCTAAGTTGACCCATGCCTTAAACGACCTCATCTCCCATTTCAACCTCCATTTGGGAGCTGGTAGCTTCTTCATCTGTTTGGGAGGAAACCGGGACTTCTTCCACAGTTGTTCTTTTCTAGTGCCCCCAGAAGAAGGACCCTGTCGTCGTCGTCCCCAGGACCCTGTCTCCCCCCTTGACCCCCCCCCCTCCCCCTGGACACCCCCCCCCCAGGACCCCTCCCCCCTAAGGACCCTGTTCCCCCTGGACACCCCCCCTAGCCCCCAGGACCTTGTCCCCCCCCCTGCACGCTGTTCTCCAGGCACCTGAGGAATGCTAATGCGGCTCTGGAGACCGTGGAGGGCCTTCCCCAACGTGTCTGTCCTCTCACCTTCCCCAACATGTCTGTCCTCTCACCTTCCCCAACGTGTCTGTCCCCTCACCTTCCCCAACATGTCTGTCCCCTCACCTTCCCCAACGTGTCTGTCCCCTCACCTTCCCCAACATGTCTGTCCCCTCACCTTCCCCAACATGTCTGTCCCCTCACCTTCCCCAACGTGTCTGTCCCCTCACCTTCCCCAACGTGTCCTCTCACCTTCCCCAACATGTCTGTCCTCTCACCTTCCCCAACGTGTCTGTCCCCTCACCTTCCCCAACATGTCTGTCCTCTCACCTTCCCCAACGTGTCTGTCCTCTCACCTTCCCCAACGTGTCCCCTCACCTTCCCCAACGTGTCCTCTCACCTTCCCCAACATGTCTGTCCCCTCACCTTCCCCAACGTGTCTGTCCTCTCACCTTCCCCAACGTGTCCCCTCACCTTCCCCAACGTGTCCTCTCACCTTCCCCAACGTGTCTGTCCTCTCACCTTCCCCAACGTGTCTGTCCTCTCACCTTCCCCAACATGTCTCTCCTCTCACCTTCCCCAACATGTCCTCTCACCTTCCCCAACGTGTCTGTCCTCTCACCTTCCCCAACATGTCCTCTCACCTTCCCCAACGTGTCCTCTCACCTTCCCCAACGTGTCTGTCCTCTCACCTTCCCCAACGTGTCTGTCCTCTCACCTTCCCCAACGTGTCTGTCCTCTCACCTTCCCCAACGTGTCTGTCCTCTCAGACTGTGGAGGGCCTTCCCCAACATGTCTGTCCTCTCAGACTGTGGAGGGCCTTCCCCAACATGTCTGTCCCCTCACCTTCCCCAACATGTCTGTCCTCTCACCTTCCCCAACGTGTCCTCTCACCTTCCCCAACGTGTCTGTCCTCTCACCTTCCCCAACGTGTCTGTCCTCTCACCTTCCCCAACATGTCTGTCCTCTCACCTTCCCCAACATGTCTGTCCTCTCACCTTCCCCAACATGTCTGTCCTCTCACCTTCCCCAACATGTCTGTCCCCTCACCTTCCCCAACATGTCTGTCCTCTCACCTTCCCCAACATGTCTGTCCTCTCACCTTCCCCAACATGTCTGTCCCCTCACCTTCCCCAACGTGTCTGTCCTCTCACCTTCCCCAACGTGTCTGTCCCTCTCACCTTCCCCAACGTGTCTGTCCCCTCACCTTCCCCAACGTGTCTGTCCTCTCACCTTCCCCAACGTGTCTGTCCCCTCACCTTCCCCAACGTGTCTGTCCTCTCACCTTCCCCAACATGTCTGTCCCTCTCACCTTCCCCAACGTGTCTGTCCTCTCACCTTCCCCAACGTGTCTGTCCCCTCACCTTCCCCAACGTGTCCTCTCACCTTCCCCAACATGTCTGTCCCCTCACCTTCCCCAACATGTCTGTCCCCTCACCTTCCCCAACATGTCTGTCCCCTCACCTTCCCCAACGTGTCTGTCCTCTCACCTTCCCCAACGTGTCTGTCCCCTCACCTTCCCCAACATGTCTGTCCCCTCACCTTCCCCAACGTGTCCCCTCACCTTCCCCAACATGTCTGTCCCCTCACCTTCCCCAACATGTCTGTCCTCTCACCTTCTCCAACGTGTCTGTCCCCTCACCTTCCCCAACGTGTCTGTCCCCTCACCTTCCCCAACATGTCTGTCCCTCTAACCTTCCCCAACGTGTCTGTCCTCTCACACTGTGGACCCTGAACCTGCTGAGTGATCTTTTTTTGAAACGGTTGAGAAATAATGACACAAGACGTGCAATTCTGTAGTTTTTTGTTGTTTTGTCCCCTAAGATTGCTAAAACATGTTGTTCCTTAAGTGACTTCACGATGCCTTTATCAGTTCTCCAGACTCTCCACTTCTCATCACCGAAGGTACTATAGCTTTATCAAGTCCATCATGTTTTAGATGTTTCTTCTTTTCCCCCTCACATACTGATAAGTGCTGTGTGGTTTTGTATTTTTCTATTTGTAAACTGTTTTAAGGTGCCTATAGATATTTGGAAAAAATAGCACCAAAAAAATTGTACCACCTGGTCGATCCGTGTACCGTTTGAATTGACCATTTTCAATAAGATTTGTGCAATTGTGTATCAATAAAATGATTACCTGTACTCCCATATCTTCTTTCTCTAAAATATATACAATCTAACATACAGTCCATATGCAGAGGTTATATGTTTACTAACGTAACACTATTTTTAGGCACAAGGTGTTTCTAATCACACACAGTTGAAAGGTGCTAAACATACAACAATATTATTTATTAGTAAACAGGCCACACTGACAATATTACACACACTGATCCTAAGTGACAAAACGGGTTCCATAGGGTATCTACCCTATGGAACCCATAGGGTATATTGATTACATTACATGCAGTTTGACATTGTTCTTTTACCAGGTGCTTGGTCGTCAAGGAACGGTTTGTACTAGCCACATAGTAACCACATCTCAGATGGACGGGCGAGTTTGAGAAATCCTGCACGGTTGTATTTGACAGTGTGAAATACAGTATGCAAGTCGGTGAATAGCGGTGAGCAATGAGCAATGAGCCATGGCAAAGTTAGCAGTGAGAGACGTGTCTGTATGGGTCGAGATTCACCTCTGGTTCTCTGTTTACTGCAGCGGTACTTCTGTTGCCATAGAAACTACGGATCCCTAAATCCCTGAGCACCAGTGTCACGCAAGGACACGGGCCACAGCCTGCAGCCATGCTACCTGAATCTAGAAGGGAGTTTAGAGAGGGAGATGATGACGATGACAAACATGTATGATCATTATAAATTGAGTATGCACATATATATGTATTTATGTATAAATATCGTCTATTTATAGATAAAGATAGGCTATATGCTGTATTTGTTAAAAATTCAAATAAAAAGAGAATACAAAAAATATAGGCTAGGCCTATATAAAACAACTCTGTCACTTACCGTCTTGGCCTGAATTATCCAGTTTTCGTCATTCGTCATGTTGGCATTTAAACTTCCTCTACTGTGGAAGTACAGTTAATAATGCGAAAAGGACAGTCAAAACCAGTTACGTTACTTTGGACAAGTTAGGCGAGAACATGGCACATTATACCGATTATTATCGGAATCAAACGCAGTCGCTTTGCGCTTGCTGTGTCATGACGTATTTGGATGAGTGGGCGGAGACTCAGGCAGAGGAACCATGGCTTCGGTGAGAGCCGAGGTAAGTGCTTCCCATCTATGTCAATCTTAACGCATTGCAATGGTGTTTTTACACACAAGAATGCAAGGGGTCATTCATAGCAAGGGCATGTACAGTTTTAGGCTAGAAAACCGCATATGAGTTTGTGTTATTATATCCTTTTTTGCCTTATATTTCAAACTGCCCGCCCGGCACTGTCAAGCCAAAGACCCCTCTGCTTTTGTGTTGGAAGCGCGTTTGACTGCTTGAATAGCTTGGAGGATGCATTGCCCGAGAACCTGAATAGCTCATTGCTAATGAATGGATGCCGCTTGTGTGAGCAGTTATACACGTTCCAGGGCCATATAACTATCCGGCTTGAATATACTATTTGTACCTTTTCAAATGGTATTACTAAAACGGTTATTCTTTAAATACCCAAGTTATAGCATGAGCACTTATGCTAAATACAAGCACAATGTGTATTGTCTAGCTATTGTCGCTGAAAAGGACCACTGCACTACATCCACGATGTAGGGATATGTTTTGCTAGCCACTTTCTGCTAACTAGCGCAAGCTGGTAGAAAGCGCTTCGCTGAAAATACTGATGCCAAAGTTGACCGAGCACTCTGAGGCGTTGAACTGGATTGCATTATATGTCTTTGCAGGGTAGATAGCTCTAGGGTCATGAAAGGGTTTACTTGATGGTACTGTAAGAGTAGCGCTTGTCCTCTAACTAGTTGGTAGCTAGCGAGATAACGTGCGGTAGCTATGACTGTGAGATGGTCTAACAACCTGTACAAATGTCTACGCTTGAACTTTCACAAATATAAAACACTCGACTGTACCTAGTTTGCAACTCTAACAACTGCTTTGTCGGTGAACCGCGAACAGGCCACTAAGCCAGTATGCATAAGTAAACAATTAGCTATATGTTGGCCCTTTTTTCACATGCTCCCAAGTAGACACAATGTTGAAAAAAGCTCATAATTTCACTCGGTTTTGTGATTATTAAAGCACTGATATAGCCAACGTTTGAGCTGTTCACATTTGGATAGGAAATGCCGACAATGTCCGACAGAGGGCGCTCCAGGGCCATCTCACATTCTTACTGTTCTAATATTGCTTGAGATGACGTTGTGGAATGAATTAATGTATCCTAATTGGACCTCAGTTTGTGAAGTTGGAAGCTTGAATCATTCATCGAAATGTGTTAACCATCCCTCCCTCGTCAATGTCCATATTTTATATGCTTTCTTTTAGGTCTTTGAGCTGCTTTGCACAGTTAGACAGTATTTGGTGGTGCTGTCAAGTGGGTTGTTGAACCTGTTATATTGTATTATCTTTCATGTTGTCCTTGAAATGTAACAAAAATGCATTTGGAATCCGTGTATCACTAGTGACCCAATTTTTTTGGCCGCTTTGGGTGAGGATCAGCCTGAAAATCACCAATCTGTTCTTCTTAGGGAAAAGGCTTTGGGTGCTGAGAGTTAGAACAACTGGATGATGCATTAAACCAGTTTGATGTTGAAGTTCACCCAGTCACAGTAACTGCTTCCACCTCTCTCTCTCGACACGAGGCTCAGCCAGGAAGGCCTTCATCTTCTCTCTCAACCCTGTGAAGCCCATGGGGCTCCAGTGAGCATGCTCACGGGCGCTCAGTAGCACTCCCTCTGGCCAGAGAGGGTACTGCACCACCGGGAGATCAGGCGAGTAGGCCTCTGGCCTTCACAGCAACAACTGCCTGTTTCTATAGCGTCAGCTCGGCTCTTCGAAGCCACGGCCTGTCTGCTTACAAAGGTATGCTAGCTAAGGAGGGGGGGGGGTCATCACGGGGTTATAGAGCGACCTTGCTGGGCCTCTTGAATTCTATCTTAGGCTAAAGTTCAGCAAGACAATCCTCGTTACCTTGTTTCTATAGGAAGTTAGTGTGTAGTCACCGCTGTTGCTGACGCCACTTCCTGTGCAGGCTGGTCGTGTGGCTGTTTGTAGTGATTGTGTCGGTCGGCCCAGTTTATAATCTGGTTTAAACTGAGGATTTATTTTTGGTTAATGTATCTCTGTTGTTTAGCAACCAGTTTTTGGTGGCTGAGCGGTTAGGGAATCGGGCTAGTAATCAGAAGGTTGCCAGTTTGATTCCCGGCTGTGCCATTTTATGTTGTGTCCTAGGGCAAGGCGCTTCACCCTATTTGCCTCGGGGGAATGTCCCTGTACTTACTGTAAGTCGCTCTGGATAAGAGCGTCTGCTAAATGACTAAATGTAAATGTAGGTTGAGTACGAGTCTACTCTCCTGTGAGTCAGTCTGCTCGCTTGATCACCCTCACCTGCCTCCTCTCGGTGAAGGTTAGAAGTGACGGACTGGACTCTGTTCTGTTCCAGGTGGTGTAGAAGTGTAGTCATCTCTGTGTTCTCAGGACCCAAGAAGGAGATCATACAGGAGGGTTAGAATGTCACATCAGTACCCTAAACAGAAGGATAGGAAATGTGATCGTCTCAAACGGACGTTCTTAGACACCTTGATAGGATTAAAGACAGTGGCAGCACGGTGGCTCAGTGGTTAGCACTGTCGCCTCACAGCAAGCAGGTCCCTGGTTCGAACCCCGGTCGTTCCAGGTCCTTTCTGTGTGGAGTTTACATGTTCTCCCCGTGCCTGCGTGGGTTTCCTCCGGGTACTCCGGTTTCCCCCACCATCATAAAGACATGCAGCGTATGAATGTTGAATGAATGTTGGTGGTGGTCAGAGGGGCCGTAGGCGCTGATTGGGCAGCCACGCTTCTGCACCACCGGTATGACTGGGTCTGAATGAATACTGGACTCTGTAAAGCGACTTTGAGTGCCTTGAAAAGCGCTATATAAATAAAAATACAAATGTATTATAAAGATAAGGTCTTTCTCTCCAAAGCAGCTCCTCTGAGAAGGAGACGAGACAGGGAGAATCGTTCGTCTTGTATTTTGAGTCTCGTTATGTCAAGTCTGTCCCTGGAATAGAAGTGTGCTTGCACTTCCAAAAGCAGCTTTTTTCCGGAAAGCCAGATGCTCTGTTATTTTCCAGTTGACAGAGCCCGTTTCTCTAACATCTTAATCATAAATCTACTGGGAAGTTGTTGTGTAAGGAGTGGCAAATGTAATTAAAGACAGAAAATGTGATGTTGGATTGTGACTCAGTAATTGAGACTGGTTAAAAAAGGGGTGATATCGTGACTAGGCATGTAGAGAAACAAGGTAACAGTTTAACCGCTTCTGACCAATCCCTTCTTTTGTTGTCTCTTGATGTCGTTTCACGAAATGGCTGCAATGTTTGTTTTTTTTTCCTCTTCCTTCTCCATGAAGAAGAGCAAGCTTCCATCTGAGCATGCTCAGTGAGGGCCATGTCAGAGCTTTCTGTGGAGAGTTGGTCATGTGACCCAGGCAAGGACGCCTGCATGTATGGTAACTGTGGAAGCTCGACGTTTGTTTGTGGATCTCTATTCTCTACACTCTCTTCCTCTTCCTCATCCCTCATCACTGAAGGCTCCCCTTCTTCTCCATGTACTTCAGTGGCTTCTTAAGAAAAAGCAGTTGGTTTTCTTTTTTTTTAATTCTCCCAAGTCCAGACGGAGACAGAACTTGTAGACAATCACATTTTGAGCTTTTACACCTTAAAAAACCCCCAAAAGAAACCAGTATCAGATTTTTTTTCTTCTTCTTCTTTGTTACTTCTATAGTAACAAATGACCATTGAGGGGAAGGGCTGAATGGACTGGTTTAATGATTGGCAGATCGATCAAATGATTTAACTGGGTCGTTCGTCTTGAAACGACAGGCTTTTTGTCTTTCAACTTGTCAGACACAATATTGGGACAACCAGTCCTGGAATGTGGACTTGGCTGGGCGGTCCACAGCTCTCTCTCTGTTCAGGACCAGGATGCATTACAAGGAAACGATCCCGGTCTGAACAGAGAGCTGTGGGCCTTGATAACGTAGGCCAGACACTGCCCACCTCCCACACCAAACTCTGGGCCCACTGAAATAGGATGAAACATCTTTTTTGGTGACTCATCTGAAAGGCAGACATGGCCAGATTGACAGACTGTCTTTGTTTAAAGGCTGCCGGCAGAGACACCTGTGGTTGAGTGATCTTTGCCAGCGTCGAAGCCCAATGATTGCCCATTTCACAGTTGAGTCACAGATTTGAGTTATGTAGTTCTTTGTGTGTTTTCGGTGCGCATGCATGACCTCTTTGTGATGCACAAGGCTCAGCTAATAAGAGATGTTCATTAAATGTTCCTCT
Organism: Mallotus villosus; assembly: GCA_903064625.1. Taxonomy (NCBI): domain Eukaryota; kingdom Metazoa; phylum Chordata; class Actinopteri; order Osmeriformes; family Salangidae; genus Mallotus; species Mallotus villosus. Next base: position 30,926 of record CAEFZP010002744.1, on the reverse strand, counting down.
GGCATGAGGTTGTTTTCTCTCTGTGTGTGGTCACTTCCTCTCTCTGTGTGTGGTCACTTCCTCTCTGTGTGTGTGGTCACTTCCACTGTGTCAACTGCCAGATTCTGTCACCCCCCCGACCCCGCACTCCACATTCTTCCTCTCTGTTTTCGAATCGCTTTCGGTCTCAAGAAGGAACTCAACTCCTGAACAAACTGTGAAATTGTAGCCTAATTTAACAACCCGACATGTATAAGGTTGTGTGTTCCATTGGGGCTGTGTTGTCTGTTTGGTTGTGAGTGAAGGGACTGCTTTAAGCTGGAGTCCTGCCTCGCTGCCCGGCAGTTTACAAAGCTTCAAAATGGCTGACATTGCATCTACTGAGCATGCTCAGTATAGGCTGACTATGTCTACTAAGCTATGGTGACAAAACCTTTCAAACCTCCACAGCAAGAAGCCAGTGTTACAAAAGAACCCTGTACAGAGCTGATATGTGTTAAATAAATAAAAACGAAACAACTTAGTCTCTTGCTATAACTGTCTTTTCTTTGTCTTGAGGAAGAATCCCTGATTATCTTTGAAGGACTTTGGATGTACTTTTAGTGTACCTTCTCCCAAAACGACCCCCTCGGTAGCTAACCTACATTGTGCCTGTCTAACTCCACAACTGTCATGTGATCAAGGTGTCAACTACGAAGAGGGAATGATGTTAGAACTCTCCCGAGTTGAGAGATGGAAGATTAAGAGAGATATTTAGAGCAAAACTGTATCAGCATGTCTGAATCCGAACCCCTGCGATTCCGAGTGTAACTGTGCTTGTAACCCATTGTTATTTTACAGTCAGTAAGCATTCTGAATACTGGAATTTTGTCATGCTTTATTGAATAGTTTGTAAGTGAAGTGTGACAGTAGAGGCAGGGAGAGAGAGCGAGAGAGCGAGAGAGCAAGAGAGAGGACGACACAGAGAGAGAGAGAGAGAGAGGGGGGGAAGACATGTAACAAAGAGCCAGGGCCGGATTCAACCCCGGCCCCGTCCGCTGTACTCAGGCCCACCAGGGGCGACCCCGTAGCGGAACATGTTCATAAGTTGTTATTTTGATTCTCTGGGCCCAGCTCCACCTGCGTGGAAACCTCTGGAAACCTCTTCCTTCCGTGGTCGTGCCATCAGGCTATAGCACAGTCCCCGTTTCAAACAGGAATATCTCAACGATCCTCTTCCTCAACCCTGCGTTTACCATAAAGTATGCAGCTGGTTCACCTGTCTGTTGCGATTGAGCTGATATCATCGTGTTGTCTGCAACGGCTCCCAGCCCTGGGGCCTGGTGGAGATACGAGGCTGTTAGGATGGAGGAATCCAACCCTGCTCCTCCTGCCTGCTTCAGCATGGGGTCAACTAATGAAGACCCATGGCTCCTCCAGCCTCCACCTCACTGCTCCTCCAGCCTCCACCTCACTGCTCCTCCAGCCTCCACCTCACTGCTCCTCCAGCCTCCACCTCACTGCTCCTCCACCTCACTGCTCCTCCAGCCTCCACCTCACTGCTCCTCCAGCCTCCACCTCACTGCTCCTCCACCTCACTGCTCCTCCTGCCTCCACCTCACTGCTCCTCCACCTCACTACTCCTCCTCCTCACTGCTCCTCCTGCCTCCACCTCACTGCTCCTCCACCTCACTGCTCCTCCAGCCTCCACCTCACTGCTCCTCCACCTCACTGCTCCTCCAGCCTCCACCTCACTGCTCCTCCAGCCTCCACCTCACTGCTCCTCCACCTCACTGCTCCTCCAGCCTCCACCTCACTGCTCCTCCACCTCACTGCTCCTCCAGCCTCCACCTCACTGCTCCTCCACCTCACTGCTCCTCCAGCCTCCACCTCACTGCTCCTCCACCTCACTGCTCCTCCAGCCTCCACCTCACTGCTCCTCCACCTCACTGCTCCTCCAGCCTCCACCTCACTGCTCCTCCAGCCTCCACCTCACTGCTCCTCCAGCCTCCACCTCACTGCTCCTCCACCTCACTGCTCCTCCAGCCTCCACCTCACTGCTCCTCCACCTCACTGCTCCTCCAGCCTCCACCTCACTGCTCCTCCAGCCTCCACCTCACTGCTCCTCCAGCCTCCACCTCACTGCTCCTCCAGCCTCCACCTCACTGCTCCTCCAGCCTCCACCTCACTGCTCCTCCACCTCACTGCTCCTCCTGCCTCCACCTCACTGCTCCTCCAGCCTCCACCTCACTGCTCCTCCACCTCACTGCTCCTCCTGCCTCCACCTCACTGCTCCTCCAGCCTCCACCTCACTGCTCCTCCACCTCACTGCTCCTCCTGCCTCCACCTCACTGCTCCTCCAGCCTCCACCTCACTGCTCCTCCACCTCACTGCTCCTCCACCTCACTGCTCCTCCAGCCTCCACCTCACTGCTCTCCTGCCTCCACCTCACTGCTCCTCCACCTCACTGCTCCTCCAGCCTCCACCTCACTGCTCCTCCACCTCACTGCTCCTCCTGCCTCCACCTCACTACTCCTCCACCTCACTGCTCCTCCAGCCTCCACCTCACTGCTCCTCCACCTCACTGCTCCTCCAGCCTCCACCTCACTACTCCTCCACCTCACTGCTCCTCCAGCCTCCACCTCACTGCTCCTCCACCTCACTGCTCCTCCAGCCTCCACCTCACTGCTCCTCCAGCCTCCACCTCACTGCTCCTCCAGCCTCCACCTCACTGCTCCTCCAGCCTCCACCTCACTACTCCTGCCTCCACCTCACTGCTCCTCCTGCCTCCACCTCACTACTCCTCCACCTCACTACTCCTCCACCTCACTGCTCCTCCTGCCTCCACCTCACTACTCCTCCTGCCTCCACCTCACTACTCCTCCTGCCTCCACCTCACTGCTCCTCCAGCCTCCACCTCACTGCTCCTCAGCCTCCACCTCACTCCTCCACCTCACTACTCCTCCAGCCTCCACCTCACTGCTCCTCCAGCCTCCACCTCACTGCTCCTCCAGCCTCCACCTCACTGCTCCTCCAGCCTCCACCTCACTGCTCCTCCAGCCTCCACCTCACTGCTCCTCCAGCCTCCACCTCACTGCTCCTCCAGCCTCCACCTCACTGCTCCTCCAGCCTCCACCTCACTGCTCCTCCACCTCACTGCTCCTCCAGCCTCCACCTCACTGCTCCTCCAGCCTCCACCTCACTGCTCCTCCAGCCTCCACCTCACTACTCCTCCAGCCTCCACCTCACTGCTCCTCCAGCCTCCACCTCACTGCTCCTCCAGCCTCCACCTCACTACTCCTCCAGCCTCCACCTCACTGCTCCTCCTGCCTCCACCTCACTGCTCCTCCAGCCTCCACCTCACTACTCCTCCAGCCTCCACCTCACTGCTCCAGGGCCTCCCTAAACACCAACCGCTTTTATTTTCTATTTTCTTCTCCTCCCCCATTTTTTCCTTTTTTCTTTATAAGCAGCTCCTGAAATGGTCGTTCGTTCGTTGGCGCTAAGGTCTTTAAGCATTCGAGGGGGAGCCAGGGGAGGGGAAGAAAGGGAGAAAAAAAAGGGAAGCCATTGAAATGTGAACTGACTGGGCATGCTCTGTGGTTGCCCTCCACCCAGAGCTACCGACAGAGGGAGCTGTGGGGTCACATGACCGACGAGGTGAATGTGTGCATGCGGAGAGAGGAAGGAAGAGGAACGGTCTGTTCGAGACTCCCGCTCTCGCTCGCTCTCTCTCTCTCTCTTGCTCTCTCTCTTGCTCCCTCTCTCTTGCTCTCTCTTTTACTCTCTCTCTCTCTTACTCTCTCTCTCTTGCTCTCTCTCTGTGTCTGCCTCAACCTCTCCTTCTTAATGGAGGCCAACAGAAAGCAGGTATGATGCTTGCTGCAAGCGCACATTTCATCAGTGAGAAAGAGGCATTGATGTTCTCTTCCCCTATTGTTGGTGCTGAATGGTCTGCTTTGTAGGCGCGTTGGGTTTCTGTGTTTCAATGTCTCGGATGTAGATGCTCTTTTTACCAGAGATTTGTCATTGTGTCATTGGTTGCTTAGAGAGTCTTGTGGCCTGGCCAGAGGGTTTGTAATGAAGGCCTTTTCAGCCTGCTTCGTCCTACTGCTTTTCAGGAATTCCTCAGGCTTTCTTTCTATTGAAGCCCACATTTAAGCTGTGTTACCGGGTAGAAACGGGACAGTTCAAGATTCTTCATGGATTGCTCCAGGTTTTCGGCGAAAGGGACTCATTGGCCACACCTGAAGCAGTGAAGGGACCGAAGGGTTGGGCTGTGGTGCGTCTTGGGCTGTGGTGTTCTGGAAAGATCCTTTTGAAATCAGTGATTGTCTTCTGTTCCTTCATGCCAGGTTCCTCTTCAAACCCTGATTCTTCAGATCCTTTATTGTATTGTTTTACTATTATTATTACATCCCTCTTACTCTCTCTTAACGAGCTGTCTATCTGTCTAACGAGCTGTCTATCTCTCTAAACGAGCTGTCTATCTCTCTAAACGAGCTGTCTATCTCTTAACGAGCTGTCTGTCTCTCTCAACGAGCTGTCTATCTCTGTCACTAGCTGTCTGTCTCTCTCAACGAGCTGTCTATCTCTGTCACTAGCTGTCTGTCTCTCTAAACGAGCTGTCTATCTCTCTAAACGAGCTGTCTATCTCTGTCACTAGCTGTCTATCTCTCTAAACGAGCTGTCTATCTCTCTAAACGAGCTGTCTATCTCTGTCACTAGCTGTCTGTCTCTCTAAACGAGCTGTCTATCTCTGTCACTAGCTGTCTATCTATCTTAACGAGCTGTCTATCTCTCTAAACGAGCTGTCTCACTCGGAGGACTCACCCTCGTCCTCAGAAGCTGAAGAGGTTTCCCCTGGGTGACATCCCATAATATGAACACGAGCATGTCTGCCCACATGCTGCTTGCCTGTTTGGTGGAGGTCGTCCCCTTAACGAAAAAGCTAATTTAACTATAAAACGTCACGTTTTCTGCAAGACTACAGCCAAAAGTATCTTTATATCTCCATAGCCTGCATGTCATTGTCATAAAACATGTAGACTGTTTTTGGCTGCGGTGCTTGGCAGAAGCACGACCATGTTCAGATGCCTGTTCACTCATCTGGCTTAACTATGGAGAAACGTTTCAGGATTTTTTGTTGTTGTCTTTTATTGTGCGGTAGCTTAGAGTCCACAGGTGTAGATCAGGATTCTTAACCCCCAGCCTCCCCCCCCCTCCCCCCCTCTTCCTAAATCCATGCTAGTCGGTCCACCATGTCCCCCATCTAGGGGTTAAAAATCAGCAGTTGGTACGTAGTGTCAGTAAACAATCTGGTTACGAAATGGCGGAGATCTGCAGACGGCCCTTTTTCTCTCCCCTCCCCCTCCCTTTCTTTCTCCAACGTGCAGTTCCTACTCTGACCAGCAGGGGGAAAGCTGAGGACTCACAGATCTACAGTTGTAGGAGGTTTCTGCAGTTGGCGAGAGGGGGTGTGGGACGGACAGACAGACTAACAGGCTCCTCTCCCTCTCTTACCTCCTCCGTCTGGCGTAGATCTTTGGAATGGTTCAACACCTGAGTTTAAGTTTCCCCATCTAGCTGGCCTTGTAGTCCTGACGAGACCAAGGCACCTCAGACAGCAGGCTCTGACACTCCACCTGCTTCCTCTCCTCTCTGCAGCTCAGCAAGGCTCCCAGATCGGCCTGTTTGAAAGAGAATAACGTACATCATCAGGCGTCTGCATGTTTGTCATGGATCCTAGAGACAGTAGAGATACAGTGTGGGGAGGTAACGAGGTTTCCTCTGAAGTCAAACGAGGTGTTCTGAAGACCGTCTGTGCATCAACGATCAGCGATTTGCAGATTTACCGCGATGTGAGGCCCTGGAAGGGTGTAGGAAACACTGTGGGGAATCCTTCTGTATTTCCTCTTTAAACATCCAACAGCAAACCTGCCTCCTCCGTGAGGACTGTGAGCTCACACTGAGTACAGGCTGGTGGCTGATTGTCCTAGGACCTCTCCTCTCCTGCTCTGATCTCTAACGGCACCTTGCATTTTTGCAGGCTGGGCATATCGTTGTGGGATTCTTCTTGACCTGAAATGTACTTTTATGGAAAATATCTCAGTCAGACGTTCCCCCCAGTCTAGACTACATGACTGAAGGTGAAAGAGCCTTCCTGTGGAAGTCATTGTCAGCCTTCCCTGTTGTTCCAAGTCTTTGATTATAGAGATTCGATATCTAAAAGGAATTGTCTGGGATCAGCTTGAAGGTAAACTCTAAAACAAGTTGTTTCTGTGTCCAGTCCAGAGCCATCGGCTTCAGGCCGCTTCAGCTTCTGATGGTGGCAGGGTGCCAAGAAGGGTGTCGTTACGGAGTGGGGCACATTTGTGTCTGTGAGGTTTGGAGAGAGAGTGGAGGCACATTTGTGTCTGTGAGGTTTGGAGAGGGAGTGAGGCACATGTGTGTCTGTGAGGTTTGGAGAGAGAGTGAGGCACATTTGTGTCTGTGAGGTTTGGAGAGAGAGTGAGGTACATGTTTGTCTGTGAGGTTTGGAGAGAGAGTGAGGCACATTTGTGTCTGTGAGGTTTGGAGAGAGAGTGAGGTACATTTGTGTCTGTGAGGTTTGGAGAGAGAGTGAGGTACATTTGTGTCTGTGAGGTTTGGAGAGAGAGTGAGGTACATTTGTGTGTCTGTGAGGTTTGGAGAGAGAGTGAGGGACATTTGTGTGTCTGTGAGGTTTGGAGAGAGAGTGAGGTACATTTGTGTCTGTGAGGTTTGGAGAGAGAGTGAGGCACATTGTGTCTGTGAGGTTTGGAGAGAGAGTGGGGGACATTTGTGTCTGTGAGGTTTGGAGAGAGAGGTGTCTAGAGACAGCTGGTGACAGGGCTAGGCTAGGCTGTAACCTTCTCCAGAACAGGAGTACAACCTTTACACAACCTTTACACAACCACCGTGTCTTTTACTGTGCAGCGGCACCCCTTGAGGACACTCAGAGAAGCAGTGTTGGAGCAGATCCTTAAAAGCTGACATTTTCCAGTGGTTGCAGGGGCAGGTGTCTGGTGAGGCGGCCAATCGGCAGGCAGGAGTTGAGGAGTGACGTGGCTGGGGGCCAATCGGCAGGCAGGAGTTGAGGAGTGACGTGGCTGGGGGCCAATCGGCAGGCAGGAGTTGAGGAGTGACGTGGCTGGGGGGCGGGCTGGTAAGGGGGAGGAGGGGGTAGATGCTGAACTTCCTGTCTGCGCTGAACCTTCTGACCTGCTTCGTCTACACAGCTGTGGTATTCAGTTTGCCAGACTCACAGGTTGGAATCCCTTATGAAGAGGTAGAGTGGTGTTCTGCTGCGTGAAATCTTCTGTTTCCTGCAGGCAGCATGTCGTGAGGTTGGCTGTCTGGTTGGCCGGCTGTTTCATTATGAGGCTGTTTGGCGGCTGTTTCATTAGGATATCTTTTCCCAAAGTTAGAACCATGTAGATCTGTTGCTGTGAACCGGAAACTTGATATAAAAGTATAAAAATACCGGATATAAATATACCGGAAACTTGAAATAAAGTGTTTCAATATGAATAGGGCTAGGGTTAGGGATAGGGATAGGGTTAGGGTTGGGGTTGGGGTATGGCTATTCTTTTGTTTGTGTTGGGTTGTTCCCGTACGATAAGGAGCAAAATCCCAAAAACGTTTTATTGTCACTCAACCATATAGGCAACACTGACAGTCTTGAGTGTGGTTCCAAGCGGTATACAAGTTCTAGTTAAATATCCTAACACAATACACACTGCACATTACCACCAGACACATTAGTGGTCTAGTCTGGTTCCTTTAACTAAAGCCAAGAAGCATGCCAGACGTTATCTAGAGTTGTTTGTTTTGCGTTTGGGAAATACAAGCAAAGAAGATTAGCTGAACTAAAGGTTTCTCCTTAAGAGGTTGGGTGCAGAAGGTGTTCAGTCATAAAGCCAATGTTGGGAGAGGTTGACATAGAGAGATTAACAGATATGTGGGGAGAGAGTGAGAGAAACGGAGAGAGAGGGAGAGAGCGACAGAGGGAGAAAGCAGGAGAGAGAGAGAGGGAGGGAGAGAGAGAGAGCAACAGAGAGGGAGAGAGAGCGACAGAGGGAGAGAGCAGGAGAGAGAGAGAGGGAGAGAGAGAGAGCAACAGAGAGGGAGAGAGAGAGAGAGCAACAGAGAGGGAGAGAGCGACAGAGGGAGAGAGAGAGAGAGAGAGAGGGAGAGAGAGAGAGAGAGAGAGAGGAGAGAGAGAGAGAGCACAGAGAGGGAGAGAGAGAGAGCAACAGAGAGGGAGAGAGAGAGAGAGCAACAGAGAGGGAGAGAGTAGTAACAGAGGGAGAGAGCAACAGGCAGGGTGATTAGCTTGTTGTTAGCTGAGTTGTTAAGAGCTTCCGTGTAAAGGGTTTGATTATGCAAATAACTCTCCTCCTCCTCCTGGAGCTGTTAGTCCTTCCCGATGATGTCATCTCTACTAGACACCATGTGGGGAACTTCCCATCGGAGCAGTCACGCACTTATGTTTACCCTACTAAGAATGATTGTCTGGTGGTCTACCTCTTGATTGGCTCCGCCACTGTTTGAAGCTTCCCACCAATCCTGGTCGTGTTCCTAAGTCTTCACTTGTAAAGTTGCCAGCGATACTATATGCTGTTGTCCTAACGACCCAACAGCAGTGAAATCCGCTGTAGGCGACACCTTTACTAGCTGGAAATTAACAATGTGTCATTACATTTTTTATTTGTATAGCCCTTTTTGACAGTGTCACAGAGGGCTTCACGTATACCCATAAAACTGCTCCTAAACCCACTTAAACCCTCACCCGGTGTGCGTCTTCTCCCATCAGCCCACAGGTGTGGGGAAGAGTGTGGGCAGAGGGGGACCTGCTGCGGAGAAGATGGAGTCCACCGGGGGGAGAGAGGAGGAGGAGGAGGAGGAGGAGGAAGGAGGTGGGTTTGTCTCTGAGATATCAGACAGGCTGATGTCGAACAGACGTCCGTAAAACTGACGTGTGTGTGTGTGTGTGACTCTTCACAGAGAGAGACAAGCAGGCCGCAGCCAGGCTAGCATCGTCTCCCAGACCGGAGGCGGAGCTAAACGGAACCTACGACATCACAAAGGCGGGCGCCAGGCACCAGAGCCCCGCCTCCTACCCCTCCCCTAGCAACAGCTCCCAGCCAGTCGCCGAGAACGGCTTGTTGGACCTGGAGTCGCCCCCTCACGGCTCCCTCACGGGCAGCAACGGATACGTCCTCGGCAAGCAGCAGGAGGGCGCGTTGGGTTTGGCGTTGGGGGCCGCCCCACACAGGACTAGCTGGTCGCCTTCGGGCACCACGACAGGGGTGGAGCACACGGACAAATCCCTCCCGCCTTCGGCATCCGGGCGCGGCCCGTCTCTGGGAGCAGCGAGGGGTGACCCTGGGACCACGTCAGAGCAGGGGCCCACAGAGACTGAGAACGGCACCTCCCCTGGGCATCCACCTATCGCAGTACACAGAGCACGCAAGACCATGTCCAGACCGGCCTCCAACCAGACACTAAAGGTAGCCCTCCAACCTGCAGTCACAAGGAATGAGCGGGTCATGGAATTTGTCAGTTTATACAGTCGCCCCTGCCCTTTTTCGTGACACAAATTTGAGTTGTGGGTTCTCCTGCTCTTTCTACATGCTGTCTTGTGTTTTCTTTGTCTTCTCCAGCTTTTAAACAGGGAATTAAAAGAACCAAATGGTGCGAAAGAGGAGAGCCGGGTAGGACCAGAGGTGGACAAGCCCCCGCCCCCGCCTCCCTCCCAGAACCAGCTACCTCAGAGCCAAAACAACCTGCCCAGTGCCCCTCCATCCAAGCCCACGGCCGGTACGATCTTTAACCATACTGGGATACGTAGTCAGGACAGCTGTTTGGTCAACATGACTTCTACTCTATTTTATTATACTCTATTCTAGTCAATTCAATAGTATATTCTATAGTTTTCTGTTCTGTTCTTTCTTTTTCCATTCTATTGTATGGTGTTCCGTTCTATTGTATGGTGTTCCGTTCTATTGTATGGTGTTCCGTTCTATTGTATTGTGTTCCGTTCTATTGTATAGTATTCTAGGTCACTTAGATAAGTGTGTAGAACGTTGCGGAGGTCTTCTTCACCTGTTTCCTGTGTAGCGCTGTCTTCTTCACCTGTTTCCTCTGTGTAGCGCTGTCTTCTTCACCTGTTTCCTCTGTGTAGCGCTGTCTTCTTCACCTGTTTCCTCTGTGTAGCGCTGTCTTCTTCACCTGTTTCCTCTGTGTAGCGCTGTCTTCTTCACCTGTTTCCTCTGTAGCGCTGTCTTCTTCACCTGTTTCCTCTGTAGCGCTGTCTTCTTCACCTGTTTCCTCTGTGTAGCGCTGTCTTCTTCACCTGTTTCCTCTGTGTAGCGCTGTCTTCTTCACCTGTTTCCTCTGTGTAGCGCTGTCTTCTTCACCTGTTTCCTCTGTGTAGCGCTGTCTTCTTCACCTGTATCCTCTGTGTAGCGCTGTCTTCTTCACCTGTTTCCTCTCTGCAGCGCTGCCGTCCAGGAAGAAGAAGAGGAAGATGGGAACGTACAGCCTGATTCCCAAGAAGAAGACCAAAGGGCTGCGTCAGAGGACCATGCTGGAGATGTTCACAGAGATCCAGCAGTCTGCCGAGGGCCCCCAGGTCTCTGCTCACGTACACCACATCCTCACAGGCGGTCTCTGCTCACGTACACCACATCCTCACAGGCGGTCTCTGCTCACGTACACCACATCCTCACGAGCGGTCTATGCTCACGTCCACCACATCCGCACGAGCGGTCTCTGCTCACGTCCACCACATCCTCACAAGCGGTCTCTGTTCACGTACACCACATCCTCACAAGCAGAGGCTCTTAGAAACAAGAGCTCGTAGAGAAGAGAGAGCTCGGATCTCGTTTTGAATGTGCAAAAGCTGTCCCTCTCTTTCTGTGGCCGCCGAAACGACGGGCTCTTCTACCACCTTCTGAAAGAGTTCCTCTCCTTCTGTGTTCCCCGTAGCCCAAGGAGGAAGCCCACCTGAACGGAGAGAGGATGGAGAACACCTGGGAAGAGGAGGAGTGGGAGGAGGAGTCTGAGGAAGAGGAGGAGGAGGAGCAGGCCAGGGAAGGAGGCGTCGCTGCCCAGGAAAGGAGACTTGCAGCAGGTCCAACTTCTCAGGTTGGAAGCCCTTTACCAGAAAGACCCCCGTCCTGCTTAAAAAAAAACTTTTCGTGAAAGTATCTTTTGTTGGATGTTGAAGTGGTTTGTGGGGTGATGGCTTGTTGTTGGAGCTGAAAGGTCTGTTTCCTGTTTCCTGTGTCCAGGGGGAGCTGGGAGAGGAGCAGTTCTCCGAGGACTCGGGCGAGGAGGAAGGAGAAGACGAGGACACCGAGTCGGACCTGGTAAACTCTCACGACTTTAACAAGGTGCCGTGTTCTCACAGATAAATCCTCTGACGTGCGGTTCTGCTCTTCCAAAGAGCTCCGAATCCAGCTTGAAGAAGAAGCTCAAGAAGAAGGCCAAGGGGGGACAGCGCCTGGCTCCGCCCCTCCAGGAAACGCAAGAAGAAGCTCAAGTCCAAGACTGAGCTGCGCACGTACGGCCTGTCCCAGCCCCAGCCCCAGCCTCAGCCCCTGCCTCAGCCCCAGCCCCTGCCTCAGCCCCAGTCCGGCTTCAGTGAGGAGTACTCAGAAGTGCCCCTGGAGTACCTCAACCTCCCAGCCCAGGAGAAGCTCCTCCCCTCCCGGAGCCCCGGTGAGAGACCTTGGGGAGGGGTGGTGGATGGTTAGGAGGGGAGGTAGAGAGGATGTTAGGCTCCTTGGGGAGGGGTGGTGGTTGGTTAGGAGGGGAGGTAGAGAGGATGTTAGGCTCTTTGGGGAGGGGTGGTGGTTGGTTAGGAGGGGAGGTAGAGAGGATGTTAGGCTCCTTGGGGAGGGGTGGTGGATGGTTAAGAGGGGAGGTAGAGAGGATGTTAGGCTCCTTGGGGAGGGGTGGTGGTTGGTTAAAAGGGGAGGTAGAGAGGATGTTAGGCTCTTTGGGGAGGGGTGGTGGTTGGTTAGGAGGGGAGGTAGAGAGGATGTTAGGCTCTTTGGGGAGGGGTGGTGGTTGTTTAGGAGGGGAGATAGAGAGGATGTTAGGCTCTTTGGGGAGGGGTGGTGGTTGTTTAGGAGGGGAGATAGAGAGGATGTTAGGCTCTTTGGGGAGGGGTGGTGGTTGGTTAGGAGGGGAGGTAGAGAGGATGTTAGGCTCTTTGGGGAGAGGTGGTGGTTGGTTAGGAGGGGAGGTAGAGAGGATGTTAGGCTCCTTGGGGAGGGGTGGTGGTTGGTTAAGAGGGGCTCCTTGGTCAGGGTGACAAGTGCTCAGTTAGAGGAAGACTACAGCTGTGCTGAGGGAGAGCGCTCTGTCTTGCTCTGTCCCTGCTGGGCAGGATGAGTCATTACAGCAGCAGGGAGTCATCGCCCCCTGCTGGGAGAACCGAGAAGTGCTACTAGAAGAACCACACGATTTAGTTATATTTGATGGCGTTCTTATTAGCATATTGTAATAGTAAACAAGACAGTGAACATTTAAATAGTTTGTTTTAATGGTAGTTATTTTATAGGTTTATGTAGGTTATATATGTGTATACAGGTCATCTAGGTTTACATTGGGTTGTATATGTTTATATAGGTACCCTGTATAAATGCACGTAGTGTTGTGAAACTAAAGGAACCCCCTCTACCTCAGGTGTGTCGCGGGCGGTGTCGGGCTCGGACGCCGACCCGGCCCAGGAGCTCCCGCTCTGCAGCTGCCGCATGGAGACGCCCAAGAGCGGCGAGATCCTCATGCTGGCCGACAGGAAGTGCATGGCCACAGACAGGAAGTGCATGGCCACGGACAGCGTGGACGGCCTGCTGAGCCGTTGCCATGGCGCCGTGCTGAAACAGCAGATGATGAGGCCGTCCAACTCCGTCCAGCTTCTGGTGCTGTGTGAGGACCACCGGGGGGGCATGGTCAAGCACCAGTGCTGCCCAGGATGTGGCTTCTTCTGCAGGGCCGTAAGTACCTGGCGTCCCCCCTGGGCCTGGAGGGGTGGGGAGATGCACAGTGAGAGTCAGAAGGGGAAGGTCCTGTTTGCTATTGTTATTAATGTGTGTGTGTGTGTGTGTGTGTGTGTATATAATCTACTGTATATGTAAACATGTAAACAGTATGGTGGGAAATTCTTAGGCACCCATGTTTTTTTTACAAATACAATGTCTTCATTTGTGAGGCAGAATAAAAGTGCCTTGTTGAGAATGTACTCGCAGTACTGTATATTATACATATATAACATATACTGTATATTTACGTAACATTCATTCACATATATGATAATACTATGTCATGTGATGAGGCTTGAGCATGACTGTGGGGTAGGGTTCCTCGACGTGCACCAGGGTTCCTCGACGTGCACCAGGGTTCCTCGACGTGCACCAGGGTTCCTCGACGTGCACCAGGGTTCCTCAACGTGCACCAGGGTTCCTCGACGTGCACCAGGGTTCCTCAACGTGCACCAGGGTTCCTCGACGTGCACCAGGGTTCCTCAACGTGCACCAGGGTTCCTCGACGTGCACCAGGGTTCCTCGCTGTGCTCCAGGGTTCCTCAACGTGCACCAGGGTTCCTCAATGTGCACCAGGGTTCCTCAACGTGCACCAGGGTTCCTCGACGTGCACCAGGGTTCCTTAACGTGCACTAGGGTTCTTCGCTGTGCTCCAGGGTTCCTCAACGTGCTCCAGGGTACTGACGTGTTCCTTACGTTCCCCCAGGGAACCTTCATGGAGTGCCAGCCGGACGTCAGCATCTCTCACCGGTTCCACCTGTCGTGTGCGTCCGTGCTAAAGGGCCAGAGCTTCTGTCCCCACTGCGGGGAGGAGGCCTGCAAGGCCAAGGAGGTCACCGTCGCCAAGGCCGACACCACCTCCACCGTGGGCCTGCACGGGACAGCCACGCCCGGGGCCCTGGAGGGCAGGGCCGACACCACCACTGGAGGGTAGGTGGAGGGTGGAAGGGGCTGGGAGGAGGGAGGAAGGTGGGGGGGGTCTGGAGGGGGGAGAGAGGAAGGGGCTGGAGGTAGGTGGAGGGAGGACTGCAGCGATGGGTGTGGTGAGGAGAGGGAAGGTAAGGAGACAAATGTGTTTATTAACTATTAACATATCACCTTAACATTATTTAAGGTGCACCACTTGTATATCATATTGGATAAAGGCTTCTGTTAAATGAATCAAATGCAACTTTAACATTTCGATAGCCATCTTGCCTGTTAGTCCTCTTGCGATGGTCTTAGTGACCTGTGTGGTGGTTTCCCCCCCAGCCCGTCCCGTCTCTCTGTGGGAGCAGAGCAGAGCGGCCGAGCCGACAGCTCTCTGCCCGGCCTCCCTGGTCCTCCTGGCCCTCCTGGAGGTCTGCTGCTGGAGGCCTTCCCCCCCGCCGGAGGCTCCCGAGCTGGGGCCCTGGTGGTGGGGGTGGGGGTGGGCGGCGTGGCCCCCACTGGAGCCCCTAAGGAGACCCTGGAGAGCATCCTCCAGGCCCTGGACACAGAGAAGTGAGACGCCAAGACTAATGTTTTATTTATTATTTTCAATTTTTTTTAGATTGTTATTCTCATCCACTGCATTTACTATGCGCTATATTTGTATGTCGCTTTCGGTTAAAAACTTCAGCTTAAAGTGTAAAATAGACAAATATAAGGGCGGGTTTCAGAGTGCTGTCCCGTATGCTTAACTATCCTGTTTTATCCTTTGTTAAGGTTGTAACCGTTTTATGTTCCTGTGTGTGTGTGTGTGTGTGTGTGTGTGTGTGTGTGTGTGTGTGTGTGTGTGTGTGTGTGTGTGTGTGTGTGTGTGTGTGTGTGTGTGTTGTGTGTGTGTGTGTGTGTGTGGTGTGTGTGTGTGTGTGTGTGTGTGTGTGTGTGTGTGTGTGTGTGTGTGTGTGTGTGTGTGTGTGTGTGTGTGTGTGTGTGTGGTGTGTGTGTGTGTGTGTGTGTGTGTGTGTGTGTGTGTGTGTGTGTGTGTCAGGCCTAAAAAGCTGCGGTTCCACCCCAAGCAGCTTTACGTCTCGGCCAAACAGGGAGAACTCCAGAAAGTTCTGCTCATGCTCGGTGAGTACCTCTCCATCGGCATGACAACGCCACGTTGATCAAAGTGTATAACTGCCTCTGGCCTCGATTTGAAAGACTTTCATTATAGATAAACAACTCCAGTGCCCTCTATGTGCACCTTATGAATTTCATAACAAAAGTCTTTCTGAACAAGTTAAAAGTAAATGTATCTGCCTGATAGATTAGTTTTAGAGTCTATCTGATACCCTATATCTTTGTCTGTCCAGTCGATGGAATTGACCCCAACTTCAAGATGGAGACCCAGAACAAGCGCACCCCTCTCCACGTGTCCGCAGAAGCGGGCCACCAGGACATCTGCCACCTGTTAGTCCAGGTGAGCCACACATCGCAAACCAGGAAGTGAAGACTGGGTTCTCACTCACGTCCACCTGGGCTTTTAGCCCTCGACAGTCAGCCTCCACGCCTCTCTTAAGTGACCTCTGACTCCTGCTGATCAGGTTGTCCGTTACTCACTATCCTCTCCCTCCACCGCCATGTCCTCTTGCTCTTTAACGACCTCTGTCCTCTCCTGTTCAGGAAGTATGTGTTCACAAGTATCATCTCTCACCGCTTTCAAGAATCCCTTCTCGTGTCACGAGGCAACAATCACTTCAGCTGATCCGTGTAGCTAGTTGAGTAGCTAGGTGCTTGATGTGAGGTGTAGCTAGTTGAGTAGCTAGGTGCTTGATGTGAGGTGTAGCTAGTTGAGTAGCTAGGTGCTTGATGTGAGGTGTAGGTAGTTGAGTAGCTAGGTGCTTGATGTGAGGTGTAGCTAGTTGAGTAGCTAGGTGCTTGATGTGAGGTGTAGCTAGTTGAGTAGCTAGGTGCTTGATGTGAGGTGTAGGTAGCTAGTTGAGTAGCTAGGTGCTTGACGTGAGGTGTAGCTAGTTGAGTAGCTAGGTGCTTGATGTGAGGTGTAGGTAGCTAGTTGAGTAGCTAGGTGCTTGACGTGAGGTGTAGCTAGTTGAGTAGCTAGGTGCTTGATGTGAGGTGTAGCTAGTTGAGTAGCTAGGTGCTTGATGTGAGGTGTAGCTAGTTGAGTAGCTAGGTGCTTGATGTGAGGTGTAGCTAGTTGAGTAGCTAGGTGCTTGATGTGAGGTGTAGCTAGTTGAGTAGCTAGGTGCTTGATGTGAGGTGTAGCTAGTTGAGTAGCTAGGTGCTTGATGTGAGGTGTAGCTAGTTGAGTAGCTAGGTGCTTGATGTGAGGTGTAGCTAGTTGAGTAGCTAGGTGCTTGATGAGAGGTCAGTCGGTCTCCCACCTCTCTCCTCAGTCTGGATCCTGACTCTTATCTGTATGACAAGCTTACCGATAACACATTTGATGTCGCAAGCTAAGGAGCAACTTCAACTGTCGTTCGTATGCAAAATGTCGTCTTCATTCATCAGTTAGCGGTGAATCTTCCCGGTAAAATCCATCATGTTTTGACCGCGTGCCCCTCCCCCGCCAGGCCGGCGCCAACCTGAACATCTGTGACGAGGACCAGCGCACCCCGCTGATGGAGGCGTGCGAGAACAACCACCTGGAGACGGTCAGCTACCTGCTGAGGGCCGGAGCCGGGGCCGCACACAAGGTACGCCAGGCTGGGTAGAGCACGCAGGTCTGCTGTGTGTCGTGTGGCACACAAGGTACGCCAGGCTGGGTAGAGCAGAGCAGGTCTGCTGTGTGTCGTGTGGCTCACAAGGTACGCCAGGCTGGGTAGAGCACGCAGGTCTGCTGTGTGTCGTGTGGCACACAAGGTACGCCAGGCTGGGTAGAGCAGAGCAGGTCTGCTGTGTGTCGTGTGGCTCACAAGGTACGCCAGGCTGGGTAGAGCACGCAGGTCTGCTGTGTGTCGTGTGGCTCACAAGCTCTCCTCCAGTTAGCCTGCCCACACCCCCTCCCACACCCTGCCTCCAATCCCATCTTCCTCTTCACAATACCCCATAGATTTTCAATTTTAAGGTCAGGCGAGTTTGCTGGCCAATTAAGAACAGGGATACCATGGTCCTTAAACCAGGTTGGCACTGTGTGCAGGTGCCAAGTCCTGTTGGAAATTGAAATCTGCATTATAAATTGAGAATATTCTAATTATATGACGAGCACCCCAAACCTGCATGTTTATGATGTGTCCCTGCTCCAACACACCTGATTCAAATGACTGAATTGTTATCCAGTTCTGCAGAAGTCTGCTTATGACCATTTATTTGAATCAGGTGTGTTGGAGCAGGGAAACATCTAGAACATGCAGGACGGGGGTGCCCTGAGGACCAGGGTTGGGAACCACTTAGTTCTGTTGTGTGTTGTGTAACAGTTATTGTTATAAAAGCCTGCTGTTATGTTGATTTCACCTTGTTTTTTAAAAACTTCTGGTCCTCAAGTGTGATTTGTGTTCTCTAGGATGTGGAAGGATTCACATGTCTCCATCTAGCTGCGAAGATCGGGCATTACAACATCGTGGAGCACCTTCTGTGCTTTTTTTTTTTTTTTTTTTTTTTTTTTGTTTTTTTTTTTTTTTTTTTTTTTTGTGGGTTTTTTTTTTTTTTTTGGGGGGCCCCCCCCCCCCCCCCCACCGAGACCACCCCAGACACCTTGTTTTGTTTCCCCCCCCCGACCCGAGCCACCCCCCCACAGGCCTCCCCCTCCCCCCCACCCCACCACCCCCCCCCTATCCCCCCCCAACCTGCCCCACACTTTCGCCCCTCCCCCCCCCGCCGTTTTTTTTGTTGGTTTTTCACGATGGTGGAGCATGTGTAGACTGGTGGCATCAACTGCCAGGTCTGTTATAATGAGCTCTCCAGGGAGAATCATTCACATGTTTCCATATGTGGAACCTTCTGTTCCGATACGAGGCCTAGCTTTTGCGGATTCTGTGTATACATCCGACAATATAGATTAACGTGTATATAAATATACAACAATACTTTCTAAGTTTCAGGTACTGCACTGTGGCAGTATGAAGTTCAATATTGAGAAATGTTTGTAGTAATTCAATTTCATTATAAAAATATTTTTTAAATTAAATATAATAATTGTACCTGAGGCTTTTGCGTAGTACTGTATGTAACTTTAGATTGTACATACAGTGGTAGTGTACCAGGTGGTAGTGTACCAGGTGGTAGGTCAGTGATGCCGGGTGTTCACATGTTGTTACACCTTGTCTAGGATGACGGCGGGTGGACAGCCATGATCTGGGCGACCGAGTACAAACACCTGGACCAGGTGAAGCTGCTCCTGTCCAAGGGGGCGGACATCTACATCAGGGACAAGGTGTGGAGGGTGTGGAGGGTGTGGAGGGTGTGGAGGGGTGTGGAGGGTGTGGAGGGGTGTGGAGGGTGTGGAGGGGTGTGGAGGGGTGTGGAGGGTGTGGATGGTGTGGAGGGGGTGGAGGGTGTGGAGGGGGTGGAGGGTGTGGAGGGTGTGGAGGGGGGCCATGAAGAGATGTTGGAACCACAGCACGGTTTTTCACCTCATCATGACCTTCCTTGGAATAATCTTCCTGTGACATCTGTGTGTCTGTGTGCATCTATGTGTGTGTGTTTATCTGTGTGTGTTTATCTGTGTGTGTGTTTTTATCTGTGTGTGTGTTTATCTGTGTGTGTTTATCTGTGTGTGTTTATCTGTGTGTGTGTTTTTAATCTGTGTGTGTGTTTATCTGTGTGTGTGCTCCTTGGTTCTTCGGGGGGTGTAGGAGGAGAACATCTGCCTCCACTGGGCAGCGTTCTCCGGCAGCGTGGAGATAGCCGAGCTGCTGCTGGAGGCTCGCTGTGACCTCCACGCCGTCAACATCCACGGAGACTCCCCGCTGCACATCGCCGCCAGGGAGAACCGGCTGGAGTGTGTCACGTGAGTCTGAACCTGGGGGCGGGACTTTAGAACTTGGGGGCGGGACCTCAGAACCTGGGGGGCGGGACCTCAGAACCTGGGGGGGCGGGACCTCAGAACCTGGGGGGCGGGACCTCAGAACCTGGGACTGCAGATGCGTGATCTAAATGCATTGAGTCACGAATAAAAACTAAAACAAGTTAGGGGGGGTGAAGAGTTTGTCGTTCACCGCTGGGTGAGTGGTCAGTGAGTGCGCTGGCGGAGCCAGGCCAACGTGGCTGAATTTGTCGTCGTCTCCCGGGCTCCAGGCTGTTCCTGGACCGCGGTGCCGATGTGAACCTGAAGAACCGCGAGGGGGAGACGCCCCCAGACTGCTGCAGCCACAGCTCCAGGGTGTGGCTAGCCCTGCAGGTCAACAGGAGGGAGCTGGAGGCACGCAGCAACACACCTGGGGAGGAGAGGACTCTGAACAGGTAGGATCCCTCTGGCGCTCCTCTCTTTCTGGCTCTCCTCTCTCTCTCTTTCTGTCTCTTCTCTCTCTCTCTTTCTGTCTCTCTTCTCTCTCTTTCTGTCTCTTCTCTCTCTTTCTGTCTCTTCTCTCTCTCTCTTTCTGTCTCTCTTCTCTCTCTTTCTGTCGATCTGTTTCTGTCTCTCCTCTTTTTCTCTCTCTCTCTTTCTGTCTGTCTATATTTGTATCTTCTCTGTTTCTCTCTCTGTACCAACCATCTCGTGTACTTAGCGGTATCTTCCCGTCAGGGTGGTTATTGTTATTCATGCTGTTTCAGCATTCAGCTGACCTGTCTCCCTCCGGCTCCTTACAGAGACATAGCCCGAGGCTACGAGAGAGTCCCAGTGCCATGTGTGAACTCTGTGGACAGCGAACCCTGTCCAGACAACTACAAGTACGTCCCCGTCAACTGTGTCACGTCCCCCATGAACATCGACAAGAACATCACTCATCTGCAGGTGAGCCGCACGCGCACAGGCCAGCCCTCACAGGCCAGCCCTCACAGGCCAGCCCTCACAGGCCATCCCTCACAGGCCATCCCTCACAGGCCATCCCTCACAGGCCAGCCCTCACAGGCCAGCCCTCACAGGCCAGCCCTCACAGGCCAGCCCTCACAGGCCAGCCCTCACAGGCCAGCCCTCACAGGCCAGCCCTCACAGGCCAGCCCTCACAGGCCAGCCCTCACAGGCCAGCCCTCACAGGCCAGCCCTCACAGGCCACAGGCCAGCCCTCACACCCAACTGAGAAGCAGGTGCTGGGTGGACGAAGATGGCACGGCAGTAAAAATTAACTCTATCTCCATCCCTCACTCTCTCCCTCCCCCCCTCTCTCTCCCTCCAGTACTGTGTGTGTAAGGACGACTGTTCATCAAGCAGCTGTATGTGTGGGCAGCTGAGCCTTCGCTGCTGGTATGACAAGGTAAGACTACTGGTATGACAAGGTAAGACTGCTGGTATGACAAGGTAAGACTGCTGGTATGACTAGGTAAGACTGCTGGTATGACGAGGTAAGACTGCTGGTATGACAAGGTAAGACTGCTGGTATGACAAGGTAAGACTGCTGGTATGACTAGGTAAGACTGCTGGTATGACTAGGTAAGACTGCTGGTATGACAAGGTAAGACTGGACAACGTCACTGGTAGTCTGTAAACCCAAACAGTCTGTGAACAGGAATGTCTTAATAAAACATAAATGTAGTAGTTAATGGGAACCAGATCAATGATTAATGAAAAGGGGCGTTTAAATTAAACTGTTTTAATTCAGAAGCTCTGATGCACTCATGGACTTAGTAATCGATCCCAGCATGTCTACTGCTTCTACTGAAATCAATTATACGATATAAAAAACGAAAGCGATGACCGGCGTGTTCTCATTTTGGTTCTCAGGAAGGTCACCTGCTGCCCGAGTTCTGCCTCGAGGAACCTCCTCTCATCTTTGAATGTAACCATGCTTGTTCCTGCTGGAGAACCTGCAAGAACCGCGTGGTGCAGAACGGATTGAGGTACTGATCACAACCAGGGCTCAAAAAAAAGAAAAAATGGTTTTCAAACCTATAGAAACTTTTTTCAAAAATACAATTTCAGCCTTTCCAAACTTTCTTTAAAAAATGTTTTCCATACTTTTTCTTTAAAAATACAATTTCAACCTTTCCAGACTTTTTCTGTAAAAATACAATTTCAACCTTTCCAAACTTTTTCTTAAAAATATTTTTCCAAACTTTTTCTTAAAAATATTTTCCAAACTTTTTCTTAAAAAATATTTTTCCAACTTTTTCTTTAAACATACAATTTCAACCTTTCCAAACTTTTTCTTTAAAAATACAATTTCAGCCTTTCCAAACTTTCTTTAAAAAGTTTCCATACTTTTTCTTTAAAAATACAATTTCAACCTTTCCCGACTTTTTCTTTAAAAATACAATTTCAACCTTTCCAAACTTTTCTAAAAAATTTTTTCTAACTTTCTTTAAAAATACAATTTCAACCTTTCCAAACTTTTTCTTAAAAATACAATTTCAGCCTTTCCAAACTTTCTTTAAAAAATGTTTTCCATACTTTTTCTTTAAAAATACAATTTCAACCTTTCCAGACTTTTTCTTTAAAAATACAATTTCAACCTTTCCAAACTTTTTCTTTAAAAATATTTTTCCAAACTTTTCTTAAAAAATATTTTCCTAACCTTTTCTTAAAAATATTTTTCCAAACTTTTTCTTAAATTTTTTTTCCAAACTTTTTCTTAAAAATATTTTTCCAAACTTTTTCTTTAAAAACTTTGAGGTAAAAGGAAGGAAGATAATGAGGCAGATAACGCGTCTCTCTCTCTCCCTCAGGGTTCGTCTTCAGCTCTTCAGGACCGTTCAGAAGGGCTGGGGCGTACGGGCTCTGCAGGACATACCCCGGGGAACGTTTGTGTGCGAGTACGTCCCGCTGTTCCGCCTCTGTCGGCCATGTTTGTTCCGCCTCTGTCGGCCATGTTTGTTACACCTCTGTCGGCCATGTTTGTTCCGCCTCTGTCGGCCATGTTTGTCATCTGAAGTCATTGACGTGGAACGGCATTGTGCTGTTCGTGAGGGTAAGCGTGACTTCCTGTGTGCAGGTACGTGGGAGAGATCATCTCAGATGTAGACGCGGACGTCCGGGACAACGACTCGTACCTGTTCAACCTGGACAGCAAGGTGAGTGTCTTCAGAGCAAAACACTCCAACTGGACCAGTGACGAAGGCAGTGAGGAAAAATCTCAATTAGAAATGTTTAAAAACTTAAGCGCTTCAGACTGCAGGTCGATTCTGCAGGAGGGTTTTGATCACATTGAGAGTGATAAAGATATATCTTTTTAATAGATATATATAAAACACTCCTTTTTAACAGTCCTTTTCATTCCTGTCTCTGATTGGTCGCCCTTTAATAGATGATGAAACACTTCATTCCCCTCTCTCTTTCTCAGCTTACCAGGCGTTCTCCCCCCTTTGCGCCATCTTACGTTTCAAACAACTTCATCGATTCCCCGCTGTTTGTTTATGTTTCCGGCAGGTGGGCGACGCGTACTGCATCGACGCCCGTTTCTATGGCAACATCAGCCGGTTCATCAACCACACGTGCGAGCCCAACCTGTTCCCGTGTCGCGTGTTCACCACACACCAGGACCTGCGCTTCCCCCACATAGCCTTCTTCGCCTGCGAGAACATCAAGGCCGGAGAAGAGCTCGGGTGAGGCTGAGCGGTTAGAGAATCGGGCTATTAATTAGAAGGTTGCCGGTTCGATTCCCGGACAATTGATGTTGTGTCCTTGGGCAAGGCACTTCATCCCACTTGCCTCAGGGAGAATGTCCCTGTACTTTACTGTTAATTGCTCTGGATAAGAGCGTCTGCTAAATTAGTAAATGTGAATATAATCTCACGTGAAAATCTGATTTGTCCTGATCTGGTATGCCGGTTTCTAGGATTATAGAGACGGAGTTTGGAGTTTATAATTGACTTGGGATGTCGTCCCTAAAACCTGTTGTCGTTTTTGTTCTAATTCTTCCTCTACCAGATTCGACTATGGAGAGAGTTTCTGGGACATCAAGGGGAAGCACTTCAGCTGCCAGTGTGGTGCTACCAAGTGCAAGCACTCCGCGGCGGCCATCGCCTCGCTTCAGGCAGACAGCACACCTGCAGTCCCCCTGCAGTCCAGCGCCCTACCAGACACCAGCTCCTCCACCACCCCCTCTAGTCTGCCCTTAGCCCCGCCCTCAGCCCCTCCCTCAGCCCCTCCCTCAGCCCCGCCCTCAGCCCCTCCCTCAGCCCCGCCCTCAGCCCCTCCCTCAGCCCCTCCCTCAGCCCCTCCCTCAGCCCCGCCCTCAGCCCCGCCCACAGCCCCTCCCTCAGCCCCGCCCACAGCCCCTCCCTCAGCCCCGCCCACAGCCCCTCCCTCAGCCCCTCCCTCAGCTCTCTCCCTTACCAGGACCACCAGGCCAGGGGAGGTTCCCTCTCCACTCTCCACTGAACACAAACCCAACCCCAGGGCCAACGCTGTCCCCTTCCCCTCCAGTCGCCCTCCGTTCCCCAGGCCACTATGATGGCCCGTCTCCATCTGGCCTATGGAGGCCTGTCACAGACAGTAGAGACCCACCCACCCCCCCCCTCAACCACACTCCCACTTACAACCATCAGCTCCTCACCAGCACAAACTCTTTCAAAACTTCTATTCAATCTCTTCTTGGTGTGACACATTGAACAGAAATAACTTGTGTGTGTCTTACGCACCTCGATGAGTGTACAGATGCTGTGTGTGAGAGTAAGTCTGTGTTTTCGCTATTTTAAGCCTCCCTCCTGGTAGTATCATCCTGGGTGGGGCTGTGTGTCCCTTGTCGTCCGTCTGACTCTGGTGTGGACTGAACCAGGATCTTCTTCTTCTGACCTGCAGGATGCACCTGTTGCATGCTGGGTTCTCTTATCCTCTCATCAAACCACAGAAGAAGACTACACTCTCCAGTTTATAACTTTTTTTGTGTTTTTACCTCGTTATTTTTTGATTAAGAAAGAGACAGAGCCGGGCGGGGGGGCATTTTTCAACACATCTTTTACAGGTCATCCTCTTTCTCTGATATTTGTAATAGGAAAATTGTGGTTAGTGCCAGATATGTGTATATTATAAAACCAGTCATTTCACCAATCATTTGTATTTGAATAATCTAATTTACAATCTGAAAACGTGATGCACATGTTTAGGTTATTTAATGCTGAACACCTTTTGAGGTTAAGTTTCAAATGACCTTTCAAAAGCGCTTTCACGTGATGAAATTAATGTAGATTTGAGGACGATGAAGATGTAGTGGAGTCAAACAGACGGGGGAGGGGTTACAGTGAAGAGCATTCCAATCCTCTATCCAGACAGGAGATTATGAAATGCAAGGATAGTTGCTATGGCTATTTACTATTTACTTGTTGCTATAACGACCCGTATATTAAGCATGGCTTCCCATGAAAAGGCCTTGTTGTGAGGGTGTTGTGGTTTAGAAAGGGGAGCAAAAGGGATGTGTTCCTGGACTTCCGACTTTATTGTGTGACTAGGACTGACGTGAGCGATTTGTACAGTTTGTACCATACATACCACCCCTGCAAAACAGGTGGACATTTCACTTTTTGGTTGATTCAGCAGAATTTCCAACCAAGCATGTTTATGGGAATGACTCACGAGTCACAAATCATTAATTTACGACAATTATGGAGGGATCAACTAGTTAAACGCTAATGGGGATAAATCGAAAGCAAATGGTGCTGTCAATGGTTCTCATTTAAATTTTGTATTGCTTCAAAAGTTAATACAAATTGTAAAATATTTTTTTTTACACATTTAAATTTAACTTTTCTTTCCCTCTGTTTTTTTTACCTGTAGCTACTGTAGTTAGCCTGTTTCAATTTTGTTCCATGAATTAATGTTGATGGAAACCTACGCTTTTATCTCCCTGTCTATTAAATGTGGTTAGTTAGGCCTATGGTAGTGATTCTTGTGTACATTTTCTGCAAGCTTTGAATACAGAAATGGTAATGAAAATGACCCTGACTTTCTGTTACATATTTCTGGACTGTGAGACATCCATACAATTTGGTTGTACCTTTCTTTTTCAATAAATTTACTACTAGTGGATTTTGTTTGCATGTCTACAGTGTCATTTGTCATTCCTAACCTAATGTTGCGGTATATCCCACAATGTTAAATGTAAACCTAGTCAGTGTATGAAACCGCATAATTATGTCCTTTTTTTCCCCTAACGATTTGTTGTGTCCACGGTTTGTTTTCTTCGTTCTTATCTCTCGGACCACAATGCATAGCCGAAGCCGCTCCAAACCTCCCCCCTCCCCGCAAGCAGTTCATTTAACTCTCTTTGAACCGAACAGCGGGGACGTTTTGAGAGACAGAATTAAACGGAAAGTACTTCAGTAGCTCTCGCATTAACAGAGCTGGCATCTCAGCTGGCACTCCATAAATGCAGTCTTTCAAATACATAGTTGGTGAACAGCAAAAACGCTTCAAAAGAATGATGCAAATGGATGTAGACCTATTATGAGTAGCCTAAGGGCTTTGTGTAGGCTACCCTGGTTTATGGAGAGGTCTTTGAGTCCAACTCCAAATGTCAACAAAGCCAGCTAGAGAAAATGAGGAAGTCGCTGATTGTGCAGCAGCTGGCCTTTTGGGCCTCGCCGTGATGATTGCTCCCTTCCTGATTACTCGGAACATGGCTAAAATCTCAGTTGATAATTAAATCAGAGACATTTCTCCTGGAGAGCTAAAGACATTGATGCTGATAACAAGGTTCTCAATCTCGACTAGCGGGACCGGAAATCTTTTTTTCCGCATTCCAGGGGAGAAAACACAGAGGCGTTCTTTTCAGGCCATTGTTCATGATTTTTTGTTCCAGTAAGAAGGCATATAATAACTGTTACAGTTTCAAGAAGTAATCATAACTTGGCATTTATCTTGAGTCTGGAAGCAACAGTTGGTCAGCTAAGGAATCAGCCATGAGGCGACCGACCCCCGAAAAGTCCCCGTGGGCGGAAAGGCGTTCAACTGTGGTTTATGGTACGTATGATTCTGTATTGCCTCTCAACGTTTTAAAATGTGTTCTGATGTCTTGACAATTTACCCCACCACGTCTCACAATGAATTACCCTTTTGGGGGGCTCGTGCCTTTAACCTTAACACCTCGCACTGATAACAAAACACTGGCTGACTGGTAACCATGGTCCAAATCTGTTGTCAAGTTACAAAACCAGATTGTGGCCTGTTTTTAGTATTTGGAGGGCAATGAAAAATCACTGTCTGTTTGATGATATGGGATACATTTGTCTCACTGTTTCTGGCCTGCAGCATAAACATAAATGGCCAGGTCAGCCTCAAATCAAGGTTACAGTTCGTATTCTACTTTTTAAAACAATTTACAACAACTATATCTTCCCCCAGCCTTGCGCTCTACCACCTTTAACAATTGGAGGATGCTGACTATGGGCGCGGAATACGGCGCTTGGGCTCAATCTCCAGCGTCAATCCGGAGACGTGAAGCTGTGGTGGTTGACAAAGATGATGAAACTGACAGTTGTGTTGACCATGAGCAGTCATGGAAAACCGAGAATATGGATAATACACAACAGTATGACAGAGTTTATCAACTCAGTGAGCCCGCTGCTTCCGAAGAGAGAGGCATACGACACATTATTCGTAAACACGACGTCCTGAACAACACACCTTGGTCCAGCAACAGGTGAGTCTGTCAACCAGAGCTTCTGGTATTATTCATAGAAGGCAAGTCACATGTTTGTTTTTTCTCTCCATAAAGGCAGTTAGAAATCTGTTATTATTTGAGAAATTGCTCAAATAATAACTCGCGCCTATAGATTACTGTGGACTAAACTTTTATTAAATTGTAGTTTTATTTGATTATGCTCTTGCAGTACATGATACCCACCACAAGGTGGATCAAAACCACGCCAAACTCAAAACCCTCAAAAATCAAATCAAACCCGTGCCCATAGTGTAGCCTAACCATTGTGTAGCCTACTTAAACACGAATTGGATTATACTGATTTACATTCATCAAATGTATCCTACTTCGTTTTTAGTTTGATGTCTGTCAAATGCCTTTTATAATGCTTCACTTAACCAGAAACTTGATTGGCGTTAGAGAAAATGTGCAGTGGCCTAGACCTGTGGCCACTTGAATGATTGTGGATTCTTGGAAGATGCTGGCTGCATGCACACGATCGAGCCACTCTGGAGGATGAACCCCTCGAGCCAAAACGCATCCAAGCAGCTCAAACAGCCTCTGGCGCGAGCAGATAGCAGAGCGCTTCTGGATGCGCGAGAAGCCCCTCCAGGCTCAACCGTCAAACCCACATAGTTACGAAATACGAGAATATTTCTTTGATAATATTTAGCCATGCTGAAGCCTTGGTAGAAAACTCATTCCAAGTGAATGCTATAGGAGCGGAATGTCGTAACATTAATTTCAAATAGATTTTCAATTATCTGTATTTTTGGGGGTAAATGACATGGATTTAACGTTTTTCGTTAATTGATCATTTGTTTGGTAGCACAAACAATAACTTTCTTTTAGATGCCATTTATCAATCATGTGCAAATAACTAGAAGATTATAGCCCGCACAAGTGTGGCGTTAATGTAGAGCAATAAACTCCACTGCCAAACCATACACTTTATATCGGTTGGACTCCTTCAACAACATTGCTTCTGTCTAGCTGAAAATAGAACATATTTCAAAACAAGAATGATTTATTTGATCATGTAGGCTATGGTCCACCCATGTGCTAGTTGTATCATAAATGTAAATAAATGTAATTGTAAATGTATCAAGATGTATATTTATGTGAAGTTTACATGTGCTGTAGCCTGAAATACAACGTCAATCTAATAATCTATCATAATACAATTTCTCTTAAATTGACATATTTATTGGTTATTGTGATTGAAATGGGTGTGTCTTTTCAACGAATTTACGCAAAATCATCTGTTAAGCTACTCTCATTTCATAACAGCCGGCGCGTGCTTCTGCGCAGGTTGTGTTGTCGATAGGCTAATTTTGGTCACATGCGTTTATTTGTTCTCACCAGAGTCTGGTGAATTGGTTACTCTGAAGCCCACAAGGCACGCGCGCTCAACTGGGAGTAGAGTATACGTAAGCTCCAATTGGTTTTGTTTTGTTAAAGCTGTTGATATGCTACTTGAAACTCGCAAAGAAAACGAAGAGACGCGCTGACATCTTTTTCCTTTCGACTAACAACATAACCTTTTCGGGCGTTTTTCAACTGGTGTTCAAACGCTGAAAAGAGACGTGTATGTTTTATCTGTGGGACCTGCGCCGTCAATCTAGACGGAACTAGGTGAAATGGATCTAACATGTGGAATTATTTGGACAATGTATCGTTTAATAGATTTAAGTGCATTTTACGCACATTTTGGTTGAATGCAAACTTTCTTACATCTGTATCCTACCAAATGTGTTGGAGGATTGAGTGAAGGAAAAGGACTGAAAGGAACGGATATCCAAAAGACAAAAAAAGAACCGTTTTTTTTATTTTATTAATTGAATCTTTAAAAGCAACCCATCTATAAACTCGGATGTAAACCAGTGGCCTGGACAGCTGTGTTTGTTGTGATGCTTCATTCCTCTATTTTCACTGACACTGCTTTGGATTTCCACTGTTGGATCTGTGCGTTTCTAGAATGGCTCGCTTCGCAGAAGATCTACCCACCCGCTATGGTGGCGGAGGCGGCGGCAGAGGGCGCGCCGGGCGGAGGTAGAGGGGCGCCGGGCGGAGGTAGAGGGGGAGCCAGGGTTGGTGGTGCTCCAGGCGGTCAAAGGATGTTGTCGATGGCTCAGAGAGCCAGGACAATGGCTTTATACAACCCCAACCCTGTCAAACAGAACTGCTTCACTGTCAACCGGTCCTTGTTCATCTTTCGAGAGGACAATCTCATAAGGAAGTATGCAAAGCGAATAACTGAATGGCCATATCCTTCTTGTCCAAAAGCACCAATGAGAGAAGGAGGTGGTGGAGTATCTGTGTTTAAATCGCTCATGTATTTTATATTTGACAAACACATGTGTTGCATGAGTCTCAGAAATCACACTGTGTGTCTCTTTGACACGTTGTGGACATCATTTATCCTACAATCCTCGTTCCATTTGATGTCCTCCTTCGTTTCAGACAGAGAGAAGTCCCTTTGTCACATATGTCATCGTTCAGCTAGTCTACCCAAAAGACAGATGTGTAGGAAATGTCAAGTCAAAATCCAGTTCGATTCGATTCGAAGATACATAATTAGCATTTCCATTTAAAAAAAACACCTCTCAATAGACTTTAGAGTTCATCTGACTCTCCGCGAGGCTAACTGGGCTAAGTGATAGATTTTGTCAGTAGTACTTAGGACATGATGGACATCGCCACACCTTTGAAATAATTATTTGACTCTGTACAATACTTTATAAACGGTTTGTCCTTCCTTTGAACGCGAAAGCTTAGTCGTCAAGGTCGGTTAGCTCGTCTATCCCACCGCTCGCAACAGGCGGTTTTTTACTTGTAGAATTAAACTTAAATAGCCTATAGCATGAATAATGTCGATGCCTGAGCACTATGTTTCAGCTATATCGTGTTATGACACACCTATGCTTATAGATGGTGTGTAAAGCGGTCTTTATGAGCACATTGACACCCCGATTTTATGTGGTCATTGAACAGTTGTAAAACTGCTGCCGTTTCCTGCCTCCTCCGTTTCCATGGTAAGGCGAGAGCTAGAAAAATGAGACCGCGAGTTTAGAACGCCTCGTCTTTATTCGGAGCGGCTCGAGCCCTCTCCATGGTGCTGAACTCGCCCACGCGCACCCCGCCACGCCACCCCCGAACACAAACTGCCAGGCAGGAGAGCCGGAGGGCGCATGACAAACGCGACCAGACAGCTGGATCTGCTGTGTGGGCGTCAGTTAGAAAAACATTCTCCGAAATCTAATCCAATAAGAATGGTTATCAATTTATCTGCGCCCCCAAAGTTGGTACATTAAGACGTCCATGCGCTACATCATACATTCTGGTTCGAACAGATCGCTCATGACCGACCTTTACACGATTCAGAGGCTCCAGTTTATATTAGAGGGAGTGTTGAAGGGGGCAAAACCTTATCATTTCTAATCATTAGTGGCGCAGTTTCCCGTCTACATGGCGGATTCCTGGCTTGGTTCTCGGCATTAGGGCGGTTGTTTTCTAAAGCCCGCCTATTCCTCAACGACTAACAACCCCACAAAGCCTTCGGCCTGAGGGGAATGGCCCGGTAAAATCCGTTGTTGCAGAATGAGGCAAGCATTGAAAACGGATTGAAATGGTCACCCAACTGGAAAGACGTTGACGCTCATAACTCAGTTTCCCCCCTAAGCGTTTGAAAAGCCTGCACACTGACAGGACAGACCGAGGGCGTGTTGAAGATGTTAGCCTACTTCTAGGATCCGAATAAAGCTGCAACATATTTTCATCTGTTAACCGTTGTCCATTTCCCTTCCACTTTCCATCAGTGGAACCAATTACAAAAATGAGTTCATTGAAGTGTCATACTTATCTCTACAAGAACATAAGAAACTGTGTTTCTGAAGACCAATTTACTGAAGCCAACTAATTTAGCCTTTAAACGGATGACGAAGTAGGCTATCACCCAGCTGTCTAAAAAGCGTTAAAACGGTTCATTTTGTTTTCATCTAAAATAGACTATCCTATTCCGGTGGGATCTGTTTAAAGTAATCATACATCAATTACATGTTTTTTAAGGTGTGTGTTGTTGTTATCATGTCCATGAAATCCGTTTGTGCTCCTTAACCTGCGAACTCCGTTTGAGTACATGATCCTAGCAACCATCATCGCCAACTGTATCGTGCTCGCGCTGGAGCAACATCTGCCGGCCAGCGACAAGACGCCCATGTCAGAACGACTGGTAAGAGTGATTTACTTCATAACATAATCAGTTATATAATATAGGATCATATATATATATACTCATTGCCAGAATGAA
>CAEFZP010002743.1:0-80268 GCA_903064625.1 Mallotus villosus | reverse complement strand
CCTTCTATTACACTGAACTGTGAAACAATGCCACAGACCTATCAAACTGTGAATCTAGGGAGACCTCCACATAACGGCTTTAAACACGTGGAGCTGATAATCAAAGAATTTCCAACGAGGGAAAATTCATTAGTAGAAAAACTCCTGAAGATAAAAAGTCGATTGACACTTTATCTCGGTGCAGTATGTACCATCCCCAACATCAGCGGGTTGTTGGCGCACAGGATTTTCACTGAAGACGGACAACTTTTGAGAGTTATCTTAGATATGCACACCTCTCTCCAGGTACATCCATTTGTGGCGAGAACATTCTCTTTGCAAATGTCGGAGACCCCGTTTCTACACACTCCATCGGCAGGAGTGTTCGTTGGTGAGGCAGTTGGTGAGTGGAACCTGGGCTGTGCTCACGGAATGTATGTTATGCCAGAGGCTGAGAAGTTCACGCTGGCATATCATGTCACACAATGCCTTCTACGACTACAGATTTTATCTCTTAGAGTTCTAGGTTTCACTATGAAGTTCATACAACCTGCAAGGATATGGAAATGGCGCGATGGATTTAGAGTTGACTTGGTTGGTTGCCTGGTTGATACGTTTTGCAAGTGGACAGACCAGGATGTGATGAGGGGAGCCACAGCAGGTTTGTTCACCATCTACATGACGCTGCAACAGCTGGGATTGTTCAAATATTTGCCGGCCTTTGTGAAAAATAAACTGTCAGAAATCCACGACCTGGTTTCACGCACGGAAAACCATGAGCATGTTGAGACCCCGTCAAACGATGATCCTCGTTTACTCTATAGTGTCTACAATCAATGTGCATTTTCAGAGCAATGCATATCGGTTGACAGTAGTTGGGAGACCATACTAGGCGCCTATCAATACGAAGACATCAGATTGAAAACTTGCGGTATGATACTGGAGCCCTACGGACCTTTCAACATGCAGCTACAGAACCAAGGTTTCAGGTGGAACACAGCCATTGTAGTCGAGCCTGTTCTCAGTGTAACCCCAAACCTTGCAAAGTCATTACACGTCTTCAAGGGTAGGACCGTACCCGAGCTTTCAATCAAACCCCCAATAGCTGACCACCAAACATCAAGCCAATTACCAACCTACAGTGAGACGGAGATGAACACTGCGGGGGCCATCCTACAGCTTCGTATGCCTTTTTATTTAGAGCAACAGAACCCTCGTTTTGAGTGTCACAAAGACATTGCATGTGAGCCTGTTACAATTCAGACTCATCTACCACAAGTTTCGGACACAAGTTACCTCCCGCTCGTCATAGATGAATCTAATGCAATGGTCACTGACAATGGATATGGTGACCTACCACAAGTTTCGGACACAAGTTACCTCCCGCTCGTCATAGATGAATCTAATGCAATGGTCACTGACAATGGATATGGTGACC
Source organism: Mallotus villosus (assembly GCA_903064625.1). Taxonomy (NCBI): domain Eukaryota; kingdom Metazoa; phylum Chordata; class Actinopteri; order Osmeriformes; family Salangidae; genus Mallotus; species Mallotus villosus. The sequence continues at coordinate 78,851 of CAEFZP010002743.1, read as the reverse complement.
TACCACAAGTTTCGGACACAAGTTGCCTCTCGCTCGTCATAGATGAATCTAATGCAATGGTCACTGACAATGGATATGGTGACAACTGTCCACCTCCAAATGTAGCCGATGCGGTTGTAGGACATGTCTTTCGTCCATCATCCGAACGGCACTAGTGGTAACACAGTCCTAGCTCCACAATATCTATTGACGTACAATGATATACATTATATTGTGTAACATACGGAGATACATTTATAGACACAGCCTTTACTGCATGCCATTTTGAATATGCTATAAGTGTACTTCATTGTTTTTACACAGCTTTTCTTTTGTAGATTGATAACCTTTGTTATGACACATGTCGTTGTGAAAATGCATGACTTTAACAACTTTTTTACCACTGTAGTCACATGTTTTGTGTCAAATGATTTTGATATAATAAAAAAAAACGTATTGTATATACATCAACGGGCTTTATTAGGTTTCAAACGCAAAGTCAATAAATACATGCAGAGTCACTAAAACAATGGTTCAACAGGTTCATAATGGTTGGATTTAATAAGGAAATGAGCAACATCTGGATTGTAGATGGGGTACGAGTGATCAGTGATCGCCTCTGACGGTTTACCATGTGCCTTTAGCATGAAGGTGACTTCATCTACGCTTAACCACCTGTTAGATTGCATGAGAAAATGATCAAGATCAGCTGCCGTTGTAGTTTTATGCAAATGCAGGTACACTTGGATCCCCTCGTCACTCGTATTTGTTAGCATGTAGTCGACAGTTTTACCAACCAACTTTTTGCGAAGCTCATATGTGGAGTCGGCGACTAAATTCAATAGTACAGCTACCGTGTGAAATCCACAATAGTTATCTGATGGCACAATTTTCACCTTCAAATTGTTGAGTCTAACATAAGCTGCTAATGTTCCCGCGTGATGGCAGTTTGAGGTAGACTTCTCCAGAGGTAACGGAATGGACAACGTTTGTGCAATCACACACCAGCTACCGTCATTGTAGCATATGGAACCTGGAGCCCATAATTTATTGTAATACTGGTTGATGATATAATAGGTGTAACCATTGATATTCAGCTCCATGTTTACACGGAACATGCCACCTACGATTGCTGCGATGGGCAGAAAATCATATTCTTCATGACACAGACCTTCGTAGATAGCATGTATGTCATTACAGACTCCAAGCGACAGCGGGTTGTTGAGATTGAAACTTTTAACTACTAGGTGTACCATCACGGCAAGAGCAGCGGGTGTTAAGGGTAGTCCTGCTTCGGTGAACTCAGATGAGGCGGCTGTAGTTGATACCTGGCTACTCACCTGATATGTGAAAAGCACCCACAGCGCCTCTATGAGTGTGACGCAGTGAGTTTTACACCCTATAGTGTCCATCACAGCTGGTTTCTTTGAGTAAACGGTGGAAGCGATGTTTGTCATACAGGGGATTGACACGGTCGGTGCTGACACTATTTTAGCGTTATGGTGCGTATTGTCAAGTTCTGTCAAAGTTAGAAATGTGTTATCTTTGGAAAATCCTAGCTTGTCTATATGATCTACATGTAGCCCCTGACATATATAACGATAGTTGCTATTGGACACGTGTTCAAGTGTCGAGGACGACTCGTCTTCGCTTGTCGGATTGTCAGGGGTGGTTTGAACGGAGTCGTCCGTCGAGGAAGACTCGTCTTCGCTTGACGGATTGCCAAGGGTGGGTTGAATGGAGTCGTCTGTCGTTGACATCATCGTCTCATCTGACAGCCTATTGCTGTCGGTATCTGTGATACTGTGATATGTCTCGTACGGTTCATCCTTGATTGCTTCACGTAAAAAATCCTCGACCCCGACATTATCCTGGTCGGTATCGAAAACCCAGAGTGATTTGCACCACGGGTCAAAATCATTGTCAAATCCATGCAGAGCCTGGGCAATTTGTCGACTGTGACATTTAGTTGACGTGCCCTTGATACTACTATGAAGCCCTTGTGCTATATTGCCAAGATATACGAAGGGGACTTCGCCGTGTTTGACGTACGACTCATTTCCACACTCTTTGGCAAACCACATGTCTCGAAACTCTATTGCAGTCTTGACGCTGCTAGGATTCATTTTCAGTCGGTTCATGTAAGGCAACTGCACTAAAAGCTCTGAGCCGTATAGCTCTGCTATGTGTAGGATAGTGTCTGGGTCAAGGAGATCCCGGAAGACTATTCCTAAAGCTCGTACTACTTCTTTACCATCGAACCATTCAACAGCAGTCAACCCTTCTTTCCCCTGCCCTAGTTTCAGAGCTGAACATAGGTGTTTGTCAGCATCCGAACCTGTGTAACACACTTTCTTCTTCAAGATGGGTTGAGTGTGCACCGCTGCCGCGTACACCAACGTGTACCAAGCCGCAAAGTACAACAACCCAGCTGAAGTAACGTATACATCGACATCGTTGTCGTCAGATTTTTCGCCTCTAAACACCCGTAGTCCGCAAGCTGCAAAGGTTAAAGCTAAGGTTGAGTTCACCAGTTGGTCAGGTGTACTATCACCCCTTCCCGCGAAGCACGGTAAAACTCCGTTTCGAAGGATATCTATCATAAGTTTACTTTCTGATTTGCTTATAATATTGAAACCAACTAGAGTTTCCAAAGGAGCCGTGAAGTAGTTCTTGTAATGGCCGTAGTTGACTTTGACAACTCCCCCAGTGCTCATGGGTGTGAAACGTTCTAACACTTCTGACGTAACACGTCTCCAGGCTCTTGCCAACAACTCGAGTATGTAGACAGGGCTTGGTGACACAGGGAGAGCTAGTGCTTTGAACAATTGGTAACAGGCCCTGGTGGAGTTAACAAATACAGGCCATATTAGGCCTGAGAACTTGTTAGTGTTAGGTGTCGTCAACGTGAGTTGGTCCAGGGCCAGGGCTGACACTCTGGGGAAGCATGACACAAGAGCTTGTACAATAGTATCCACCTCTTGGGCCCTGGCTTCCGTGGTGTCAGACGCTTCAATTAGGACATCAACAGAGGTTGAGATGTTGAAATTCCCCTCGCTTCTACTCGGATAAATGACAGGGTTCTCATTGGACGCAAACCCGTCGTTCCGCATGAAAACTTCTAGTATCTCAGAGTTAGGATGACAGTGACATTTCTGTTTCGGCTTGTCTGTGGTATCACTCAGAGTTTCAGACCAGACTGACAGATGATCATTCGAGAACATAACCACAAGAGCCTCTAAATCAGACAGGGATCCTTTAACCTTGTAATCCTGGAAACCCACGGTGTGTAACATGATAGACTTAGTCCAAACGGTTAGCAGTTTTCCAGCGTCGTAGCCCTGTGGCTCATGGATGTGATACAGAAGCCAGCATAGTTGAACTACAGCTTCATTTCGTACCAGCCAATCGTGCTGCTTCGAAGCCTCTACAGCTGTGCATTCCATGAGAAACACGCAAGATGTCAAAAGTAGACTCTTACAGCCAACACATTCGATCTCGGTAATGCGTTTTTCTGAGCATCGCACTGCCTCCACAGCGGACCAAGGTGTATAGCCACACCATCTCATCTTGTCCAAGATGGATGTTATACTTTTGTGACTGTGAACGCGGCTATTTTTGTCAGGACACTTTCTATGGAGCGTGAATACCATGCGACGGTTTCTGGTCACCGTGACACTCTTCCAACTATAAAACTCCTGAGCCCATCCGAGTTTCAACTCGTTGTTAGTTTCCCCAAGATTCTTCCGTTCTTTGATCCAGTCCGAACGTAGGATTACGTGGAGTATTGGTGCGAGCATGGCGTCGCAGGCAAACGGTCCAAACAGTTCTAAAGCTTCGCTTATGTTCTTTTTCTTCAACAGCCACTTGTTTGCCAAATACAACAACCCATCGTCATTCTTTTGTTCAAGGACTATTCTGTTTAGTTCTGGCAAATACATGCATAACACCCCAGCAAGCCTCAACCTCGAGACCGACTTTACACACTCTGACATTTCAGATAACCATGTGCCGTTAGGGGGAGACATCCCGCATGTGTATCGCGCCTTGGAGAGCTATAATGTCTCGATCTCGATCTACGTAGCGCAGGAGGGTTTCAGACTTGGTAAATTGGCAATCTGTCCAAATTGACTCGTTTGTCATATCCAATGCTTCTATATAAGGTACCATACGCCCAGATAGCGCTACATCAAGGGGGATAATAGGTGTACTGTATATGAGGGTAGATGATAGGTATGTTACCCCTTTCTGGATCTGGTAATTGTGGCAGAGTAGACATGACTCGTAATCATCTTCAGTATCCATCAACCTATAATCATCAACCTTCGTATACAACAGGTAATCACAATCTGAATCCATAGTGTAGACACATTATCCACAATATGTATAATCTATATTAGTAGCTGCACACTCCATATATTACCAGATAAAAGGCAAGGTTGGTCAGTGTAGAGGCTTCAGCTCTGCTAACCGACACCGAGTCATGGAATCTCTGAGCTGGGATTGAGTCTGAGCCACCTGCAGCTGAAGACAGCCCTCATTCATTGTTAACTTTCTCACTCGTGAAACCAACATAGACCTCTCGTAGAGTAAAGTTTTCACTGACATCTCCCCCACTCCGACCAGAGCCTCCAACACTGTGAGATCACTGCGAATATCAAAATACAAGTCGGTCATGTGCGCATCCCAAGTCTGCTTCTGCGAAGTACAATCTAGTTGATTACGAATATCCTCTATTGCTGTATTGACTACCCCTTTGCGTTTGTCAAAATCCCTAGGCGCTGAGGATAAATTGATGTTTATGATATTCAGCGCATCAGCACAAGCTTTCCCTGCAACCCTAGGCGTGACATATCCCACCTTGTGTAGCATGCGAGCCACGTAGGCTTTTGCCTCAGACCAAGGCTCCCCGTGAGTTAAACCTGGCCTGTCGCTAGTCGAGGTTATAAATTCCATCACTGTGATATCTCCTGACACTTTGGAACGCATATCTATCCACACTTCTATATATCGAATGTAGAGATTAATGTAGTGATGGAGGATAATCCTGAGTGTCTCACTGTCCGTATTACATGTGCTTAAGGCCTCGTGAATCGAAACGATGGTGTGATCACACTTATCATCTTTCGTATCAGTTTGTCTTTGGACAGCCTCTCTCACTTGTTTCTTTGCTGCCAGACGAACCATCTCCTGCACAAGGTTGTTGCGTCCTAATGCAGCCTGTACCATGTAGTGGAGATGATCATCACTTGAATCGATTCTAAGTTCGGGATACCGCTCTAGTACTTTCTTGAACCCAGTCATAAGCTCAGCTACCGTATTGGTGTAACTATTCAAGACACGTCTGTAGTTCTCAGCTGCAGACTTACAATGTGTATCGTACGCCTCACATCGCATGCATTTACCATCAAAACCGGTCGTTTTTACATGATGGCCTCGTACTGGTGTCTTATCACCATCTGTGTCTCCGTCAATCCACTTTCGGGGTCTCCATAATGGAAGGCTACTCTGGTCATCTTTGGAATGTCCAATGTTATCGTGGTGGTAATAATAATAATAATCATCGTCGTAGTCAGGATGAAGTATTGACATACTCTCTTCGCTGTCACTGGTTTCAAAATGTATGACTTTAAGTGGACGTTTAGGTGTCTCATAGTATGATTCCTCTGAACTCATAACAATGTTATGACGATTGTAACCATTTTTCCTGTTGCATTCAAATTCAACCGACCCCTCTTGCATTGACTCCACGGTGCTCCCCTTGAAACTGTGTATGTGACAAGCTGGGCCTGCGTTCTCAAATGACATCACATCATCGTTTTTTCCCTTGTCGTATTCCAAGAAGATATTTTCAATCACCTTCGTCAGAGTAGTTGACAAGGAGAGAGAATGATCAAACGCAGAGTCTCTCTTCCAGAGAGAAAGGGGGGCTGTGAGACTGACCATCGTCTCGAAAAAAGCCTGCTAGTTTGTCAGGAACAAAATTCTCACCTGACAATGGCGTCCAACCTACAATCGCTTCGCATGTGTGATAAATACATCTTCTACATCTACACTTGCCTCAGATGGGGAAAAGTCCATCTCAGTGAGGAAGAACGCTCGTCCTTATTCGGAAACCGCTGTGATGTATTTGCCCAATTAGATCCGAAATGGTTAGTGAAGTTTGTAGTGAGGTGCAGGGTGATTTACCAAGAGAAACTGAAACGTTATCTTTATTTCTCACCCCCCAGGATACCAAATGAAGTATACAGAGTGAGGACAGACGATGCAACTTTCACAACAGTCGATGGTAGAGGTCGTGTGGTGCAAATTGAACATTTCTCAGACCCCTGTCTACCTAGGAAACTGTCGGTTGGAGATGAAGCGTTTGCAGTTTTTCAGGACACACTAGCCGTCTTCTCTGACATGGCTTTCAGGATACAAGTAGGTGGAAAACAAAAGTCTCTTTCACTGGCGACCTGTCGAGTCTCAGACTCCCATGACAACTTGGCCGATTTGTGTTTAAAATGGCAGACATGTTACACCGTCAAGGAACTTGACATTAGAGGCTTGAAGGTGGGTTTGGGTTGTATCTACACAACGGACGGTTTATCGCTATACAGATTGGTTACCTCGTGGAAGACAGATATATGTTTGAAGTTTGACGAAAGTTGTCGAGTGGAGATAATCCGCACGCTGTGCGCTCTGGTTATGGGTGACTGCAAGTTGGGGGTGGACTTCAAACTGAAATGTGTTCTACCCGATGGAGGGAAAGGCTTAGATCTGAGAGACCTGGAGCCTCTGGAGCCGGGCTGCGTGCTTGGAAACATCCCCGTCCCCCCGGAGATCAAGCATGATCATCTCGGGGATGAAGACTCCGACATCCTCAGCGGATGTGACCGCGAAGCCTTAGTGTCTCTTAGAGACATGACCAGGGTCCCCTCAGGGTTCTCCATTCTTACCGAGAACAAGAATGTGATAGTGTTGCGACATATATTAAGAGACGCTGTGGTAATAGTACCCAAAAGTGGGTCTTGTATACCAAATGACTACCCCGGGGCTTTTCATCGACAGGATAGTGAGACGTCTTCTCCGAGTGGGTATATAACAGAATGGTTCCCCTGTGGTTACTCTCTTTTTCGAGTCGAAAGGGGTCTCCCCGGCATCCCTCCTACCGTGATATGCTGCAACGCAAACGAGATGCGGAAGACGGATACCCACGAAATGTCATTTCGGGGGGGCCAACTGCCAACACTGCACGTTATCAAAAGCTCCAAATATCACAGGGTCCTACCGAGAGGCTTCAGGTCAAGCAGTCACATATTTAGTCAATCAGTATGCCTGCTACCTGGGAGAATGGAAATTGTAGCCCCGTGGACGCTAAATTTCCCAGGGTGCGTTGCTATCATGTACGCCTTCTATGTCTTTAGGTGGCTAAGCGTAGAGGACTCTGATGTTCACAAGAACCCGCTCCTGCTTTCGTTCATGACAACCCTGAAACTTAGAGAGGCGCAAGCTATGATCCTGTCCTATCTGTGTCTGACTGAATCATTTGTCACGTTAGATAAGAGCTGTTTCAGGCTGACAGTGAAAGTCCCATTCTGTTCTAACAGAACTCAGAAAGATCGTATCCGCCAATCCGAAAGTGCAGCCAGGCCTCGCAGCCTTGGATTTTTCAACTGGAGAGAAGGTAATGTACGAGGAGCTGGAAGATGAGATAGTGCGAATCCGAGAGGGGTTAGTCAGTGAGGAGAGAAAGGAGACAGACAGCGGCGCCTCGAATGCACGAGAGGCTGACTATGAGCTAGGCAGAGCTGGTAAGAGCGGGTGACCGGGCAGGACGCGAGGGATAGTGGTTCGGATCGCGTATCAGATGATGACACATTCGAAGAAGATCTAATCATAGCGAATGTGTCGAAACATGTCCGCACTGTTCACGGACAGGGAACTGGACATATGGTCCTATTTGGCAGGGGAGACGCAGGTCCAGCTGCAAATGGATAACACTCGGGATGCGGACACTGGGGTTGGTAGACTTGAAAATTCTAAGAGCTTGCGGTGTGTTTCACGCAAAGCACGGCTACGGTAGAGCTTTATTGAAAATGCCTAACACATATGGCGTTATGACCCGAACCCCGCTGGTTAGGACAGCCCAACGTTGCTTACGGACGACTTGTGTACATCGGGTGAGAGACAAAGAGCTTTACCAGACTCCTTGCTCCGCAGCAGTGACTGTGTCTTTTCAACTCAATTACTCGCCCCCAGACCATAAAGATGACAACTTCTACAGTTGCCACTGACAAGAGTGTAGTCTTAGAAATGTCTAGGATAGAACAAGCTGTGTGTAGCGATGACGCCAGAGGTTACGAGGAAGATAAACTCATCCGTCTCTTCAAGACCTGTCGCAGGAAGGAACAACACTGTATATTTGACGTGACGGCCGATGTATCTCAACTGGACACATCGGATGTCAAGAACCTATGTACAAGAGGAAATTGGCTTAGTTTACAAAGGCGGAAGATGGATCTGTCAGCTGTCACATCGACCATGGAGATGGGGAGTTTTTTCCCGTCTATCGACATAGCGAAAGAGTCCGATTTAGAGGAGAGTGAAGACGACATGTTATCTTACCCCGTTGGAGCAATACAATCTCCACCTCTTGATCAAACCTTCCCCAAATCCACACTCCATGATTAGAGCTGATAGGAGCCATGGGTGAATGTGGCTCCGTCTACGAGGCGTGCTTCGATGAAGCTATGCTACTGGGACATTGTGCCAGGGTTTCTGCCACAAGGGGTGCTGAAAAGAACTTTGACGTAAGCGTCTGTCTGACATGGTTCTACAGATGCGTACATCCCTGTGTACCGGACATGACTGTGGGAGATGTTATGCTTGACTACGAGTTCACCCTGCAAGGCAGGGGTAGGTTGTCACCCGTCTATGCTCTTCTTAGCCATTTGGCAGAAAGCTGCAGGGTCAATTGCTTTCCCGTCTGCCGGTTGATCACCCTCAGTAGACACAGAGGCTCGTCGGTGTCGACGAGGGGTGCCGACGTACCCTTTCACTCTCAAAAGATGAGGCTAAATACGATAGGGGCCTTCCTATGTGCTCAAGATCACAGGTTAGCACCTTTGATGGCGAGGTGTTGTAACCCAAACGCCTCTACAGGGCTACGAGTTCTGTAACAGTTGTGCATTGTTGCCTCGTGGAGATGAAGAACAGCTAATTTTGCGTGCATATTCTATTACACTCGGTCCCGTATTTGAATTCGAGAAGGTGAATAATTTCCCGAGTACGGTTAAGACCAGTCTGGGGGATTGGAGACTGATGCGGTTAGCTAACAAGTCCGACGACGTTAATCGTTACCCGGGAACCACGGTGATAGACGGTTACACTGTAGCTTTTGCTTCAGAATCTCCTCTGTTCTACCTGAGGAAGAATGGACCCCTGTTGCAGAAGCTGGAGTCTGTAGCAGTAGTCGTAGATAGCAGCTCATCATATAGAACAAATGTGTTGAAGAAAGAGGATCCCGAATGGCCAGATCCTGAACCAATAGATGTCAAAACAACGCATTAAGTGTAAACATAAGAGCGTTGTAATTGACCAGATGTTCATGCGCGACGGATACAGAGACCCCTTAGAAGGATACAGTGTGACCATGAGATCTTGGAAGAGCCTGATAGCTACTAGATGGACGTTCAAAAAGTCCCCCGTTGGAACGTCTACTTATCGCGATTGGGAGCTAGACACCCCAATCTCCGACAGCCTGATTGTAATAGGAGGCGGGTGTTCTAAAATGGATACTGTAAAGTGGCTTTGTGATGCTCCTCCTGGCAGATTTTATTTGGAGAATAACAGTCGTGCGATACACGGGGAACAAGAAACTCTTGCAGGTCTCGGATGTCTGGAGATTGACTCTAGGAGAGCTCGAATCAAAGATCCCTAAAGCGTGGAGGGGATTCGACACCTTGTGCTCTCGTGTGCTGACGTCGCCTTCTGAAAAGGTTTGGACCAGAGGTGTTTGTAAGGTGGTCAACAAAGGACTGAATACCTTCAGAAGTGAGACCGTTGTACCGATAGCTAGTTTGATTTTAATAGTGAAAATCGGGAGAATGGTACGCTGCCCCTCGTCACCATGACAAGGTGACAACCAGCTGCACGGTCAGGTTGACGAGACTCTGTCTTTACACACCGAGATTTGCTCAGCATCGGAGTTGATTACAGCTTTAGCGTGGAGAATGCTTTCAGGCGAGGTACACGAAGACCTGGAGATAAAATGTCAAAGACGTGGGGTGTACAATTACCTCCAGCGGGCACTGGTATGGTTTGCGGGTGCAACGGGACCTTTCAGATCACGGATGGTGACTATATTCACACCCGAGGCAGACTCGACGACAGATGTGTGGAGCTACACTTTGCCCCAGGGTTTAGACGTTCTGAAAACAAGTAGAACCGGATACCTCGTATCATGCGAGCAGTCGTGTTGCGATAAGGATGACGTAACTGTTCTGGTGAGCCAAGTCTAAAGACGTGATTCGTGTTCGCTCCACTGGCAACCTAGTGCTACATTCAAACCCGACAACCGTGAAAATGTCCGAGTTGCGAGGAGAGCCAGGGTTACATGTTGTCATCAAGACTCCAATTGACAGTGTGACAAGCTGTGATAGTGGCTGCTCTGTGGTGTACGTTGCCTGCAACCGTTCGCTGGCAGCATTCTGTGAAATGCGCTGCGTGCCAAAGGGTGTTAGAGGGCCCGAAACGTGGAAGAATCATTACCGTGGTCAAAGAGAGATCCTGCTTCATTCTGCTTGAAGGTATCCGAGTTGAAAGTACAGGTGGGAGTCAGGAATGTCTGATTTTAAGGAGGCTACTTACTTGTGGTCCCAGTTTTCTTATAATCACGGTAAGCAACTTCGAGACTGGAAGAGATGTTCTGATGGAAAACTGGTACCAAGGAGAGCTCGATTTTGGGTACACTATTAACTACAAGAGGTCATTTGCTAAATGCTACGAAAGTCAAATCGTGAGCAATGTTAGAAATGAAGACGACCCGTGTAACAGAGCTTCCTTGAATGCTACCACTAACGAAAAGGGTGTTTGTTAGGGTTGAAAGTAAAATCAGAGATGGAAAAATCGGAGATGGAGAAATCGATCATGTGATGCTGAACCAGATGAGTCAGAAGCCCAGGTCAGTCAAGCCCAAGTCTGTCAAGCCCAAGTCAGTCAAGCCCAAGTCTGTCAAGCCCAAGTCTGTCAAACCCAAGTCTGTCAAGGCGAAGTCCGTCAAATCCAAGTCCGTCAAACCCAGGCACGCAAGCCGAAGACCGTGAAGCAGACGCTAGTGACACGGGAGACAGTGACGCGGGAGATAGTGAAACCGAAGTAAGTGCGTGCCAAGAAGAGAAGACAAGAAGACAGAAGAAGACACGACATCCTAGAACCTGTCAGAGTTAGCTGCGAGTGGCGTGAGAGGGGTGCGTCTACTTATGTCTTACTCAATTCCTGTCTAGAGGTAGAATTCGTCCCAATTCCCCCTCCAAAAGAAGGACATGTGTTTTTTGAACCGGTCTATAACGAGGACTACAAGACAAGAGTGACATTGGATGACAAAGGAAAGTTGATAAAGTATTACAAACCTCATAAATCATTCTCACTGATATATGATATTTACACTGTGTTAATGTACGGTTGCGGATTGAAACCAGTGTTTTCACACGAATCGTCAGATGTGATAGGGGTTAGAGTTCGTAATTTGGTTATCGGATCGCTTTCCCTAGCTGACAGATTATCCCCCTATGTGTATCCCAGCCGCACGACAATTACAATTGTTGTGTACGAGGGGCAGAGAAGAGATGTTGAAACTGGCTCGTGAGCTCAGCCGCTGTATCATTGTGACAACTGGAGGTGGGAAGAGATCAGGCGCTATATCATACACATTCAGGGAGTTACCTGACAACCTAGAGAGCGAGACCGGCTTGCCATGGACGGGGAGCGACAAGTCTACCAGTGACTACATCCTACCCGATAAGTTTATTGCTGACACTGGTGTGTCCGCATTTAGTCAACTGACGAAACTTTGGCCTTCCGTTTTAAATAGAAGCGATGTGAAACACCCAGCCTGCTCACGAGATCCCAGATGGATAGGACTCATGATGTGTCTGGCGGAATGGGAGCGGTCACAAACAAATCGCCGATACAGTAGCTCCGGGGGCGTTGGAGGCTCTGACATCGAGTCTTGTGAAGGTCAAGAAATTATACTGAGAGCGAGTGACCTTTACAATTTAGCCTGCGGAGCGAGGTTGCTAGGAGAGACTGACTCGCGACTACAGAATTTTATAGACTCGTTTGAGGAACCTAAACGGTCTTCATTGACACCTAAAGACCCTTCTAATCAACAGGTGAAATGATTACACAGTGTGGCTAACGGTCCGAGGCATACAAAATGGAGACCGTATAGTCACTAACCCGAACCAACCACTTACACTGTCTGAAGCGGTTGATTTATACTCCAAGCTCAGCAGAGAATTCATAACATGTTCCCACGAAGAGTCGATGAACACATTGGATTCTCTGCAGGATTTCCTTTCACTCATGCTTCGTTACCCCATGATTCCGAAGCTGGCTATGGACACCAAGGAGTGTCCGGAGTGTTACTTTGAAACGGAGATAACTGTCGAGACATGGGAGGAAGTGAAGAGAAAGATCTTCTGCTACCATTTTACACTCAGACATGAGAATTTCCCCTTTGGGCAAACACACACTAGCGATAATGAGGACGAATCCCGTCATTTCAACATTGACGACAACTGCGAAATGTCAACAGCCAGACCTTGCGGTAGCGTGTTCATAACTGATAGAACGAATGACAATTGCGATGAGCGTGAAAGTCTGAAACCTATCAACTTTCTACAGCAATTGGAGTCTCTCAAGAGACGGGACGAAATAGTCAAACAGAAGACGTTGGGTAGAGAAATGTTCCACCGGGTCAAATCATATAGACACACGCTGGAGGAGCTAGAGGCCCCTAGGTATCTTAGCTCGTATCCCTTACGTTTACTCTATCAATTTTACGGGTCTCTGAATATGAGTCGCAGAAGAGCCCAGTTCCTAGCTGAGCCATATCCTGCCTCAGAGTGCGACACACTCCAGGCTCGAGTGAATGTTGAACATCTTAGAATTAGTCTAATGGCCACAGCTTCCACCGGATACAACGACGAGTTGATGTCTTACATGTGCACGGCGGTGATAGGTCCCACCGTAGATATAAACAAAGATACAACGTCACAGTTGAGAGAGTTGTGTTATTCAAGCATTTAATAGCGTCAGGCTTTCCTATGGAGACAGCCTGGAGTCTGGTGAATACCATAATAGCCTCTAAGAGAGTCTCTATGATATCCTTACCACTGGACAGAGGGGTTGCGCTACAGTTAAAAAAAACAGTCCAACCCACCACATATAACAGAAAGATTGCTTCTCTGATATGGTTGTACTCACACATCACTGCATATTGCACACTTCGACAGCTGAATCCTGGATACGTGCAAATGGGAGACTCGCCCAATGACATATCCTTTGAAGGCATCTACGTATTCGACAATGACCACATCGGCTTCAAGTCATCTAGGACACCCGAGTCGTCAGTTAGAACCGCCATTGGATCCGCAAGAGGAGAAGCAGCCTCGGCTTACATGCCATTCTCACGAGTTTTGGAACTGTTCGCACTGCGGGATATTGTTCAAGAAAGACTTTGCCGATAGGGTCTCCAAAGTCGGCCCTGAACGATCTTATGATGCATTGGTGAAGTTCGGTAACGCGCCTATAACTAGTATTGTCAACATGCAATGGAAACGTGAAGCTCTGGAAACTCACAACGCTGAGCGTGTAACATGCGCTCCTGTCAATCGAGAACACTTTATTTATTTTATTTTTTATGTGAGACAACACAAGGAACCACAAAGTGATACAGACATGTAGACCACGAGACACAAACAGACAGTCACAAAAAGAAATAAAATAAAAATAACATAAACTAAAATATAACTTGTAGATGCAGTGCCAAATCAAATATCTCGTGTGGCTCTCCAGTCTCTCCTCAAATGCATACCCCTATACACATCACTCTAGACCATTCCTCCCCCAGGTACAATTCCAATGGGGACCATTCTCCTACAAATACATCAAGTGTATTTCGCACCACATGTGACAGTCTCTCCAATGGCAAGATGGACATACATTTTTCATACCACATTGCAATATTAGGAGGATCTTCATCTAACCATTTATGTAGTATTGTGACTGTTGCAGTGTTAACCGATCCCGTACAGAATGGCATCTCGTTTGCATATTATTTACTGTGTCTAATCTCGAAATAAACTTGTACTGCAGCATTTGTCAATAGTTTTTTGTACTTTATTAACTGTTGACATGTGCTGTAATTAACAGAGGGACATACCATCATGGGATTGATAGAGTTTACTGTACATTCATATTATACACACATTATCAGCGTTGAACTCGGAAAATAAGACTCAGAGGTGCTACAGACACATCACCTTCTCCCCTAGTCTACCCTCGAGCAATTCGTAGGTCTCTGTGGTGCAAGGGGTTTTCCTCATAAGTGACCGATCCTTCTTTACGTCTAGAGATTTCTTGAGCTGAGTCTCTGGTTGGTTTCTAACGCCGGACAAACCCAAGATTTCGGAGAGGTCTTGGGAAGTCTGAATGCTAGCCATTTGCTGTCTTATATTCTTCATGAGCGCCCGATCCTTCTTTAGGTCTAGAGATGTCTTGAGTTGAGTCTCTGGTTCGGGTCTAACGCCACACAAACCCAACTCATCTGAGAGGTTTTGGGAAGTCTGAATGTGAGGCAGCAACGCATGCTTTGCAGAACAACTAGCGTCTGAAATGTATTTTTCCAATGTAACCGTTACAACAACGGGTAGGAAATTGTCAAGATTGTTGTTAGACTGAACACGTTTGATAAAATCTGTCTGGTTCACGTGCATATGGATACCAGTTGAGAGTGTGGACCACTTGCTGTGTTTAGTGAGAGTCTTGTCAAAGCACATAAGCACCAATGTCCAGGGGGGTATTCCAGGTAGCCGGTTTTGTGAAAACTCTGAGTTGTTTAACCCTGAAAACAGGCAAACTCCGAGGTTTCCGTTCCAGAAAGAGAGGTAACGAAACCTTTTGGTAAGTTGCCATGGTAACTTACGCTGTGAAACTAACCTGCTGGCTAGGTGGTTAGTTCCATGCCAAACTCTGAGTTTTACCTATCCCCTCCCACTTTCTGAGTTTGATAGCGTTGGAAGACATGGGATATCGTTTCCTGGTTCAGCCGAGCGATCTCGAACAAAATTAAATTCGCTTAGTTATACGCCAGGAGACGATTTTAAGACTGCGATTTGATGTGCTTTAATTCCCTGATGAATGCCTAAGTTAACGTTACCGTTTCCCGTCACGATCTGTAATTTATTTGAGCAACATTCTCAGCCCTTGGGTCCTCATCGCTAGTGTTATACGCCGTGGACGTGCACACAGAATTGACCAAAAGCTTTTTGGCACTGAAATAAAGAAAAATCATTGAAATTGTAGTATTTGGTCTTCTTCATTGCCTACAAATAGAAATCTAACAATGAGTAGCCTTGGTTTGAAGGAAGATGGGAAACTGAACCGTAGGCCTATTAACATTAACCAAATAATGCCAATAGCCTAC
Organism: Mallotus villosus; assembly: GCA_903064625.1. Classification (NCBI taxonomy): domain Eukaryota; kingdom Metazoa; phylum Chordata; class Actinopteri; order Osmeriformes; family Salangidae; genus Mallotus; species Mallotus villosus. The sequence continues at coordinate 63,178 of CAEFZP010002743.1, read as the reverse complement.
CAATTGCAGTTATTTGAGTCTTTGGGTTAAATCAAAGCAAGAATGGTCAAATTAAGGTGAAATAATATAATCATGTAATCATATTGCAAATGAATGAAATCAATGAAGGTTAACTAGGCCTACTCTACCATGACTAGGCCTATTGTAAACCAGAGATACAAAGCCAGAGCTGAGGAGAAGGTCTCAGGAGATCAATCATCCACAGAAAAATGCTTCACAATTCCTTTTAATACCCAAGAACAACTACAATCACACCACAATCTTGACCCTTTCTTATCAACATGACTATGCTACAGTAAGTTACACAATGAGATGTGAGAGCCATCAAGTTGAGACTCCATCCAGTAACTCCATAGTTTACCATATGAGAGGTGGGGGCAGGTTGATAGCCTTACAAGGTCAGCCTTTATTCTTCTGCCCTAAGTACACCATCTTTTGGTCAAAATAGAAATTCAGCAAATTCAACAATTAATATTCATAGCCTATAGGTTATTGTTCCTACAATTAACATCACCTGTGACCATGCATTCTCCCGTAACTGGAGTTCCAGTAAATCTTTTTCGAGATCTTTATTCGTCTACCCTAAGTAGGCCTACACCATCTCTTGGTCAGTTTTTGGCACTTTCTTCATGAGGTAGGCTACAGTTTGTACAACTCATTTATTTGTAACTATATAGGAATACATGAGATTACATTAGCTACATTTCACAGTTCCACATGCAAAATACACCTGCCATTAAATGAACATCTCACTGTAGTATCCATGCTCTGTTCAACAGGATTAGAATGTGCAAATCGTTTTTATACGATGTAAATAATAGTAGCCTAAGCTACATGGGGAGAGAACTACCAGCTACCACATTATTCTCTGCATCCATTTCTACGGCAGCAGTCAATGTCTTTTCGTCATCATCATCTTTTGATGAAAAGCATATTCTGTTGGGGGAAACTGCTTGAAATAGGCACCAATTGATATTGAATTAGTATCATGTCGAATATGATTAAAACCAAGGTGACATCGAGGCTACTATCACAAGCGTATAGCCTATAGCAAACTATGCATTACCTGCGTAGTATGTTTTTATATTTAATAAAACATTGAACCTGCTATTTTATTAAGGCCACCACTTTTTCTCCTGTAACATTAACGGACAGTTTGGTTAAATGTTCAATGTATGGACTGGCTATTATATTCAAATGTATGCTCGGCAGCAATTGTCTCCCACGCCACTTGCATACGCTGTTACAGCCGTGTTGCTTTTTTCTGGAAAATGTACTCGACCATAAACACGAAATGAAACTTGAATCTGAAGTTTGGTGACGTAGGACAACGTTTTTTGTCGACGGGTGGCATGGTGGATCCTAGTATCGGAGCTCCATTGATGTTGGCTTTCAATAGTTCTCATGCCCGCGCTTAACTCTGAGTTGACGTACTCCGAGTTGAGTTAACTAATTCATATCAGCTTTTCTGGAACCGAATTCTCGGAGTTTCCCATTTCAGAGTAACTCAACTCAGAGTTCAGGGTTAATCTCAGAGTTTGTTAAACCCGCTACCTGGAATACCCCCCTGGTGTTAAATAGGTCGCCCAGTATGCGATGCTTTAAATATGGGAAAAAGCATAACACTAACATTACTATCATTGTATAGAACTCAACTCTATTAGCGTGTTCATCATTGTATTTGCCTGAAAGTCTCTTAATAAATAGGTTGATCTTTTTGTCACAAGAGTTGAACAGTGTATACACGGCCACAGCGCTTTTTGTAACAGCATCCTTTACAACCGAAGGCATCACCATGCTGTTAACCAGTTCAGGATTGTTATTAAATGCTATGACCTCAGCCAACTCAAATATCCTAGTCATCCAGGAGAAGGAAGTGTTAGTTGATGAGCTGTTCGGTCGCTGACTCTCCTCGGTGATGCGATATTGTACACCGAATTCGTGTGTTAGCACTGTTGAGAATAATGCAATCATAACAGGCAGGCTAGCTTTGACTATAGAAACATGCCCGTCCACGTCCAAGGAAGAGGTAGTCCTAGTTGGTTCGTATTTGTTGCCACCGTAACCAGGTTCAATATAATCCGACCTGTCGGACATGTAGTATGGACCTCGGAACTCTAATAGAGGTTTCTGAAAAACAAGCAGAGCTGCGACGGGACATGATGACTCTTGCGAATGTCTGTGACATGGGGTCCGCGTTGTCATGTTTTCTACCAAAAGGCAACTGTAACCCGAGCACACGTGCTTGCTGCAGTGGGTTTGGCAGACATAACCGTGAATGTGATCTCTGAACGAGCATCCATTATCAACGCAGTAGCTCACCCATTGAGGATCATCTATTAACTCTATGTGGAAATGGTTCATGGCGGATAAGATGATACACAGACCCGGTGGCTTTTCCTCTCTTTCTATATCTTTGATCTTCCGTGTTTGTCTTTTAACTTTCTGACATGTCACCTTCCTCTCGCTGTTATGTTTATATTAATATGTAATTTGTGTTTGATGTCTTAACAGGCTAGCAGAGGACAGAGCGCCGATCTCATTATACTGGACGAAGTAGGCTTTTTGAATTATAAGGTACTGATGGCTGCAGTGCCGCACATGGCACACAGAGGACGAAAACAAGTACACATGACAAGTCATGTCAACAACACACCGTGGCTTAGCAAAGTGGGGGATATCCGTAGGGAGGGACGGGGAACCCGCTTACCACGTAGTCTCACAGAGCTTCAAGTGTAGGTATCATGAGAAGGACCCATGTCTAACATGCTCCTGTCTTGGAGTATACTGCCCCAATTATATAACAGCAGACAAGCACCTGAAGCAACTAATGAACATGATAACACCACGGGGATTCGAGAGTGAAGTCACAGGCAGCAGCAGTACTTCGTCTTCCGACACGAAGACGGACACGACAACCCCTTTTGAGCCGTCGATCATAAACAAATTCCTGTCGAATAACAGCTACACTCTGGAATACATGACTCGGGCCTCCGTGGAGAGAGTCTACATCTGCCTCGACCCGACCTTCGGAGGGGGCTCCAGGTCCTGTGCGGGGGTCTGCTGTGCTGTAGAATTGAAAGGTGGCAATCTAGTGGTGAGTTTTCCCCTTTCGATTGATTCTACGACTGTCACCAGAAGGTCACTAAATATGTATCCGTAATCCAGGGGTCTGTGTGGTTGACAGCCATGTAGTCTGTTTGATGGTGGGGTTATGTCCAATAGGGTGACGATGTAAGAACTTATACGATCCTCGTCCTGGATGGCCAACGTGGTCTCTGCGTCAGGCACAAAACACGAAATCAGGTCAACTGCCTGAGCCCAGGTGCCGCATGTACACTTGGAGTCAGACAGTCTCACCAGCCATCCCGTAACCGCAAGAGATATGATGACATGAAGAGAGCTTCTACCTCGTCTACATCCTTTGATGAGAGCCATATATTTCAGGGCGCCGCTGCGGATGATGTCAGCTGATGCGAAGGCTGCTAGTACCATGTTTTCGTAGCCCTTCCATTTGCAACTGGAAATACATTTGTTTACGAAATATTCCGGGACACGATTGCCTATTGCGAGTGTTATAACACTCAATAGCTCGCAAGGAAGGTCAAAAGATTCCCCTTCAACGTTTTCATGAGTCTTCCCTTATTGTAAACGGAGATCAAGGCGTCGATCATGAGTATCCTAGCAGACGAGAAGGATACAATTCTACTGTAACGGTTTCTGAGCTGTCCACAATCCATAGTAGAGTAGAAAAGAATGTTGCGTTGGAATGTGGTGTATACTATCATAAATTCGTAATCCGATAGGAGGTAGTCCCATGGAGCAGTCATCAACCTTTCAACGACCTCTCGAGCAGCTTTACAAGCAGGGCATGACATGATAATTATCTATTTAGTTCTCTCTCTCTCTCTCTCTCTCTCGATTCTCCTCATCTTCCTCGCTACTCTATCTCTTCGTTCACCCCTCACGCGTATCCTTCCTCTCTCTCTCTCTCTCTCTCTCTCTCTCTCTCTCACAGGTGATGGGTTTAGAGGAATTGGAGATACGGGATTTGGATCAAGTTTCTAGAGTCTACGCTGCTCTGCTAAGCGGTCACATTAGATTACTGAAACTCATGATGCCGAGAGTGATATGGAAAGGATTACCCGCGGTGATGGTGGTTGAACGAAACACATACGTCAATGCCTTATGCGAGGTCAAATGTCTGATGGAGCAATCGCTCGTGCGATCCGGTTTCAAATTACAGTTCTATAAGAAGTGGTCACCAGACAACAACAAGTTCATGTTGGGCAAGTACGTCGGTGCCAATACCAAACTTGCTATGGTTCACAGTACAGTCTCTGCAATCACTAGGAAAACGCTATATTACTGCGACACCGTAATGTCCCTGGGGTGGGCAGTGCTACACGAGGCTACCAAGAAAACTCGGATGCTCGAGTCTACAATTGGAACTTCCAAGGGTAAAGGTTCTAGCAACAAGATGGGTTCCAATAGGGACATATTCATGTACAGGCGTTCGCGAAAAGGCATCAACCTCGCCACTGATGTAACGGCGAGTGTATTGGACAAGTGTGACATTATGTCTTTACCAGATAATAGGCTCACTGACCAGCTACACGCCCAGCAAGGACAATTTTTATTAGGGAAATTGAGAGAAGAAATGGCAATGGTCACCATCACAGAGTCTACAAAATCTACTACCGTGACGACAGGGGGTAAAAGGTCTGTGAACGGAGAATACACCAGAGACGACATGTTGTCAGCATTCTTACTTCTGTGTCACACCAGAGATGAGTTATCCAGGGGTGACCCGTTCATTAAATTATGTGGCGAGGTATATGACGTGACAGTGAAGTGATATCTATATAGATATATATCTGCATTCCGGTGTTGTCTGATCTGACTTAATAAAACCACACAGCTGTAAACATGAGATACACCGTTTTTATTGTGAGTATTTACCTTTTACAGAAATGTATTGTTTTACCCAGCCACACATCGAATGTCTATTAGATACATTTAGTCATTTAGCAAACCCTCTTATCCTATCTTATCTTACCGCTGAGCCATCTGACTCCTCATTATTATGAGCCATATAGTGGTGGAGGGTTATTCCTGAGCGGAATGTGGCAAACTAATTTTCGTCGTCTTCAGAGTCGATAAACACAACCCCCTTTGGTCCGCAGTTGACATAAATAGTTCCACCTGGTCTAAACCAACCAAACAATTCATCATATTCTAAGCCTCTGTCACGTCGATCCGCAACGACGTCTGGGTGGTAATAAATTAGAGCTTGATCAACGTCTGAAGAGAAGCCAATGTCATCGCTATCCTCAACGTCCTCGATGTCTTCGTTATCATCAGAGTCTTCCTCAGAGCTGATCACGTTGTATTTGTTGCCTGTAAAACTTTTATTTTCGTAGGACTTTCGCAAATCTCCATCATCAGTCTTGATGGGGTCACTGTTGGTCTGGGGATGTGTTGCTGATGTGCCTGGGGTTGCGGTAGAATCCATGGCATCCAAATTAGATGTATCTAACCTATAGAATAGCTGTAGTTTCTGTCTGATTAGGAGTTACGTTTCTTTCGTTTAATATTCTCAGATCAGAACTCAGTTGGATACTTTGAATGCAATCATTCTGTAATCAGATACTGGTTTGCGACTCGCCTTTGGCACACACTATAAGTATTTTTTGGTAAGATATTAGGGTTTCCGTTGGAGTGTAAACCGCAGGTTGGAGAATGTTGGAAGCTCTGGTCTGACAGCTGGGGTGTCCAGTTGGATTAACAGTGCTTCTGAAAATGTAAGCAACAATTTTCTCCAAGTTTGGGTTGATCAGTGTCAAAACCCGTATCAGCTGGGACAACGGGAGTACGGTATGCAAAGTCCGGGCTTCCGGAGCGTGTAGTGACGCTATTCTGCTGCAAACGTTGTTCATTATTCTGCAGTCTGGACATCTTAGCATCTTGCCGAGAACTCTTATTCTTGTAAGTGTTTTTTTCTACAAGTTGGTTATGGTCACATATAAATTGTTCAGTGACACCCATGGCCCGTAGCGCGTTTACTGGCATATTGTAAAACACCCAGATTTTCATCCCTTCGAATTTATAGCTTTCATTATTATGCCTATAATTATCCAAAAATGTCTGGATTCGAATGTCCATCTCCATCGCTCCAGCTGTAGGCAGTCGGGAGTATGGCATCCGTATACAGTTGCTTGTTTGTCCGGTTACTTATCATATAGTCAATATCGGAAAAGGTGAGGTTAATCTTAGAATTGACAACAGTAGTTGTCTTTATTCGTGTAGTTAGATTACAAAAACCAAGGTCATGGTTCTCGTATCCTAGGAGATTGACATTCTTAATTAGTTCCACAATGCCTATCCACGAGCCTACTAAGGCTATAACAGAGGGCTGAAGGGTTTACATATAGTAGCCTACACATCAAAATTCTCGCACTGTATCATCAGTAACATTTAGTTATTGTGAATATCAACATGATTGATAACAAATAACACTCTGCCGTAGACATTTATTTCAAAGCCTTTAATGAATAAACAGTGGTTAATAACATCTCTGTTGTCGTACACACTGTATCATTCGTCGTAGCCCTCCCAACGCTGTCACCTTTCTCAGTCAACATCGGATGTGACCAGGCTGCCATCAGAGTTTTGCCTCACATGTCTCCAGTTTTCTGATCAAAGCGTGGTCTTCACAGCTGTTGTCCCCCGTTGGTCTACCATGTAGTTTTCGTCTAGACCGACCAGGCTCGTCGTCTTGATGTGACCAGGATGTCAGGATAATCTTCACAGCTGTCGTCCGATCGGTCTACTAGTAGCGGAAACGTATCACTCTCGTCATTCTCGGGTTTTACAAAACTGTAATAACCTACAGGTTTGCCACGCATGTATTCTACAGCCCTAGCCACCCAGTGGTTTTTTAAAAACCTATGTGATAATATTTGTCCAGCCCACCATGCCTTTGCGAGGTTTTTGTTATTATGGTGGTGACGCTGTATCTTTGACGCGAGGCTTTCCCCGAGTTGGTTACGACTCATAATTGCAGTTGTGACAAACGGAAACTCGGTCTTTAGACAAAATTGAAAATTATTACCTGGTTAATAACACTTTGTATTCTGTAATATTCAGGTAGTTACTGTACTGTTCTGTTGTCAGGTTCTTAGCGCACTGGTTCCTACTCTCTCCACGCCTTAATATAATCCTGATTTCTGACGTAGCCTAAATACAAAGCCAGTTGTCCAACTGACAACTGCTGTCTTGACATCAAAACTCTCGCGACAACGGTGGACAACAATCTTTGACTAGTTTGTCAAACTGTTGTGTTTTCGGACAGGACCCTCGTGGTTATGACATATCCATAAATAAGGATAATATAATAGACATTCTTGTAAACCAGTTACTTCTCAAGTTCAATGAAAATTGCAACTCTGAACAGTCTTCTTCCACCAACCACTGAGCGCCAAGAAGCACTACCCTCTCTCTTAAGTCATTAGACGTAGAGTTGTCTGTGATGAAGCTGAAATAAGCAGCGTAGAGGGGCTGTAGTTGAATGAGCAACTCTCTGCCGTTCCGTATCGCACCACTGTTGATATCATTCTCTTTCACCCAAAACGCGTCTAATGAGACAACCCTCTCGTCTCCTTCCGTGTTGATCGGGAGCGGGTAATTAGCGTAGAGGTTGTAGAACCTACCTTTACTCAAACCGGCTGCCTCTCCGCATATTGTAATCAGGTTAGTGTGGGCAGAATTCGAGACGCGCATTACCTGTCCACACAGGTCGGGGTTGGTAGTCCACAGTGACAACGCCACACGTAGGTTCTGTTTTCGCAGGCTGCGAAACTTGACATCTTCAGAGAGTTGATCTACATGTACCAGTCGCCCAGTTGTTGTCAACCAGAAGGCTTTCACGTCTTGGTTGTAGGCTGTCTTGTCCTGTCTGTACAGCTCAGGTTGTTCACTTGTCATCATTGTACGGTTGAAGCCTATTGATTCTCTATCGCTTAACGAGCGTGATGGTCTATTTACCAAGTCACCGGTGTTACACATTGGCACCCCAGAGAAAAGCCAACAGTATCGGAAGTGAATCTTAATTGGTAACGTAAACTCGATCACGGTAGCTCGTGAAGGACTGTCTCGTTCCTGACCAGTGTGACACATCGAAAGGCTATCTGTGATGCATTCACGGGGACACAGTACGACATTCTCGTCTTCATTGGAAGTCCAGGTGAGCCCTGGGTGTAATACATCTACGGGCTCGATATTCAGACATCGAGCGTTGTCCATGAACCCGGATGACACCTTGTGGTTGCTTAGTGAGTTGGTGAGAGATCCCGTGGACACTTCTCAGTGTATACCTATTGGGATAGCTGTCGACTGCGTGAGAAAGAGGCTGTCTGAAGAGGACATCAACACAGAAAGACAACAGGTTGAGAAGGCTAGAATAACAGAGTACAATCGCCTGATAAAAGACCGTTTGGCACAAGCCACATTGATAAAGAATCTTGGACTGGACGGTGCCAAGGCTAGGATGCGTGAGCTAAGACTTCATAATATCTCGCTGAAGGACAAGTCTCTCTCGATCATGTATCGTTTTAAATGCCTAATAGACAGGGTGTTTGAATACTTTCGATTTAAAGCTATGAAGATGGAACCTTTTCAGATTGAGCTCCTCAGAGGTGTGGTCTTGGGTGTCACAATGAAACAGTTCGGTGATGCCCTCTACAAGTATAAGCATGCTCTTCTAGACCAACTGCACTTGGCCCCTCTGGGCTCTGAGAACTACCAATACATAAACCCTGCTGTCGGACACGCTTACCAGGTGGAGAAGAAATTCTGGCATTATGCCAACCCTTACACCCTATTAAGAATCCCGAGGCAGTGCGGAAAAACCATGATAATGAGGCTATTACTGGCAGCGGTGTTGCTACACTTGGACATCAACGTAATGGTTCAGGCTCAAAATCAACACATGTGCACCACCTTTAGAGTTGGGGTGGAAAACATTATGCTGGAACTGCAACAAATGCCATCCTTTAAAGACGTCGAGAAACCCGTACGCATCTGCGGTAACCCAGAAAATAGAACCTACAAATTCATCCCGGGTTACAAAGGATCGTCCTTTGTACATTTTCTGTCTTCCGGTAACGAGGCGAGTAAATGTCTACATCTTACTATAGTAATATTCTCCAATGTGTCTCTTTCCATACTTTTCTATCCTTTCTGCACCGGGTCTTGTGTGATGTTGGTAACATCGGTGAGTCGATTAGCTGTTAGGGAATCGGGCTAGTTGAAGAGGAAGACTAATAGCTCATTTGACTCCGTATTATACATTGGTAACGCTCTGTGATACAAAGTAATATTTTAGTGGTAACTTTAACACAAGGAAGAGGATAAAACATGGATAAAGCAGCCAAGGGTGAAGATTCTGCCAACCTACAATGTACGAAAATATGATCTTCAAGAATTGGAAATGGAACCCCTACTGGGATATGTCTATGCTCAAGAGGATTGACCGGATGACAATTACGAATTGAGGTAGGAATATCCAACCTGGTCATACGTCTAGGCTCATGCCGGACGCGTGGAATTCTTCAGCTGTAGAAGTGAAAAATAGAATATATGTGACACTAGCTGAACAGCAATGGTGTTAAATGTGTCAAATGTGTCCGTATGGATCGCACGGATGTCAATGTTATCAACAACAAAAATGAGACTGCTAATAGACAACCTTTAATTTAGTCTTAATGATGTAATCATGCAATTATAGATGACATAATCTGAGATACTCCTGGCAGACTTTACACAGGTATTAACTTTGAGCATGCAAAGTTTTGATATTGTATGCCTTATTAAATCAACATTCTGCTACGTTGCCAAACTTCTACCTTAACCCCGCCTCCCCCACAACGTATGTGTGATTGAATCCAACGCTGTAGGCATCTCAGTTATATCTAGACCTCTGATACTATTTGCTAAACAGTGATAAGTGTGCGAGTCTGGTCACCTGTGAATATTCACTTCACTGACAACTCTGACAACTCCTACAACCCTAAGTTAATTCAAGTCTATATTCCCGTCAACCCCCATCGTCCTGTGTCTTTGGTAGCATTGTAAAACGGCGTATAACTTGAAGATGTCTACATTGAAACGGAAGCAAGTTGCATCAGGTGGCGATGGGTCATATACAGTCGTATGCAAAAGTTTAGGCACCCCTCTGAGGCTGCATGATAATTTCCTGTCTTCACCAAAAAAGATCAATATAATATTGTAATATTACTTTTCTAGTTAACACTGAGTGCTGGGGTGTTTTCCAGACAAAGATATTTGGTGTAGCAGTATTTAGTTGTGTGAAATTAAATCAAATGTGAAAAAAAGGCTGTGCAAAAGTTTGGGCACCCTTATCATTTATTTGATTTGAATACCTCTGCCTACTAAATGCTGATTAACTGCAACACATAGTTAGTCTGATTAACTCGTTAAGCCTTCAATTACATAAAAAGGTGCATTCAATCATTAGAAAGGGTATTTAAGTTAGCCAATTGCAAGTTTTGCTTCTCTTTGATTCTCCTCTGAACAGTGGCAAAATGGGGGCATCAAAACAGCTATCAAATGATCGAAAAACAAAGATTGTTCAGCAGTATGGTTTAGGGGAAGGCTACAAAAAGTTATCCCGGAGGTTTCAGCTATCAGTTTCCACTGTGAGGAATGTCATTAGGAAATGGAAGGCAACAGGCACAGTTCTTGTTAAGGCCAGAAGTGGCAGGCCAGGAAAAATAACAAAGAGGCAAAGGCGAAGAATGGTCAGAATGGTCAAGGACAACCCTCAGATCACCTCCAAAGAGCTGCAAGGTCATCTTGCTGCAGATGGTGTCACTGTGCATTGCTCGACCATTCAGCGCACATTGCACAGAGAACAGCTGTATGGGAGAGTGATGCGGAAGAAGCCTTTTCTGCACACGCGACACAAAAAGGCTCGCTTGAGGTTTGCCAAACTACATTTGAACAAGCCAGGCTCATTTTGGAACAAAGTACTGTGGACTGATGAGACAAAGATGGAGTTATTCGGTCACAACAAGAGGCGTTACGCATGGAGGCAAAAGAACACAGCATTCCTAGAAAAACACTTGCTGCCCACAGTAAAATTTGGTGGGGGGTCCGTCATGCTGTGGGGCTGTGTGGCTAGTGCAGGAACTGGGAATCTAGTTAAAGTTGAAGGTCGTATGGATTCAACTCAGTACCAGCAAATTCTGGACAATAATGTTCAAGAATCTGTAACAAAGCTGAAGTTACGGCGCAGTTGGGTGTTCCAGCAGGACAACGACCCGAAACATTGCTCCAAATCCACTAAGGCATTTATGCAGAGGAACAACTACAATGTTTTGGAATGGCCATCCCAGTCCCCAGACTTGAATATAATTGAAAATCTATGGGGTGACTTGAAGCGGGCTGTCCACGCTAGGCACCCATCAAACCTTACTCAACTGGAGATGTATTGTAAGGAAGAATGGTCCAAATTACCTCAATCCAGAATCCAGACACTCATCAGAGGATATAAAAAGCGTCTAGAAGCTGTTATTTTTGCAAAAGGAGGCTCTACTAAATATTAATGTGATTTTTCTGTTGGGGTGCCCAAATTTATGCAAGTGTCTAATTCTCTTATGATGCGTATGGCATATTTTCTGTTTATCAAATAAACCTTATTTCACGGCTAAAATATCACTGTCCATGACGTATGTGTATATATATGACAAAGACGTTCCTCATCCAAACGCCCAACATTTTATAGATGAAAGTAATGGAGATTATCAGGGGTGCCCAAACTTTTGCATACGACTGTACAAAGGTCTCAGGGTGCTGGACACGAGCTCGGTTCACAAGTACACACACTTTTCGTTCATACGGTAAGCGAGATGCTCAGCAGACGCTACGACATCATGCACCATTACCCTTTGTATAACCGCGCTCTAAGTCTTTACTACTCCGGTAAGGTTAACACGGAGCCCCCAATACTTAAAGATATGCTGAGCATCACTCCCTACACGGGATCACATTGGAAAGGAAGAATCACACCCTGTTTACAAAGTGGAACTACCCTGATAATACAGAAACTCGACACAAAAAACAGGGTGAACCACAAGGTTTACACGCGAAAAATGAATCATCAATGATTGGCGACAGAGACACAATAGACCATCGTGAAAGGAATGTAGGCGCAGTCAAAATACAAAGTGTCAACGGCTCGTGCCCGGTGTCACCCAATTCTCGAATGGACGGTACTTGTGACACTTTTACTGTCAACACGTTCCAAACATTCAACAACCTCTCGGGAACTCTTACGGATAGACCTAGCGCTTTCCCTTACATCTTCACACTACACGTGAGTGGCGATTTGACTTTTGATGGTTTGGTCAACTATTGTATTAAGCGCACCCGTGAGTCTATGGCTATTCTACCACCTCGTGAAAACTGGGGCTGCGTCAACCCTGTGCTGCTAATGGAAGATCCTGTTGACCCTGTGACTGGTAGGACGCTGCATCGCTACGCGGTCTCTTCCAGAGGGCACTTGAGTACAATTGTGACAAACCGTAGTTTCTGCTACAACGAGGTGTTTTTACCCGGTAGACCTGTGAGCAGATTGAACCTAGACCTGGACCTGAAGTGTTGTCAGAAATGTAGCATGAAATTTGCTACCAAGGCAGATCGCTCCACCAAGCATAAAGTAGCCAACGCTTTGACGACGAGTCTGATATTTGTGATACTTGAGTCTTTGCTGAAGATTGCAAAAGTTAAAAACGAAGAGCTGTGCAGTGACCTGTCAAACAAAGAGCTGGTCAAGGCTGTGCGTAAAATTGCTGTGTACGTCAGGACTTCGTCTGGCAAGCTGAGTCTGAGAATGCTCTGGTATCTACCGGTGGAACTTTGCAGTTTTGAGGGTGTTACGACCCCTCTGGGCCTAACACAGAGGGAATGGTGGTGCGGGTCAAAAACAGCGCAGCGGTTTCAGAAAGTGAATTTATTTGCGTCACAGGGGAGAAACAATGGACGAACGGTGCCAAAGAAAACCAGAAAGTGCCCTGTCTAAAAAACCATAATTTTCCTTAACCAAACATACATGGGGTGGCATCCGTTCCTTACCTAGTGTGGTACAACAGGAGGTTTACTGCGTGATGCTGTGTAAGCCCATGGGCAGCTTGCCTTGTCCAAAGCCCCCCCCCGTGCGAGTAACAAGTAATAACAAAAACACGATACAGAACGAAAAATGTAACAAGTTTGGCGCTACCGTAACAATACACAAAACGAAGGTCTATGACCGTATCTTTCTCTAGAGCACACCAAACAAATCTCAACCACAGAGAACAAAGGCGACTCCTGAACAGCGAACCGCGCCGGTCTTTTATCGGCTGCTGGACCGCTGATTGGAGGCGGGCCGATATGGGGGCTGGCCGCTGGTCGTGACGCTCTCCACCGACGCACCGGACAGACACACCCTGCAAGGCTGATTTGGGGAAAACAACAAGGAGAACAGAACGAAACAGAAATACAAACATTCCCCCACAAACGAAAACCTAACACAATGAAACTAAGGACGCGGGTCCGTAACACTCCCACCCATAAAAAAAACAAGCCGACCGTGGCTTGTGGCACAAAACGATTACGATATCATACACGGAAAAACCGGGCCTACACCCGAGATAGAGCGTCAGCCAACACATTTTCGGAGCCCTTTTTGTGGCGTATCTCCAGATTGTACCCCTGAACCATCAGGGCCCACCGCATCAGACGGTGGTTCTGGTTGTACATCCGATGTAAGAAAACCAACGGGTTGTGGTCTGTGAAAAACAACAACAGGTAATACACTAGAACCCACATACACTTCAAAATGTTGCATGCAAGCAACAAAGAAAGGGTCTCCTGTTCGATAGTCGAATACCGCGACTGACACTTATTGAACTTGCGGGAGAAATAACAAACTGGATGGTCAATTCCATCCACATCCTCCTGTAAGAGGACAGCTCCAGCTCCAACCATACTGGCATCTACTTCCAATTTAAACGGCTTAGAGAAGTCAGGTGCTATCAGCACTGGGGACGAACAAAGCAACGTTTTCACTGTGTCGAACGCTCCCTGGCACTCAGCAGACCACACGAACTTGACGGCAGGGCTCAACAGATTGGTCAGTGGGGCTACTACGGTAGAGAAGTTTCTGCAAAAACCTCTGTAGTAGCCGGTCATGCCCAAGAACCGTCGCAGCTCACGCCTGGTGGTCGGCGGAGGGAACACCTTCACAGCGGAGACTTTTGCGGTTATAGGACGAACGGTGCCTTGCCCGACTTCCTTACCCAGATACGTTACGGTCGCTTTGCCGAATTCACACTTAGCCAGATTTAAGGTCAAGGACGCCTTGGCTAAACAATGAAACACGGCTCTCAAAGAAGACAGGTGTTCAGGCCAAGTAGCAGAGTACACCACCAGATCGTCGAGATAGGCCGTGCAGTTAGTGATATCACGGAGCACTATGTTTACTAGACGTTGGAACGTGGCAGGGGCGTTCCTCATGCCAAACGCCATAACTGTATACTGTAAGAAGTTGTCAGGTGTGACAAACGCTGAAACCTCAGAAGCACGAGGAGTTAGAGGGACCTGCCAGTAGCCCTTTAGCAGGTCTAACTTGCTCACATACCTAGCTGACCCGATGGTGTCGATGCAATCATCGATCCTTGGCAACGGAAACGAATCGGGAACAGTCAGCGAGTTAACCTTCCGATAATCGGTACAAAAACGGGAGGTGCCATCAGGTTTTGGGATTAATATACATGGCGAACTCCATGGGCTGATACTTGGTACTGCCAGATTGTTCTCCAGCAGGTATGAAACTTCCTTTTTCATAAGTGAACGTTTCACTGCGTTCACCCGGTAAGCGTGCTGTTTAACAGGACGAGCACTACCTACGTCCACATCATGCTCTAACACGCTAGTGCAACTGGGCACGTCACTAAAAAGACAAGGAAAGTCATTTACCAGAGATACCACGTCCGCAGCCTTTGGAGCATCCAGATACGCAAGGCTTGTAGGAAGCGCCACCAGCATCTCCGTGTTGCAAAGCCGCGCACTCTCCTGAGGCGCATACCGCAGGCGCAACCCATCCTCGTCCACCTCCCTCAAAACGTCTGGGGAAGATGAGACCACAGAGGCAACAGGGGTAGCCTGGGGCACGGTAGCTGGTCCTTTCTCGGACACATCACGAACATAATACCTCTTTAGACGGTTTATGTGACAGACCCGCGACTGTCGTTTCCTGTCTGGCGTCAACACCACATAATCAGTTTCACTCAACTTTTCTTTTACCGGATAGGGACCCGAAAAACGAGCGGATAGGGCAGAGCCAGCAACAGGCAACAATACTAACACCATATCACCTGGTGTAAACGAACGCGGAGAAGCCTTCCTGTCAAAACGCAGCTTCATGCGTTTCTGGGTGAGAGACAGAGAACCTCTGGCTATCTCGCATGCCTTCACTAAACGCTCACGAAGTCGGCAGACATACTCCGAAACACCGACTGACGTTTTGCTAGAGTCGGCAATGTGGTCCTTCAACACTTTGAGTGGGCCCCTTACGGTATGTCCAAAAACTAATTCGGCCGGGCTAAAACCAAGGGATTCTTGGACGGTTTCCCGGATAGCAAATAGCACGTAGGGTAGGCCCTCATCCCAGTCCTTCTCGGTGTCCATGCAATATTTGCGCAACATCGACTTTAACGTCTGATGCCACCGCTCCAGTGCTCCCTGGCTTTCTGGGTGGTAGGCACTGGATACCTGGTGTCTGATGGACAAGGACTTCAACGCCTGCTTAAACAGGGAGGACAAGAAATTGGTTCCCTGATCTGACTGTACAACTTTTGGCAACCCAAAAGTGGAGAAATACTTGGTCATAGCCGTCATTACCGCTCTCGAGGTTATCTTACGCAGGGGTATCGCCTCCGGATACCTAGTAGCGGCACACATTAACGTCAACAAATACTGATGCCCAGCCCTAGTCTTAGGTAAAGGTCCAACACAGTCGATTACTACACGTTCAAATGGTTCACCCATAACTGGAATTGGACGCAGAGGAGCTGGAGAGATTATCTGGTTCGGTTTCCCGGTAACTTGACACGTGTGACACGTCCGACAGTAAGTCGAAACGTCCTTTTTCATGCCAGGCCAAAAGAAATGGCGGAGAAGTCTGTCGTAGGTTTTTGTTACACCAAGGTGCCCCGACCACGGTATGTCGTGGGCTAAACTTAAGACTCGCCCACGTACCACCGCTGGCAACACTATTTGGACTACAGTGTTCCATTCAGGACCCACTCGGGGTTTCCATCTGCGCATTAACAACCCCTGGTCGGAGAAATAGTCTACGCTCTCCAGACTGTCTTTTCTGGCGGGCTGTCCATCAGAGGTAAAACACTTGGCCAAACTCACGTCTGAGTTTTGAGCCGCTATGAGTTCCTCTCGGGTGATGGCCAGGTTAAACTCCCCAGGGTCGGCAGGGCCTGCCTGGTCCTCCTCTGTCTCTGTATCGGTAGACTCACGAGACACAAGAGAACTGGGTGGCACACTACCTTCGATGAAAACAGGAGCAAGGACTGTGCTAGCCAGATCGACATCATTGACATCGTCCCCCCGTCTGCGGGCTTGCGCGCGCGTAACCACACAGTGGGGAAACATGCTAGGGAGACCTACGGGCTGCGACTCTTCTTGGGACAACATAGGCTTGTCCAGAACCTCAAGCATAGGAACGATGCGGCCACCAGCAATGTCGTTTCCTAGGATCATTGAGACACCTCTGACTGGGAGCTGAGGCTGCACCCCGACTCTAAAGTTACCACTTATCAAGCCGGTTTGTAAGTAGACGGTGTGGAGAGGCACCGGTACGCTTCCCATCTCTATTCCTTGGAGGAACACACTCGATCCACAATAGGACATATCCGACCAAGGCAATACACTGGCCAGAACGAGAGACTGAGCAGCGCCCGTGTCTCTCAGTATTTTAATACGACTACCGACCTGACCCTCAGTCAGCGACACTGAGCCCTCGAATATGAACGGGGCGTACGTAGGGTCGTGGTCGGGAACTCGCTCCGACACAACACGGACAGTCGGTGAGTAAAACCGTGCTGACCAACCCAACACTCTTCTGCTTCCCCTCTACAGGGTTATTCGACTGTTTCGTTTTCAGCGCATGGCAGTCGGCAATAACGTGACCTACCCGGTGACAATAGAAACAGGAGCGGTCTCCTTTGCTGCGATAGGTTACTGGTGGGCTACGGCGAGGCATAGACATAGGGTCAACCATCTCCCTGCTCTCGGGCTGCTGTAAGGAAAACACGGTTTTGTGGGTCAACACGAATTCGTCTGCCAGCACCGCCGCTCTAGCGAGTGACACAACTTGTTGCTCGTTTAGATAAACCACTAAACGGTCAGGCAGACAGTTCTTAAAGTCTTCTAACAGCACTAATTCACGCAAAGTAGACTGGTCTGTAGCCCTGCTGGCCGCACACCACCTGTCGAACAGAGACTCCTTTTCCCTGGCGAACTCAACATACGTTTTTATGGAGGACTTCTTATGGTGCCGAAACTTTTGTCTATAGGCCTCCGGGACGAGTTCATATGCCCGTAACACCGAAGCCTTCAGAACCTCATAATCTGAGCTATCCTCCAGAGACAAGGACGAAACAACCTCCTGAGCCTTTCCTAGCAACTTACACTGGAGTAATACGGGCCACACCTCCTTGGGCCAACGCAGAGACGTTGCAACACGCTCAAACGCGCCAAAATAGGAAGCCACTTCAGCCTCCCGAAAGGGTGGAACTAAGGCAATGTTCCTACTCACGTCAAACGATCCTGGCGTACCAGGCGGTGGATCTCTCCTCTCAGCCTGCAACTCCAGTTCACGAATTCGGACAGCTTTGTCCGCTTCTATTTCCAAGCGCCTGACCTCTAGGCGGAAATCGAAATCTCTCTGACGCTCTTTCGCCTCCCTTTCCAGGTGGAGACGAGCTAGCCTTACCCGAGCACGGGTAGATCCACTTAAACCAACCATAGACTCAGAGGCAGAACCGGTTAAGGAAGGTACCGCCTCGTCATCATCCCCAGGTGCCTCGTCATCATCCCCAGGTCCCTTGGGACTACTCCGCTCACTAGGGACGGGAGAATCTGGCTTTACCTGCGCCACCAGCACCTGGGCGGCAATCAGCTCAGTCAACAATAGCTGCTTCAGGTCCGCTACAACAATGACCTTCGGCACTGAGATGCCGTAGTGCTCCGCTATAGCAAGTAAATCTACCTTACGACACCGCTCAAGTTGATCCACTGACGGACAGTCCAAAAAACACTGCACCAACGAGGCAGCCATTTCAACAGCTGCACCGCACTACACTACACCACTCCCGACTAAATATACTACAAAATATTCAAAAGAATCCCGGACGAGCCCCCATTCATGTTACGACCCCTCTGGGCCTAACACAGAGGGAATGGTGGTGCGGGTCAAAAACAGCGCAGCGGTTTCAGAAAGTGAATTTATTTGCGTCACAGGGGAGAAACAATGGACGAACGGTGCCAAAGAAAACCAGAAAGTGCCCTGTCTAAAAAACCATAATTTTCCTTAACCAAACATACATGGGGTGGCATCCGTTCCTTACCTAGTGTGGTACAACAGGAGGTTTACTGCGTGATGCTGTGTAAGCCCATGGGCAGCTTGCCTTGTCCAAAGCCCCCCCCCGTGCGAGTAACAAGTAATAACAAAAACACGATACAGAACGAAAAATGTAACAAGTTTGGCGCTACCGTAACAATACACAAAACGAAGGTCTATGACCGTATCTTTCTCTAGAGCACACCAAACAAATCTCAACCACAGAGAACAAAGGCGACTCCTGAACAGCGAACCGCGCCGGTCTTTTATCGGCTGCTGGACCGCTGATTGGAGGCGGGCCGATATGGGGGCTGGCCGCTGGTCGTGACGCTCTCCACCGACGCACCGGACAGACACACCCTGCAAGGCTGATTTGGGGAAAACAACAAGGAGAACAGAACGAAACAGAAATACAAACATTCCCCCACAAACGAAAACCTAACACAATGAAACTAAGGACGCGGGTCCGTAACAGAGGGTATAGATGCTTACAGGCCTTTACTAGATGAGATGGAGAAGGTCTCTACCAATTACGTTCTACTGTCTTACCCTTCTGACGCATTATCGTGCGGACTGTGTGACTTGGGAGAGGAGCTCAAAACAGACGGTTGTGAAAGTGCAGGCTCGAGGTGTTTAAAGCTCAACTCTAGTTGTGCTAAAAACAGATCTTCATCTATCGACAAGGCACCGTACTCATTTAGGAAGTCTGTACGACTTCCCAACTGTTATAAGGAACGCTCCAGTTTCGAGTATGTGGACACGTTTAACACTCACGACATCGAAGACCCCGGCTTTGATAACCCGCTATCCCTTTCCGTTGGACTTTCCTCCAATCCAATTCTTGTCGATGTGACATCACTTGGAATTCGCTTTCAAGGTGTTTTGAAAGCTCGAGGGGGCCCCCTAACGTCGGCAATCTCCAGCCTTGACGAAGCGCCTGATAGATCCCGGGTGGAAACCGAAGCTCGGAGACTGTCGCTGCTGTGGGGTGTCAACGTGACAGTCAATAAGAGCAACTCTGGATTTTTCTACGTCGAGGCTAATGAAAAATCGACCACGTATCCCTGTCCTATACATAAAAGAGTACATCAGAATTTCAAGTTGAGGGCACTGGTCTTTGCTACACAAACTAAGCCAAAATGTTTTGTAGATCGGCAGAATTAGCGTGTATCTGATCCAAGGTAAAAGCTTATGGTGTTATTTGTCTACGTATTCATAAAGCCTGTGTGACACCCGTCTTTCCGTAACATACCAGAGTCTGTCTGGTGTGTAGCCTATACGTACGCGGAAGGACTTGTAAATACTATTACTTTCTTTCTAATTAACTGATTTGTTATCAACTGATGAAGATGCGTGATAAATGACCACAATGTTGCCCACCGTGGCATTCCTGATAACTGCCTTGCGTGTGTTAGGTTGTATTGCCAGCCTGAGACAAAATAATTTATTTGACATGAGGAATCTACGCAACTGCCGGATCGATGGAGACTACTGCTCTGTGATTACCTTTGCGCTTGTTCGCTGCACGGACACTAAAGTGAGACTGTGTCGCTACCGATGTCCTCTGGGTCAAGCCTCTGTGCGATACAATCGTATACCAGGACCCCTATGTGCATCTGTATGCCCCTTTGGGTATTTTGTGGGGATGTTTCGCGGCAAAGAGACTTGTAGGCTGCACAGTTTCTTCTGTCCTGCAGGCAGTCGTGTGGTATTGCCTGGCACGCCCTGGCATGACACTATTTGTGGACATCCGGATGATTACAACATATCGACCCTTCTAACTGGTGTGAAGTCGACCCCGCTTCTTAACACGTTGAATGAGCTGACTTTACGGTGGGTGCGCGATATACCGGGTTCTGTAGTCAAAAAGCTGTGTAGAGAAATGGACATTCCTGCCAATAGGAACTCTTGCTTCTTCAAGTTTGAAGAAATGTTACATGGCATGCCTTCTCCAGCTGAATTGCTGTACTACAGACTTAACAAGCTTTTGTTTTACAATATATCCAAGCAACTCTACGATATCGTGATGAAACCGTTTGCTGCTAACACAGCTATACAGCCCGACGTATCGATACATTTCCTACAACCCAATCCGTGGTGGGTAGACAATACGATACATGTCATAGAGACTAGAGTTACCATCCCTGTTGGCATGTCACAAAGATACATCCCCAACGCATTAAATTGGTACACAGGTGATGTTGGGGGGAAGTGGATAGCAGGAGCTAACAACACGAATGTACTGTATTCCGAACAGTGTTACAACATCAAGAGAGGTCTGGACTGGACAAAAGTCGATTCGGTTGGATTCTTAGTCGACGTGTTGGATATCTCGCTAAGTCTGGAAAATATCAACTGTGGTCTCTTCAAATCTGTCTTTGTCACAGTCGAACTGTATGACAAACA
Source organism: Mallotus villosus (assembly GCA_903064625.1). Lineage (NCBI taxonomy): Eukaryota > Metazoa > Chordata > Actinopteri > Osmeriformes > Salangidae > Mallotus > Mallotus villosus. The sequence continues at coordinate 42,075 of CAEFZP010002743.1, read as the reverse complement.
TATGGCAGGCGTGTTGAGGTTAAACAACAGTCTCGATGTCAACTGTTTCTGGATACCCAAGTTGCACCCTGCCTGCAATTGCACCCATTCTTTATTAAATTACATGAACCCCAGTGGTCTCTGCTCACCAACATGCATTACGACCCCTTTCGTACATCTGTCAAAAGGAGTTGAGGGTAGCAATAACGACTGGACACTGAAAATCACACAGGAGGACCCCGACACCTCGTTCAGAAACCAGGGTCGGGTTCTATACGGCTCAGTCCCAATTAAAACTGAACGCTTCTGTCTAGTCACAACAAACCTTTTTACCTTCTCGCCTGGACCGACACGAGACGCGCCCTCAGCTCCTCTCGATGTGCTAAGATGTGATGTTATACTCATCGACTTTCACGTCTGGATAGAAGACACCCCTCGGAGTGTCAATGAGCAGTACTTCCACATAGCTGTGCGATCCGTGTTCAAGACCGCCAGCGCTCAACGTTCTAAATTGTATATACCACTAGCAGCCGAAGATACCCTGAAAACTATAACCCGTCAGGGCTGGAGAGGTAAGATAGGCATGAAAATAAGGTTCTTACACTCTCGCAAAGCAGCCCCTTCTCAGGAAGAGCTTGCTGCCGTACTTGACTGGATACTGACATTGCAGTCCCAGTACAACCGATCGCCTAGCGTGGTAGTCGTAGACGTGAACGTCGATACGGTGAAGTCTTCAGATTTTGATGCTATCAACAACCTATACGGAACAAAGTTAGACTTGATACCCGGGCTGTTAGCTTACCAGATCTCTGATAGTATGCGGAGCCTAAGCTACACTGTCTATAATTACTTTAAATGTACCAGTGACAAGGAGAGATGCTCTAGACTGGTTACGGTACACGGGGATGGTGGTAACCCTCTCTACCAGCGAAACTACACTCGTCAGTTGCCAGAGTGTCTTGATGTTCCACCCTTCTCTCATTACTGCATTGTGTGCCGAGATGGAGACATTGTCATTGTCTGTCCAAATAACTTTCAGCCTTTCGACATGAAGGACAGTGTAGGAGAAATGCTAACTTATCAACATTATAGACCTCAGTTTAACAATCCTTCACAGTCTCAACGTTTGACACCTCAGCAGCGGCAAGCTGAAACCGTTTTACGGGAGTTGGGTTTACTCGTTTCATCGCACGGAGCGTTTCTGAACGTGGACACCGTATCCATCTTCAGTCACAATAGAACAGGTTGTGAGCAAGTGATTCCTGGTCGCTGGTCAGTGGGAGATTATACCCTCGACAACCCTTATATGATCAAAATACCCCATGACGAAATGTACCCGGAGAGGACTGGATTGTTTGTTTTCGAGGAGCTCTGCAAGAGGTCAAACAACCGTGCAGGAATAGTGGTTTCCATCCCCTCCGCAGACTACGTTGTTGATGCTGACTGTAGCAGGGTGATGTTTCTCAACAGAAACCTTAAAACGAGTTCTGAGGCGTCTGGTCTAATAAGAGTACATTACTCTACGCGTAACCTCACTGGAATAATCGCTGACATGGCCAAGTGGGGTGTTGCTAGATACTCACTCGGGTACCTTGACTACACATTCGGTAACTCGGGAGGGGTTACAATCTTCACTCGGCTCTCACATATAATCAACTCAGCCGCAGAGAAGATTAGGACTTTACATTATCGTTACACGAGGAATTCGACATTTGGAGACGGCCCGTACTCTTATGCAAACGTGAATGGAGTCTACAAACTTGAAGGAGGTATGTTTTTCCAGCGTGTGACTGACGCTGTAACGCAGATTAAAAGTTTTACCCCTGTTCCGGACATACCAGACCTAAGATTGGGCTTGTCGTCTGACATGAATGTCGGTGCTCCGTTACCCGCTGGGGAATTCAACTTCCGAGACACTATTGAGAATGTTAAGTTCATACCTTACGACGCACACGTAGTTAGTCTAAATCGCAAGAATATGACAGTCTTTGTCGATCGTGAAAAGGGTAGAATCTGCAGACATTCACCTTCCATGGTTGTACGGAGCAATGGTCTCAGATTACCTTCCTTTAGTCTATATAGCGGAGAACATGACCGCGTTCAGAATGGTTGCCACAGTCACATCACCGAGGCTGAACATCGCGCTAGGATATTTGTGCCAATACCAATCACCGTAGCACGCAGTGAACCTTTTCTGCAAACTATATTGAACTTGAGTCACTGGCTCGCGACACCTGTGCTCACGACCGAGGAAGACAGGTGGCTTTCCAGTGGACGAGTCGTGACAAGGCCCCCCACGCACCCATTTCCACAAGTGGCATTGGGGATGTTGTCAACTCTCGACAGTATGCACTTGATATCGAAAACTCTCGAGTGTATCAGAGGCTCGACTTCTTGTATGGAGTTGGGAGACTACGCAGATAACAATTGGCCCCAAGGAGGCACAGGTTACCCAATTGCAATTTCGAGCTATATGGACACAAACAATCGAACTGTGGTTAAAATGATAATCCATGTCAACCACGGTGCGATAAGCGTTAAGATTCCGTGTGACACTAAACCATTTTCACTGGGATCGGAGCGGCCTGTTTTTCCGTTGCCAACTCCTGGTTATTACATACACACTGCAGTACAGCCTTGGATTTACAAAGTGAAAAATTACATGTTGAACGTGGAACCGCTCATTGCTCGTATCACACAACCCCTGATGTTACTCTATTGCCCTGACGTTGATCGTATGCTAGTTGGTCACCTACCCTCACCCGAGGCCCACCACCAAAAAAGCTTCGACTGTGTAAGTGGAATGGACGAGTACCTAAGCGATGCGAGTCGCGTCTTCTTCCAATTGAAATCGTTGCTCGAAGGGGGTAGGAACGCATCAGAGTTGACACTGAAGCGTGTAAAGGGAGTGACGACGAGCACAGCCGCGTTGTGTCTGATCGCTACTGTACTTGCTGTACTAATCAACATTACTTTATTTGTAATGCTGTGCTACACGTGTAAGGGGGGTGGATTTGACCTACACCGATATAGGAAACTTCAATAATGACCAACAACATCGTAATCTCTCTCAGATGTGTATACCCCCTACTGCTACCTATGTGTCTTAGTATTCACTCTGTGTCTAGTCGAGCCTCACCGTCGAGTGCAATGGTCACCGAAGCCCTACGACAGGGTGTAGGTTCGTCATCGTCTTTACTTAGAAATGCTAACGCGTCTCCTGACTCCCTGGAGCACAGGGTGATACTCCACCCAGGTAGATGGAAGATACGTGCGTCGGATACATCGAGTGTGTACTTTGTTTACAATTTCATTTTAGGCTTCAATTGGACTGCGCTGGAAGTCAACTACCCTGAGTGTTCTCATGTGGCTTGCAGAGGCTTGCCTGAGTCTCATAAAGGTTGCGACGAATTGTGTTTTTACGACACTTGGCGTGACGCGACTGTGACATTGACAACGGCTACACTCGAGTACAATAGGGCAATGTCAGTGCTTGACGCGGCCTTCAACGACCTTGCTGCTCTCATGAACACGCACATAATCCATCAACATTGGAGTGCATCTGACCCTGTATCCAAACTATTGTCACACCATGGTAAGGTCTCATCTTCAGATGGTCACGTCGTGGACGTGATGCAATACTATAGGACGTTGATCGAGGAACTCCTGGGGAATGTAGTGGAACATTTATCGGGTGCAAAGTCTCACGCGTCTCTCAATGCTGCATTAGACACTTGGTTGATCTCGGGGTTCAACGGTACGAGGAGGTTCGATATATTACTCGACACTTGGAAAAGCGGAGCTTTCAAATTGGCCGTACAGCTCAACGCCGTCACCTTTGCTTTCCAGAGAGCCCATCAGCGCTTAATGTCCTGTGCGCAAGGTGTGCAGAGGGCTGATATGACAGGATGTGAACCCGGTTTCATTGAGGAGTTTTACACCGACATTCCTGTGGCCAGCCGGTCTCACTCGTCTTCTAGACTTGTGATGGTTGTCAAGAGGGATGTTTGGAATCCCCTTTTACTCTCCCGTTGGTATATGCCCTTCGTAGACTCTTCAAAAGGTAACAGAACCTGTTGGCTAGATAGGCCCATGGTGAGTGACACCCAGTTTAACTACAGGTTACCCATTTGTGACTCGAGAGGGGTATGTGAACCTTTGGAAGTCGACGATGAGACAATGTCAGCCTGTGAAGTGAATGAGAACGGAGAGTTGAGCATCGAGTGTCCTGTTGTATGTGACCACCCGTGCTTCGGGCCCATCTGCTACCAGTCTCAATCAGAAACCTACACACTAAAGACAGCATTGAGTGAAGCTCGTGTTGCCAACGGGACGTCCTATATGAGTCTGATCCGGACACCTACGAGTCCTAGGATATTGTCAAATGTGCATTCTCTGTCAGAGGTCGACATCAACGCATCTCTCGTTACCCTTCGGAACCACTCCCTTCGGGCTTCTAAGTTGCTACAGCGAGGGGAGACGATGTTACAGAAAATCATCACCATGGATGCGAGCGCTCGGAAGTACATTGCCGAAATGTCAGCTGATACAGCGGCTCAAGCACAGGGCATTAGGGGTCTCGACTGTGAGAGTGTGATAGGCCACAGTCGTTTCATGGCGGCACTTTCCGTCACCCTATCTGCTCTAACATGCCCTTTATTAATCGTTCTGTTTGTAAAACTGGTGATTTCTACAGAGAGTCAAGGTGTGCGTGTGAGCAGCGGCGGCAACTCCCTGAACACGCCACTGCGTGTGAGGACAAAAAGGAGCGTTTAGGAGACTTTTATATGATTGGATCTACCAATGTGAGAGGTTCTAGAGTTTCACACTTGCTACAGGACCTTTACTCGGCTTAAGATTTATATATTAACGTTGGTGGGATCAGACGCTTATTGTAGCAGATAAATCACCTCAAATCGTAACTTGTAGATTTACATATTGTTACAACAGAAACAGTCAGGCCGCACCTGATGGCTTCCGCCATGACTTCTACCAGAGCCAAAGCCTCTGCTAAAGCTACTGTTATACCCCTGAAACCTGCACCGTTGATCCCCGAGCATAAGAGATATGTATACAAGCCATTGGCAATGATCGCTTCAGTCCAGGATGTCGTCCAGTTTGCACAGTCTAACAGAGTGAAAATAGACGTGCCTCAAACTCCCTACGCTACTACTACACTGGTTCAGACACTTTGTTCGGTTAAACAGTCCGGCTTATGGAACAGCAATTGTGAGACAGCCCTCATCGAACACCTGCCTTTGAGAGAGCACCACGCTGCTTTCCTGTCACACAACATGTTTGTGACCATGATTGGTGTTGTAGTCGCCAGAGCTATAGAACAAGCGACCAGCGGTTGGGAAGACACTCGCGACCTATTGGCCAATCGGTATTATGTGAGAAGTATCGCGTGTCACGACTCTAGTAAGACCAGCGCAATGGAGGCAGTTGCCTACTCAGGAATCATGGCCGTACACATCGAGAAAGACACCCTGGTTGACAAAATAAAGAAACAGACTCTCCTCAACCAACATTACGGAGGTCGCCAGACTGAAGAGGAAAAAAAGGCCTGTACACTGGAAACATTCTACACCGACGCAGATGCTCTCACGACACCCATGGCAAACTTTGGTTTCAAGCACCATTATGAGAATAATCCCCATCACCCTGAGCATTTTTCCAATGGTGAGATGCCTGAGGTCAATCTAGTGGAAGCAATCGTGGACGAGTTGGCTAGTATATTCGAAAGGAACAAGACTCATACTGATGTGAAGTCGTGGTTTAGCATTTACTGCGTTGACGGGTTCACTGCTCGTAACAAAGAAGTTGCCCAAAACATTATAGAGGGTCTTAAAATCTATATAACCAATGCAGATTACAAAGCCCTAGAGACCTTCCGAATGTCAATTTTTGCTATAGTCGGAGAACACATGCCATTTACGGCGCGTAGCAATTATAACCCTGACCAAGCTAAAAATCTCCTACCCCATGATTTAGCATCATGTTTTCAACCAAATGATTGCTGTCAAATGTTTCTCTGAGGTGTCTAGCCTTAGAAGGTGTGATATTTGATTCGGATATGTACGACGTACTATATGAATGTATTAACATACTAAACAATGTTTTAGAAAGTGGGTGGTAAAATCTTTAAATGAAGCAGATTCATTTTGTTTTACAAAAGTCTACTGTAATGAGAAGGGAGATTTTAATTCCCCCTCCCCCTTATGCTAGTTGGAAGAGGTGGCTGCAGTTGTTAAACAGTTGTTAAACTGTCACTGTTAGTGTCAGTATATGTTGGTAGTTACGTTTATAAAAAGTGTCCTTTGCATGACATCGAAACCTCATGGATTGTTTGAGCTCAACTGTCATTGGTGTAATAAACAACTTCCTTTTACAACATCATTCTGACTCCTGTTATCGTTCACGCTTTATAAGGCAACAGTGAGTATGCCAGGATGTTCATCTACATGACGTTTAAACCCTTGAATGTGACAGGCTTTATAATCCCGGTGTCCATTCCTACGTCAACCTAAACTTTCACTAGACAGATGTTTGATCCATGGTCATATGCCACGATCATCGGTTAGCTGCAGACTGTTTAGAAGATTGGACCATGGTTAGACGATTGAGGCATGGTCACGGGAAGTGCGGATTGGTGTGGTTGGATATTCAAACCTTGATTGGAAGTTTGAAAGGGTGTGTATATATACAGGATACCGTGTTACTGACAATAATTCAAAGTAGCCTATATTCAACGTCAGTATTCTTCAGACTCTGAAATGGAAGCCCCCCATCGAGATTCTCCTCAAGGACATTCCTCGTCTATAGCTGTATCGTATTACCCACATAACCAGAGAAAGCAGAAACTAGTAACTCTCGATACGTTCCAGGGTGAGGATGACTGTCATCCATTTACTCCACTTGTAATCAAATTCCCCAAACTGGACTTCGGTATGTCAGAAATGGGCATGGTTGAACTGCAGGTAGCTTTAGCCGACCAATTTAAATTGCATACTATCAATTTTGCAAACGAAACAGGAATTGATCACCCTAACCCACATGAGTTAACCAGTGATGCCATCACAGACTATCAGAAACATCGACTGGCGTCAGTTAGTTGGTTTGCTAGTCTCATGCCTTTTCATGTGTTTGTCACGGAGAACCAGGGGTCTACTCTTTTACAGGCTGTGAATCTCATGGACAGATACATAACTACATGTGTCGACCTTGGTGAGGACCTGAGTTGGCTATTGAAAAATATCAGTAACATCCGAGCAGCATGCCTGGCGCTTTCAATCAAGATGTATTCTGTTGACACGGTCTTCGACATGGATGAATTGAACCAATGGAATACCTGGGTAAAAAAGGCAGATGTTGTGGGCTCTTCAAATGACACTGGCAGTGCAAACGTCAACGTCTACGTCTCCACAGATGTAAAGAGCACATGTGAGGCTGAAATGCATATAATTACCAAATTAAGAGGAGCTGTATTCCCCGCCAACGGAGAAACCATGATCAATCTACTTTGCAAGTATTTAATCCTGGAATATATCAGTGGAAAACCAATGGAGTACAGGCAACTCGCTTCGGCTGCATATAAACGTGTCATCTCGACAGCTGTCGATTATTTCTCTAAAATTGCAGTAGACACCAGCTTGTTAAGATTCAAGAGATGGAAGTGTATTGCTGCATGTTGTCTACTAGGGGTGATTGAGGTATACCTGCCAGCCACAGACGATGGCATCTGTCTAGAATTTGGTTTAATCTCCCTGTTTGGAAAGTTGAAACCTGGCGACCTTACAATATGGGAACTTTGTGACATTACAAAGTCATTGACACAGGGTTGTGTGGTCTGCAACACTTTGTTTGTTAGTCCTAGTGTGCACAATTCTCTACTAAAGATATCCTCTATGTCATGTTGCAAGTGTGAGAATGCTAATGCGGTGGACACAACTGTCTGAAATGGGGGGGGGTACATGGTCCAACAAGTCTAGGTTTATGTTTATAGCTTGCTCGTATCCGGAGCTGCGTGTGTTTTTCCCTGTTTTAGTGACCTACCCCTAGCCCCAGAGGAAAAAGGCGGGGTTATTTATTTTTATAAGTAGGCAGGTATTCAGAAACAGTTACCACTCGAGAGAAACATTTTCCAGAAAACGAATCATGAATAATACTATCGGGGAGAAAGAAGCCGTAGCAGTTTTGAATGATATGGTAAGGATTTCACTTTCCTCTTGCAATACTAACAATTTTCGCCATAAGGCATAGTTATTTGATGTACCTGGCCAAGATGTCAGCGTACTTATTTTTCAACCTATTGAGATTCGCCCTCTTACAAGAAACGGGACCCAGTTTAGGAATAGTATTTCTAGCTTTGGGTCATAACGGATTGACATTGATAAAGGGGTGGAATACATTCATCTATGTTCTTGGGGCTGTATATGCACATCGGGACAGAGTTAATATTATTGGGAATTCCAGAATCAATCATTAAGTATGTATGTGATCCAATAAGTGAAAACATGCCAAGTTTTCAAAGAGACATTTTAGAATGTATCCCCAGTCCACATTGTTTGCCCTTGGACTCTAGTGAAGAATCGTCCGATATTGAATGGGACACCGACCAAAATGATGCTAACCCCATTGCACCTAAAAACTATAGATCCGACACGACTCCCCTGAGAAAGCGGAGCAGGAGGGGCTGCCCGGGCAGAGTGATGCTCCGGCTGGAGAATCACCTGGACGGGAGCTGATGGGAGCCGCCAAACAAAGCGGGAAGGAGGTAATTCCCCCAGGTGCCTCCCCAATGACTGCGGCCACGGCCGGGGAGGTCGACGTAGATATGGAGTCCGTGGTGATGATTTTTGGAGGAGGAACTGAGACGGACACGGAGTCCAAGCTCGGGGCGACTGAGACTGCTGACCAGGAGGAGGGAGACGAATTTTGTCACGATAATACTGAGGAGACGGAGACAAGGAATATAACATTTGATGAAGAAAGTTCTGATGAGTCAACAACAATTCATGGGCACAGAGGTGAAGTGATTGAAGTGACTTCTAATGAGGACACGGAGGAGAGCGCTCTTAACCTGAACGTGGTCGCAACCGGGGCACAGGAGGTTCGGTCCTGTTCTCCGTTAAATTCTACATTACCTGCATTGTTTGGGGAGCCTTCTATACCCCGTCCCCCCATTGAGCTGAGTGGGATACTGCGCGGGTTGCTGCGTGGATTCGGTCCGCCACGAATGGATTCCCAGCACTGTGAAGATTTAAAGAAGCTGGAGCGTGTCTACCTTGCCATGGAGGTGGCTTTGATGGACGCTGCAGTCAGTGGAGCGGTGAAGCTGAAACCTAGCAAGGATATCATCCGTGTGCAGGTATGGGACCATCTCAGAAATAATATGTACCCGGGAGGGGTTTGGGCTCTACTGGAAAAGACCAGGGACAAGGTTGAACAAGATGAACTGAGTGGCCCCTCTACTGCATCCTCTTGTTCCGAGGACGAGGTACTACCTGAACCTGCGATCAGCTATCAAGAGGTCCAAGGGGCTCGTTCGGACCGCATCATGCGTGTGGGCTCTGATCCTGAGAAAAAGGGGACGCCGGATCATGGGTCGGGGAACGAGCAACCTTGAACCTTGGACTTGTGCACCTTTTCCCAAAGGTCCAGAGTAGGGTCTCGTTTTGTGGACTTTGGAGAAAAATGTGTGTGTGTACAAGGAAAACAAGACAAAAAAAAAGAGTGAATGCTTGTTATAAAATTGTGCACTGGCAGTAAATGTGTAGACTTTTTTTTTGCATACATTATTAAAGTTTTGCATTAAAAAGTTTTAGAAGTTTGCTTGCATAATATCAAAGTTTTGCATTCCTCAAACTGCTTGAGTGCTTCTTGCACGTACGTACCACTGTCCTCTATTCACACATGTTCCTGTAATTTTTAACATAATGTCCAACTGTAGCAAACATGTCAGCGTGATTGGTAGTTTAATTTGACTGTCTATGTTGTCATATGTCTATGACTGTTTCTGATTCTGTTTAATAAAATACAAAAAAAAAGCCTAGGTTGGACTTTTTGCATTATTCATGAAGTTGAACGATAAAGGTATATATCAAACCCCGGGGTGGGGGCAGGACCTTGACATTAGTCACTTGCTGTAAGTGAGTGATAAGCTGCCAGTTACACTTAAATTGGCAACTTAGATCTTTGGAGTCTAGTGATGTCATCGGCAGGTATCCAAGCGGCATCCGAAGTCGACATTGAGATGTCTAGCCCCGGGCGTGATGTCTACACAGAGACTTCTCAACTCGTTAAATGCTTCCTAGGGGAATTTACAGGACTGGTTAAACCTAGGGGTATTCATTTGGTCCAACAAGTCTAGGTTTATGTTTATAGCTTGCTCGTATCCGGAGCTGCGTGTGTTTTTCCCTGTTTTAGTGACCTACCCCTAGCCCCAGAGGAAAAAGGCGGGGTTATTTATTTTTATAAGTAGGCAGGTATTCAGAAACAGTTACCACTCGAGAGAAACATTTTCCAGAGAAACGAATCATGAATAATACTATCAGCGGGGAGAAAGAAGCCGTAGCAGTTTTGAATGATATGGTAAGGATTTCACTTTCCTCTTGCAATACTAACAATTTTCGCCATAAGGCATAGTTATTTGATGTACCTGGCCAAGATGTCAGCGTACTTATTTTTCAACCTATTGAGATTCGCCCTCTTACAAGAAACGGGACCCAGTTTAGGAATAGTATTTCTAGCTTTGGGTCATAACGGATTGACATTGATAAAGGGGTGGAATACATTCATCTATGTTCTTGGGGCTGTATATGCACATCGGGACAGAGTTAATATTATTGGGAATTCCAGAATCAATCATTAAGTATGTATGTGATCCAATAAGTGAAAACATGCCAAGTTTTCAAAGAGACATTTTAGAATGTATCCCCAGTCCACATTGTTTGCCCTTGGACTCTAGTGAAGAATCGTCCGATATTGAATGGGACACCGACCAAAATGATGCTAACCCCATTGCACCTAAAAACTATAGATCCGACACGACTCCCCTGAGAAAGCGGAGCAGGAGGGGCTGCCCGGGCAGAGTGATGCTCCGGCTGGAGAATCACCTGGACGGGAGCTGATGGGAGCCGCCAAACAAAGCGGGAAGGAGGTAATTCCCCCAGGTGCCTCCCCAATGACTGCGGCCACGGCCGGGGAGGTCGACGTAGAAATGGAGTCCGTGGTGATGATTTTTGGAGGAGGAACTGAGACGGACACGGAGTCCAAGCTCGGGGCGACTGAGACTGCTGACCAGGAGGAGGGAGACGAATTTTGTCACGATAATACTGAGGAGACGGAGACAAGGAATATAACATTTGATGAAGAAAGTTCTGATGAGTCAACAACAATTCATGGGCACAGAGGTGAAGTGATTGAAGTGACTTCTAATGAGGACACGGAGGAGAGCGCTCTTAACCTGAACGTGGTCGCAACCGGGGCACAGGAGTTTCGGTCCTGTTCTCCGTCAATTTCTACATTACCTGCATTGTTTGGGGAGCCTTCTATACCCCGTCCCCCCTCCACCGCTCCCCTGAGCTGAGTGGGATGCTGCGCGGGTTGCTGCGTGGATTCGATCCGCTACGAGTGGGATCCCAGACTGTGAAGATTTCAAGAAGATGGAGCGTGTCCAACTTGCCATGGAGGTGGCTTTGATGGACGCTGCAGTCAGTGGAGCGGTGAAGCTGAACCCTAGCAAGGATGACATCCGTGCGGTGGTATATGACCATCTCAAACAGAATATGCACAAGAGAGATCAAGTGGTTTGGGCTCTACTGGAAAAGACCAGGGACAAGGTTGAACAAGATGAACTGAGTGGCCCCTCTACTGCATCCTCTTGTTCCGAGGACGAGGTACTACCTGAACCTGCGATCAGCTATCAAGAGGTCCAAGGGGCTCGTTCGGACCGCATCATGCGTGTGGGCTCTGATCCTGAGAAAAAGGGGGACGCCGGATCATGGGTCGGGGAAGGAGCAACCTTGAACCTTGGACTTGTGCACCTTTTTCCCCAAAGGTCCAGAGTAGGGTCTCGTTTTGTGGACTTTGGAGAAAAATGTGTGTGTGTACAAGGAAAACAAGACAAAAAAAAGAGTGAATGCTTGTTATAAAATTGTGCACTGGCAGTAAATGTGTAGACTTTTTTTTTGCATACATTATTAAAGTTTTGCATTAAAAAGTTTTAGAAGTTTGCTTGCATAATATCAAAGTTTTGCATTCCTCAAACTGCTTGAGTGCTTCTTGCACGTATGTACCACTGTCCTCTATTCACACATGTTCCTGTAATTTTTAACATAATGTCCAACTGTAGCAAACATGTCAGCGTGATTGGTAGTTTAATTTGACTGTCTATGTTGTCATATGTCTATGACTGTTTCTGATTCTGTTTAATAAAATACAAAAAAAAAGCCTAGGTTGGACTTTTTGCATTATTCATGAAGTTGAACGATAAAGGTATATATCAAACCCCGGGGGGGGGGCAGGACCTTGACATTAGTCACTTGCTGTAAGTGAGTGATAAGCTGCCAGTTAGACTTAAATTGGCAACTTAGATCTTTGGAGTCTAGTGATGTCATCGGCAGGTATCCACGCGGCATCCGAAGTCGACATTGAGATGTCTAGCCCCGGGCGTGATGTCTACACAGAGACCTCTCAACTCGTTAAATGCTTCCTAGGGGAATTTACAGGACTGGTTAAACCTAGCTGGAAAGAAAAGGAAGCTATGTCAACGATGAAAAGGGTTGTGGGCAAATTATTGGAGAAGCACGCCAGAGTATACAATGGTAGGTAATAAGTCTATCTCTCTAGGTAATAATCAAATTGCATAACCTCAAAGCTGTTATGCTCAATGTTATCTATATATATATATATATTTTATAAAGGTATGATCAAGACAATTTCATGTGCTGACATAGAGGGCAATGCGAAGTTAGTCGATGTAGTAGCAATTCACATTTTTGAAGACGGGATCGTCAACTGGGGCCGCGTCACCAGCCTGTTAGCCTTTGGAGCTGTAGTGTGTCAACATCTAAAGGACACCAACCAGAAGACTTGGCTAGTCAAAAACAACACCTGGGTAAGCTGTGTGATCACGTTTTTTTTGTAATTGTGACACTGAGTGTAAGAGTGTAATCTAATGTTGATTAACATTTTTGTCACAGGACGGCTTTGTCAAATTCTTTCAAGTGACAGAAGCAGAGTCCACATTTAGGAAGACAATCGTGAAATGTGTGGACATTGCAGTAACACTGATTTTGCCGACACTGAAGAAGTTCTGAATTCCACCCTCTGCTCTGGTGTTACATTTACACATTTTGAAATGTAATAATAAAGGCTTAAATCACACTCTTAAACCGTATATTTGTTATTTATTTGTTACGAATGGTTTCTCAGTGTTATAACACATGAAAGGTATAGATACAAACATATTTGATTTGAATACATACGTATACATATTTGGAGACGAATCAATGTACATTCCTAATAGTCAGATCTTCGCGACGACATCACAACACCACATTTTATATTAATAAGAGTAGCTCGGTGCAGCGCAGGTAGCCTCTGTGAAGTCGCAACATCCCCATTGTAATTCGTAAGGGTCGCTCAGTGCAGCAACTGTCGCATCGGCGTAGTGAGCGAAGTTGCAACATTCCCTTTTGAATTTGTAAGGTTCGCGCAGTGCAGCAACCTTATCCTCTACGAGATTGCTACACCCGATTGTGGATTCGTGAGGCTCGCTCAGTGCAGCGAAGGTCTCCGCTGTCGAGTCCTTGGTGGCCACTTCGGAAGTGTTGTGTAAGACGCAGGAGCCCAAGACTGCGTTTTCGACGGTGCTGTATATTGTCTGTAAATCACATAGACACTTAATATAAGGGTCTGTAATCCAGACGATGTCAGAGGTTTCGTTAATCTTGCAACCTCGGAATACGCATATCTTTTTGTCCTGTACCGCACAATCTCAGAGGTTTCCTCATTCTTGCAAGATTTTAATAAGCCTGTCAGTTTCTTCTCTACAAGCCAGAGAATCTCAGAGGTCTTGTCAATCTTGTGAGCTTTGAGTACGCATATCAATTTACTGTCAAGAACCCACACAATCTCTGATATTCCGTCAATCTGACAAGTTTCAAGTACGGATGTCAGTTCGTCTACACTCAAGACAAGCTCGGATGTAATGCAAATCTGGATTTTTTCGTCTATCAGGGTCTCGGCGGTTTTGTCAACTTGACCTATGGTTGCGTCACTCCAGATGTTATCCAAGACTTGTTTCCAGTAGAGGTTTGACTTTGAATGTGTTAGGGGTTTGTAGAACATGCCACCTGCGGTTTCCACGGCTCCAATTGCCTTTAGGACGTAGACAATGTCGTATATCCTGCGTTTTGGAATGTTTAAACGTTCAGCAACGTTTGGTAAATGAAACGCTCCTGGGTCACTACACATGTACTTGTACATGACATTGCTTTGATGTGCCAGGGTATTTGTTCTGTAGATTGGGAACTTAAACTGCTTTGTGTTGAATGCGTATCGTCTCCGATTTTTAATCAGCAGCCCAACACCTTGCAGCACATTAATGATATCGATTAACCTGCGATATCTTATTATCAGTATCTCGGCTGCAGCCTTGCAGGTAAAAGTGTTCGGAGATTTCCCAATCTGATTTAGGAGCCGTACAGTCAGTCTTGTCATCTCAGTATTCTGTTGAGCGGGTCGCCTACGAGCTGGTTTCTTAGGAGCTGCTACCTTACAAACAGGTTTCTTAAGAGTCGCTTCCTTACGAGCAGCAAGCCGGGGCATTGTTGCTTACTGTATAGTATGCCGATGAATCTCCTCAGAATTAATATTGAAAATACTGTATAGCTTGGTCTTTTATGCCACTGGTTTATTCGTCAATACATTGGTGTCTTGTTCATATCACCAAGGACACCTTATATGTGTTGCTAAAGGTTTGAACCGCTCAGTTTCTGAAGTCTTGTAGTGAGCACTGAGGTTGGCTGTATCAGTCGTGGTTGGACTTTTATGGAATTGTCAACCCTTTATAAAGTCTGCCAATCAGCTTGTCCACAACTACAGCTGAAAGGTTATATCCCATCAGACTCAGAATGGAGAATTACATAAAGGAAGAAATTATCGGCAGAGGTGCCTTCGGACTCGTATACCAAGTCAAATCTAGGGTGACAGGAAATTAATTTGCCTTGAAGTATCACGTCCGCGGTGTGGAGGATTCGACAGTGAGAGAGATCTCGTGTCTCGCTTCACTGAGTGGTCATCCTCACATAATCCAGATGTGCGATTGCTTTGTAGACGATGGAACACTCGCCATGCTCATGCCCTATCTACCCTACGATCTGAGCAAACTGATTCACAACAAACAAGCTGAGAAATCCTACTTCCATCAAGACCTAACGCCACAATCCCTGCCTTTGAGTTTTGTGGCCCATTTTTCTAGCCAAGTGGCCAGTGCTCTGTCATACATGCACAGATTGAGTATAGTGCACAGAGATCTGACACCTTTTAATGTGTTACTGACAGAATGTCTCACTGTCAAGGTGGCCGACATGGGCCTATCCAGACAACCCTCAAAATGGATGAGCTTAAATGTGACCACTGTGCCATACAGGGCTCCTGAATTGTTTGGTGTAGGTAATGTTGGAGATTACACTTGTTCCATAGACATGTGGAGTCTGGGTGTAATGATAGCGGACGCCATGGAAAGAAGGATTGTATTTCGTGGGTATGACAAAGTGACCCACTGGAAGCTGAGCGACGGAGCTGTTCATGAAATAGGGAATGAAACTGTGCCCACCTACCAGCTCATTGTACAGAGTCTGTGTCCCGAAAGCCACCCTTTTGCACAAAAGCAACCCTGTAACCCTATGGCTATAATGCCTATTGTAATGGGGTGCGATGTCGTTCGAAGAATCGTTTTGAAATTATTGAATTTCTACGAGTTGAAGAGACTCATGGCTCACGAACTGTTACAGGATAGGGAGTGGATGACGCTTGCGTCTTGCATGACTGAAGAAGATAACATTTTGGTCAGAAACCAGGTTGAGCAATAGAAAGTTGAAAGAGTACTGTGTGTATAATGTTTTTTTATTAGATATTTACAACACTGTGCACACGTTTACTAATTCGGTGAAATACTACATGTATTATTCTACTATATTCAAACGATTTACATGTCTCTATTAGTTATAATATGAATAATGTGATGACATAATGTGTTTGTGTCACGGCCACAGCCGTGCCCCCCTGTGTTTGGTTTTGCCCTGCCCTAGTGTTTCCCTGTCTCATTGTCTTCACCTGTGTCTTGTTGAGTTCTCGTTAGTTTCATTGTGTCCACCTGTGTCTTGTTTGGTTCTGTGTATTTAGGTTCCTGTTTTGTGTCAAGTCTTTGTCTTTGCATTACCCTTTGTTGCTGCGTGTTCCCCTGTCTGTGTCTCAGTTTCAGTATTAAAACCCTTCATTCAACAATGCCTGCTGACTTCCCTGCATTTGGGTCCAACCCCACTTCACGGCGTGACAGAATGCAAAGACCAAAATTGGACCCAGCGGTGAGTTCCCCGAACCCTTTCTTGGGGACCAGGCTTGCCTTTGGTGGACCCCGAAGCCTGCAGCGGAGGGCCCACCCCAAATCCTGTTTCCTGCCTCGGCTCCAGCCCCAGCCCGAACCTCGACTCAAGCCTCGGTCCTGCCCTGGGCCCCTGCCTCATCCAGAGGTTGTGCCGCCCAGTGCCTCGACCACCGAGGCTGTTCCAGCCCGGGAGTTTCGGCCGCCTGCCGCCGGAACCCAGCCCCGGTCCTGTCCGGAGCCCCAGCCTTGTACCTTCCCTGTGCCCCAGCCCCGCTCCTTGCCGGAGCCCCAGCCTCGTACCTTCCCTGTGCCCCAGCCCCGCTCCTTGCCTGTGCCCCAGCCCCGCACCTTGCCTGTGCCCCAGCCCCGCTCCTTGCCTGTGCCCCAGCCCCGCTCCTTCCCTGTGCCCCGGCCCCGCTCCTTGCCTGTGCCCCAGCCCCGCTCCTTGCCTGTGCCCCAGCCCCGCACCTTGCCTGTGCCCCAGCCCCGCTCCTTGCCTGTGCCCCAGCCCCGCTCCTTGCCTGTGCCCCAGCCCCGCTCCTTCCCTGTGCCCCGGCCTCGCCCTGAGGTTGTGCCGGCCAGCGCCAGTCCGCCCGAGGACTTCTGGCCGCCTCCTCCTCCGCCCGAGGACTTCTGGCCGCCTCCTCCCGAGGACTTCTGGCCGCCTCCTCCTCCGCCCGAGGACTTCTGGCCTCCTCCTCACCCCGAGGACATCTGGCCGCCGCCTCCTCCTCCTCCGGAGGCCTTCTGTCTGCCGCCTGTGCTCCCAGGTGCCCCCTCGTCCGCGCTCCCAGACGCCCCCTCGTCCGCACTCCCATACGCCACCTCGTCCGCGCTCCCAGGCGCCCCCTCGTCCGCGCTCCCAGGCGCCCCCTCGTCCGCGCTCCCAGGCGCCCCCTCGTCCGCGCTCCCAGGCGCCCCCTCGTCCGCGCTCCCAGGCGCCCCCTCGTCCGCGCTCCCAGGCGCCCCCTCGTCCGCGCTCCCAGGCGCCCCCTCGTCCGCGCTCCCAGGCGCCCCCTCGTCCGCGCTCCCATGCTCCACCGTGTTCGCGCTCCCATGCGCCACCGTGTTCGCGCTCCCAGACGCCACCTCGTCCGCGCTCCCAGGCGCCACCGTGCCGCTCCCGGTTGGTTCCCTGGACCTGCTCTGGGCCCCAGGCTGTTCCCCGGACATTCCCCGACCCTCTGCCCTGCCTCCAGGTCGACCCCCGGACCTGCCCCGACCCTCTGCCCTGCCTCCAGGTCGACCCCCGGACCTGCCCCGACCCTCTGCCCTGCCTCCAGGTCGACCCCCGGACCTGCTCCGACCCCCTGCTCGGCCTTGTGGGACGTCAGGTGACGTCCCTTGAGAGGGGGGTACTGTCACGGCCACAGCCGTGCCCCCCTGTGTTTGGTTTTGCCCTGCCCTAGTGTTTCCCTGTCTCATTGTCTTCACCTGTGTCTTGTTGAGTTCTCGTTAGTTTCATTGTGTCCACCTGTGTGTTGTTTGGTTCTGTGTATTTAGGTTCCTGTTTTGTGTCAAGTCTTTGTCTTTGCATTACCCTTTGTTGCTGCGTGTTCCCCTGTCTGTGTCTCAGTTTCAGTATTAAAACCCTTCATTCAACAATGCCTGCTGACTTCCCTGCATTTGGGTCCAACCCCACTTCACGGCGTGACAGTTTGTTAGTGTATTATACAGGATCAGAGTTTATAATAGGTATTACAAGACCCTTGTATCACGCCATGAGATTAGTTTAGTAGTTTACAATAATAAACTCTTGAAATCCACTTGTTGCCCATGTTGCATCATTCGTCATCTCCCTGCAATACGATATGGTCTGTTCCAATTATCACGGCTCAAGTACAGAGGTGGACCCAGATGCAGACAGCAGAGGCAGGTAGTTCAGTAGCAGATGTTTATTGTTCCAAATCGACAGGCTTACTCAGGTGATGGACAGGCAAGGTTCGGTACACAGTGGAGTGAAGGCACAGACAGACGGCAGGCAGAGTCAGGTCCTTGGTAGGCAGGGTTCGGTACACAGTGGAGACTTGATAAGGCACAGACAAACGGCAGGCAGGGTCAGGTACTTGGCAGGCAGGGTTCGGTGCACGGGTAATCAGGATACTGGAACTGGTACTGGTACTGGTACTGGAGACAGACGTAAACCGGCGGGGACGACTTGGGAAACACACAAGACGAACTGGCACAGGACAAACATAACCCCACTGACTAAATACCCCACTAACGAGCAGACGAGACACACCTGGAGGGGGCGAGGCCAAACAAAACAAGTGAACACACACAGATGTGACACCAATTACACCTACCATGCAGGTGTTTTTATCATCTTCACAATGTGTGGGTTGGGAGAAACTTGGACCTTCACATCTACCATCCGATTTATGTATAAACACAGGGTTGGATAGATGGTCGATTTGGCTGAGAGTTAGTTTTGCCATGTTGTATATGTAAGAACCACCACTTTGG
Organism: Mallotus villosus; assembly: GCA_903064625.1. NCBI lineage: Eukaryota > Metazoa > Chordata > Actinopteri > Osmeriformes > Salangidae > Mallotus > Mallotus villosus. Next base: position 23,015 of record CAEFZP010002743.1, on the reverse strand, counting down.
ACAGATATCAGGTAGTAGAATCTCAGGTTTTGGTCTCTATATACCATGATAGCGTAACAGCATCTTGTATGGTCTTCACCGTGTAACTCGTGTGCACCTTCTGGGCTCCACCATATAAGAATGCCACATTTCAATCTGTCGCACAGTTGTGCCATCTCTAAGCAATGACAGTTGAATACGTTTTATTTCAGAGATGGCCTTGAATTCTTCTTCTCTGGCTTGCAAAAAGTTTAGTAAAGTGTGAAGGGGGGTTTGATGTCCCAGGTGGACAAGCTTGATACCCCCCTCACCTTTCAGGTGCATCACAACATTCGAGGGAATTGGTAGCATGAGGGTGGTATTTTCTGACCCGTCACAGGTGAAGTTGAAAAACTTTCTATGACCACTGTCGTCTTGCTCCACTGAAGAAATAACATTATCCGGGTGTGATAGGACTTGCCATTGTGTTTCACATTTTACATCCTCTAACTTTTGGTCACAAGCTGACGTTGTTTCTACTTCCGAGTGTCGTTTCATGTTAGAATCACAGTCTTGCTTTTTAAAAGGCTGTTCCATTTTTGTATCTTCTGAAGATTGTAAGGTTGTCAATTTTCTTTTAATAGGGGTTTTGATTACTCTTTGTGTAGACGACGGAACCCCTACTTCCATGGGTACATGCTGCTGATGCAGAGTGACTATGATCTCGCGTATCTGATTCTCGTAGTCGTTGAAAAAATGACCTCGAGTGTAAGAGACACACATAGCTTCTTCTATGTCATCGTCAGAATCCTTTCTGACCACTTGAATACATATCCTCTGAATGAACGTACTAAGTCTTTCAAGGGATGCGTCTTTCAGAAGTTTGATTTCATCTAGCACACTTGTGACATTACACTCGAGTATGTCAAAACCAAAACACTGCTGTATTGTAGCCAATTTAATGTTAGCAAGTTGCAAATCCTCGTCCACAGTTGTTAACATGTCAACTTCTTCAGAGAGAGTGCTCACGGTTAGTTTGAGCTTGATGTTATTGTCTTCATGCAAAGCGATGGAATGTGAAAGTTCCTCGATTTGCTTAGCCAACGTGTTGTCCAGTGTTCTCTTTTCAAGCTCAAAATCATCTAAGATTTTAACTGTGTCACTTCGGAGCTCTTCTATTGTAGTCTTTAGCGAGGATATTGTCTCCAGAAGGGCGCAGCGCGACCTTGTTAGGCTCTCGATTTGAGCATTTAGTTCCGCTTTGGTTTCTAAATATCGTATATGCGATTCCTCACTTTTGGAATCTTTCTTGGCTAGTTGAGTTGTCAACTGATCACGTTGCACACTCCACCTCTTCCTCTCTGTTTCAGATAGACTACTCGCGGTTAGTTTGAGCTTGATGGTATTGTCTTTATGGCAAGCCACGGAACGTGAAAGCTCCTCTATTTGCAAAAGCTGCTTAGACATCATGCTGTCCAGTGAAATCTTTTCAAGCTTAAAATCATGTACGATTTTAACTTGGTCACTTCGGAGCACTTCTATTGTAGTCTTTAGCGAGGATGTCGTCTCCAGAAGTGCGCCGCGCGACCGTGTTAGACTCTCGATTTGAACATTAAGTTCTGCTTCTGTTTCTAAAAGTCGTTTATGCGTTTCCTCACTTGTGGAGTCTTTCTTGGCTAGCTGAGCTGTCAACTTATCACGTTGCGCACTCCACCTGTTCCTCTCTACTGTGTGCGCATTTGTTATTATACTCGTATCCCTAGTGAGGTCATCATGTAACTCTTGACACTTGTTGAAACGGTCTTGTAGTTCACTGAAACGAGTGTCTCTTTCGATGCTCTGTGTATCGCGTTCTACATCACACATCTTTGACAGTTGCTCTTTTTGGTGCATGGTCGCCTGAGTTAAACGGTCTATTTCATTACCAGCGGATGTCAGCTCGTTCTGCTGTTTTACATATTCGTTTCTCACAAGGACAAGTTTGTCACAGCGTTGCTTCAACATTGAACTGAGATTATATACTATATAAACTACAGTCTCCCAGTGTATCTTGAGGGACTCAATGAGGCGACTGGGAGACGACGGGGAAGCTCTGTCAGACGTCAACGTGCCTACGAGTGTTTGCAGATTGTCAAAAGTGTGGCAGATATCATCCTCCTTCTCAAGGGAATCCAATAAATCCTTAACAATTGTTACGAGTTGATGTTCGGTGTCTCCCTTTACAATACTCGCAATGTATTTCAGCGCTTGATCAGCTTGTTTAACATGGTCTGAGGTTTGTATAAACCTAGTCTCTCTAAATGTGTCTCGTAGACTTTTACCCAGTCTACGGATAATGAGATCGTAACAACCACATAATTCCATTGCTACACTGAAGCCTATTGTGTCGCAAGCTTTCGTTTTTTCAAACGCTTCAAACCACTTAGCCATGTCTCCGAAATTCGTCTCAAGTGCTTCGACTGCTATTAAGGTTTCTACAAGGGAACTTCTTGCGTGAGGTTCGACAGTCAGGGCTGTTGACATTTCCGATTCCATGTTAGATGGTGAGGATTCCACCTCGGTAGCCGAAGGGAATAGTTTTGATATGATATCGAAGAGCATTACACGAGAATTGCTTCCAGTATTGAATTGAAGTTGATGATCTACGGCTGTCATCTCCGTTGTATTGTGATGTTGTAAGGTGTCGATCCCAGAACCTGTGTCGGTTGAGACCGATGAGGGTTGGCTTGTCGGCAGTGCAGCCGATGCTCTCGCGGTGTCTCTGTCGACATTCCTTTTGCCACAACCACCAGCCTGGGTCGTTTTCGTCTTCGACTGCTTTGCTTTTGGTCTTGCGCTTCTTTCGCTGTTGTCTTTCTTGGTCTTCGTGTTCTGCGAATGGTGAGATCATTTTCCTTGATGTGAAGCTTTCTCGATGGCATTCTTCTTCTCTTTCTTGTCCCCAGTAACAACTTGAGTCGTCCTCCCACCACAAGGCGATCGGGTTTGGGTTTGTTTTTTTGTTAGACAGGGGGGAGAATCGCGAGCTAGGTATTTGGAACTCCCGCTGTCCTTGACTTTGCTCGCTTTCCCACGCTCTCGACTTCTCGAATTCCCACTTTTCCTCACCGCTTGACCTGTAGACCCTGCGGTGATTGAGGCAGTATCTGTATTCCCAGTCTGCTCCACCTCGGATGTTGTGGAGGTCTGGCGGTGGGGTTTCAGATCGTCTTCGGATAAATCCATCGCCGGCGTATCGAGAGATTGTAGCGCACAGTGTAGTGCAGATGCCACCGAGTAGCAATCTGTCTATTTGTGACACAGCTGCAACCCTCCTTGGTTCAGGCTCGCACACCGCGGGTGATATTCGATAAGCGTAACCGCACCGTTGACACAATTCAGCCTTATATCGATCACGCGATAGTAGATGCTGGTCAACTCTCAATGCTGTGTTAAGTTTACCCAGCTCTTGACACCAACGGTCGAGGGATCCGCAACACAAGGCTGTGAGTATCACTGCCTCATAGGGAGCGTGTATAACGTCTTTGATAATCTTTCCTCCTAAACACCTGGTCACCTCTAAATTCATCCATGTTAACCTCACGCGCAACCACTGAGGGGAGGACGGAACTGGTAAGAGTTGAGTGTGATGGTTAACACTTTGCCTTGAGAGACTTGACATGTCGGAATCCTGCTGCCACAATACACACGTCCCCCACAGTGCGCATTGCGGATCGGGTGTTGCGAGGACGCCGTGCTCACTCTGGCGGTGTAACCTCTCGAGGGTTAGCCTACTCTGCTCATGTAAGACTTTGAACGCAAGCGGAGCTCCGAGGGTGGACAGTGTCTCGCTTACCAATTTTGAAGCGAGACTGTCCCTTTCTGCAGAGTCTAAGCTACGTAATGTGGCAGCCAAGACGGTGTGGACATGACGGTTCATGCTGGCATATATTCTTGATACCAGCATCTCGGGTTGGTGACCTGAAACGGTGTCACCTGTGAAAGTATACGCCTTGTAGTGTGCTACCGTATCGGAAGGTGTGATCATTTTCACCCAGGCTAACGGTGCTCTGGCTAAAACACTGATTCTTTTAACCTTGTGGCCTTTGACATCACTATAGGTATTGGAAAAGTGTTTGGCTGTAACAAGACCGTAGTTGTCTCCGCTATGCGCGTACACAGCTCTGATAAGGATATAACACGTAGGCCTATTGGGAATAACCTCGGAGTCGACGGAATTCGAAAAATTCCGTCAAATCCGGGCTCCGTCAGCATTACGGATAGGGGTATGCGTTTCTCTATATCAAACATTTGCACCCAGGTGTATTCCACTCGTGCTATGTCATCTACTTCGTCAAATCTTACTGTCATGTGGCGGGTGGCGCTCCAATCGCCTCTCTGACAGGCTTCCATCGTCAGCCGTTCAGCCCTGGAAGTGTGGAAGCCGGTGTATAATAGAAAGACCAAAAATGCGGACTTGTTTTCTGGGTAACGTTTTTATTTCAGTGTTACAAAAGAAATACAAATAATAATGAGACAACCGTGTATATTACAAACATGCTCCAAGGCCACATTAAAAGCCTACAAAGCCACACACCGGTGACTTCCGTAGGTGGTAGCATCTGCAACAAATGACTAATCTTATCTACTTTCGGCACCGTAACCAGCACGGGCCTTGGCCAAGGCCGTGGCTGGAAAACAAATTCCCCTGGAGAGCGCTGCAGCAGTCTATCTTGTCTCGTTACCTTCCCCCCCTCCCACACACATCTGTGGTTTGGTCTCTGCTTGGGTCATGACCAAGGATGTCTCCATGGCAACACTATCCGCTAAGGGTGAATCGGACTGATTATGGCCTAGGCGAGGGCGCCAACCTCGGACCTACTCACACATTGACATTAATTGACTCTCATTTGACTTTTCACCTACTACAGATATCACCACCCTCCCACCCCCATCCAACGCCTTCGCCCGTCATGTATCCTGTAATGTTATGCTGAAATTTCTCCCTCAACCTTGTCTGTCTACCCCCTTGTCATGTTTGTGTATTAGAAACTGCAAGTGGCAGCTCGGATCTAAGACGGATTTGAGAGACCGCAGATAGAGTGCGGCTAGTTTGGTTTGTTATATGTTTTAGATCAACACTTGTATTATTGTTTTTGTCGATTTTATGTAAAGCACTTTGAGCTGCAATTCTTGTATGAAAAGTGCTATATAAATAAAGTCTTACTTACTTACTTACTTACTATGTAATCAGTAGTCTTCAATTACAACTTTGGACTTCTCAGCAATCACGGCTTCCGATACAACATGGCACACACATTTGTCCTCTTGTGTAACGTCACCTCGGGCTGACATAGACACAGACGGCTGATTGTCTGGAGGAAAATACGAATTCCCGCCCTCGTCTTCGCAGTCCTCCTCTGAACGATCTTCATCGCTGTGACACTCACTGTCGCTGAATTCGAGATAGCAGCTGCGAGTGGTATTACATTTGAAAGCCTCCATATACGCGGTCATAGCCTCAAAGTCTTCAATCCCCATGATATGCTCAGCTGCTTCAATCGTGGTGGTATCAAACACAGAGTCACCTGTTGACTCAGAGAGAAATTGAGCCTGCATCAAGGTCGCGACACCATCTCCGGATTCCAGTCTGTTTAAATCTTTGTATAGTCTCATAATTTCGCCAACTGCCTCTGGTTTCTTACCCAGGCTGTGTGTGATGTTTGAGTAGACGTCTAGGTTATCATTACATCCTTCAGAGCCTTGCCGACCCCCTTGGACCCTCCGCCACCCGTTGTCAAAAGCTTTAACACCATAATGTGTGCAGATTACAGCTTTCAATTTTTTTAAGGATATAGCGCGAATGCCTTTAAACAGCTCCGCGTCAGGGCGGAGGACCGAGTCCGATGTCTTATCAGTCATAACCTTGTTGATCTCGAAAGCTTCAATTCAAGAGTTAGCTCGTATTAGACACTATTGGCCATGCACACTGCACAGCGTGAGAATAACGTTTCCACATTGAAGGACTAAAATTCTTTGTGTCTATTCCAATAGGCCTATGTAATGCTAGTTTTCAATGACACAAGTCTGTGTTCTAGAAAGAGTGGTCTGGAGTCGAAGAGGTCCGATAATATCAGCTTTAATGCAGCAGTTGGAAATCAAGTACAGAGCTCTGGGGTTGTCTACGTTTCCCTAACTGCAACAATGTTAGGGCTTGGTTCACGAAGTCCAACTGGCTATCTGTCCCTGCCCCAGGATATATTATAGGCTACAATGCCGTCATACAAAATGATCAAAAGAAGGTTGAGCTTTCTCATGCGGGAGTTGTTCTTGCTGGCGCGCCCCACGCTCCGGTGCCATCCCAGCCCGGCTTCAAGGTTGCTCCTGGCTCCTGAAATGAAGAGATTAGGGCACACAGTACAGCCTGTTCCCCACTCCCTAAATGAGACTATGTTTAGGCCTAAGCAAACTTCTAAGTTAAAACATAAAACATTACTTTAATAAGCACAATGTATTCTTTAAGACATGCATCCTTTATAAAGTAGTATGAACATTGTTCTTGTGCTATGATGCATTCAGTGATTAATAAGCCACAAATATTGATAACTTGAACTAGCCTATAGATAATGATAGCCCTTGATATAATTGGTGCTACACAGATGTCTGGAATTATAGAAAATGCTGTGCCCGTGATACAGCTGGTGATGACAGACCATATATTGTGCTGTAATGTATTGTATATCCTTTAACATCCACTAATACTTCGGAAAATATAGGCTGGCTACATTTCATACAAGATGTGTACATCTGTTTCAAGTCAGTAAACGTGCAGGTGTTGACATCTCTGGTGCTGAGTGGGACGTTTATCATGGTCGCAGCACAGCATGAAGACACGAATTTCAGCTGTTCAAAGTCAAATTCGACGTCAATATTTTTCGGGTTACCTCTCACCTCAGACGAGTGGAAGGTCTGGTTCTTTAGACATCTGGAGCACCTCATGTCTCCCTCGTCGTTAGGCTGCTGTTGACTGGGTTGTCCGGGTACAAGGAGTATCTGCTTGTGATTATGGTCCACCCAGTTAATGTAGCAGTTTAGCACGGCATACAGTAACATCTGACACTCGGGCTTTAATTCACTCAGCTTATGAAAATGCTCGCTGTGAATAATGTCAACAGCTTGACGCAGTTCAGGTAGACACGCAGCCGCCAGTTCCAATGGTTGATCGGTTGTGTAAGTGCGAGGTTGTAATAACAACTCAGGCCCCATTCTGAATTGAGTGTAAGCATGGGATGTCCCACGGTTTTCACCACTTGGAAGGCTTTGGTGAGTTTTGCGTAATAAGATTTCTTTCTCATCGAAAAACGTAATTTCTGCCATCGAATTGAACCTCCAACGGAGTCCGAGTTGACTTTCTTTCTTTTCCGATTGATGACTTTATCAACATTCTTCACAGGCTTAATACGATCCTCCTTGCCAAGCTCGGTCTGGCACGCAGATGACTCAAAAGGTGTGGATTTTGGTTTATGTTTATTGTAGAAGTCTTCACTGGTTAGGTTTTTTGACGTGGTTGTCAATGTGTCATTACTCTGAGATGCAATTGCTATAAATGTCTCATGTAAACCCCTGAACGGACCAACTTCAAAATCTTGGGTTTGCAAGACGCGGCCTTGGTTGTACTGCAACGGTCCGTGCAAGTCGTGGGTGTAAACTCTTGCAGTAGGTCCGTTGGTTAAGAGGGCCACGGACTGTCGTTTAGGCTCTGGTTGGATGGCCAACTGATTTGTGAGGAAATCAACAGCCGTGGCTCTAAGTGTGTGTAGACTCCTCCTCATTTAAACCCAAGTCTCTGGTACCTATAAAAGTCAGCCAAGACAGCAAGTCTGATCATAACCTCCCGCCCCGCCATTCTTGACAGTGCTTCCTTGTTGGGGAATGTGACTTTTAAGTTTTGTGATCCGATTAAGACCAAGGACAGATCATCCCAAAGATCCAAACAGAATTTGTAAGCGTCTTCGCATTCTGATAGATTCGTCTTAGCCGTCAATATCTTCACTAGTTGTGTCTGTATTCGGTGTGTGGACGTGTTATCTCTCAATTTAGAATGGCACACTCTACTAAGACACTCGAAGTAAGCCTGCAAAAGGATGGATTTTGCATAACGACGGGACCACACGACTCTGGTATCCTCTACCCCTGCCCTTCCAACCCGTTCGCGCCGGTGCTTCTCAATTGTCCTAGTGCGCTTAGGGCCGCGCTGTTCGTACATGGTAAACATGACCCAGTCACTCTGCACAAAGAACGGCACCAAAAACCAATGGCTATGTACAGAAGAAAATGCCCCGTTATTCAGCCGGGCTCGAAACGCAAGTTTAACCGTGACACATCGAGATCGATACCCCCTGCCGGCAACCGACAACACGAGTCTCGCCTGTCCCGCCTTTGCTGGCTGGGAGCCCTATGGATACTGGACATCGAGTGCAACAAACATGTCCTTCACTGGCTTTACAAACCCGAACCGTGTAGAACATAAGACGAATACGATTAGCCAACCCGAGTCGCAACCACACTATAGCTACGTAGATGGTCCAGACAGACCCAATGAAATGCTTAGGGAGGACGGGAGCTGTGTGGTGACGTTAGGAAACAATATTCTCCTCCACGTGCTGCATGTAAACACAGTTGGGAATCAGAAATTTAGGGCTACTGCATTCTCAAAACACCTTAGGAAATACGCTCGAATGCAGTCCAATACCACTAAAACTAAGTTGCTGAGCAGGCTGAGGTTTGTGTCAGACAAGAAGAGGCTATGCTCCCAGCATGGCTATAAAAATACCCGCATAGAATTCTCATCTAAACCCACTCGCAGCGCCAACTACACGTCCAACGCTAATCATCTGCTACAACCCTACTTTAGAGGAGTGTTCGAGACGATCGCTTTATCGCAGGGAAGCTGCATTGTGTCGGCTAAACCCTTTACGGTTAGCAACGAGAACCTGACATGTTACATATATGGAGTGGCCAACCCTTTAACCTTGGTTATCCGCATGAAGAACACAAAGAAACATTTCCACACACCATTCTTTTTCTCCTCTGTCAACGTAGCCGGAGAGGAAACCCGACACCAGTTCTTCCCGTCCATGTCTATCAATTCACAAAAAGTGAGAAATGTAGCTGAAGAGCTCCCAAACGCGCTGGCTAAAGTGGCAAAGTTACTGGAGATGCACTCGCATCTCAACAGGCTGTGCTGTGAGCTGGCTCAGGAGAGGCGAGGTATGTTGACGTCACAGGAGAAGCTGTGTCTGGTGTACCTCACGGAGACCTACTTCGTAGAAGTAAGAGACCGCAGTCACCCCAAGTACTGGCCCGACTACAGGGAGGCTGTGAGACGCGTATTTGTTCAACGTTACCGTAGCAACCTCTCTTCTTTCCAGGACAAGGTCTTAACAAATTATCATCTAAAAAACCCTGAGTTTATTAACTTAGTCCCATGGCTACTCGCTAATCCGAGTGTTATGCACGACAACATTATCACCTCACACGAGGCGTACTTGAGAGCGGAGGGTAAAGTGAACGCTAGAGCGGAGTTGATTGCCACTGTTGACAATCACGTCAACATGAACCCCGTCTGCTGCCAACCGCACGGCTTTCCTGGCTTTGAAGACATTGATTTTACAGACCTCGGATACAGTGAGCAGACACTTCGACTCGCCTTGAGTAAATCTCAGGTTTCGCTGACACTCGGAACATCGCCCACTAACGGCTAACGTTAGTTGTGCAGTGCTTGGAATTATGATATAGGTCTACTTCTAGCTTACAGTCGATAGTTGTAGTCGGGGAGTGTCTGGTAGCAAACTATTAAGCGACAGGGTGTCGAATGTATATAGTAGAGCTAGCCTTTTCTGACAATGGCCACGGCTAGAGACAACTCTTCCATTACCCACTGTTGAAGAATAGACGAATGGCTAGGATGGTTTGAAGAAGAAAAGTTCGAGAAACCAGTTGTTTGTTCAGGTACAAAGTTGAAGTTTATTTCAGCTCAGTTTGCAAGGCAATACACATAACGGCCGCTGGATGGCAGACCGTGGAGAGACGAATAGACAATCTCCCCGAACCTTCTTATATACCAAAATAATGGCCCCCCCCTTCCTCGGTGGTGCGCACGTCGCCTAGTGGCCCCTGCGTGCAAGGCTGTTGCACAACTGGGGAGGAAATTTCCATTCCTCCATCGTATCGGAATCTCGACCCCCTCAAAAGGCATTTTAGCCTCATTTAACACTTAAACTTTTCTCCCAGAGAAGTCGGTTTCCCAGCATCGGCTCGACCTGGTTTTTGCTTCTAACTTCGGACAGATTCTGACAAGCTTCAATGAACGACTTCCCTATCTGAGTGCCAACAGCTGCTCTTATCTTAAAACATAGCCACGTAGCACTATCAACAGCCAAACATCTATTTCCCTAATTTCCCAATGTTTTCAAGTTCAAACTGAGTTGAGAACAGTTTACTGCGCATGGCTCGAGTTTTAGAAACTGCGTAGTTGTCCTGACATAGCCCCTGTCCTCGCCTGACGTTGGCCCTGTTTTATCATAATCAAAATCCACCACAGACCCCCCTCTGCTGGTTTACCTACCAGCACAACACACAAGGATTGATTATGGTAGAAAATATATCAAAAAGTACAGTCATTGAAAATAACAGGAAAACAACTATGCTTCAGCGCACAGCAAAAATAAACCACAGACTAAGCATACTAATATATATACGATGCTGAACACTTCATTATACTGTGTCGTGCCTCTTAAACAATTAATTGTTGCGCGTGCATGTTTGAGTCTAACTTTGAGCTGGCCAAATCAGTGTAGTGTAACGGAGCGTCATAACTTGGAACAACGCCCGGATCCTAACTAAAATATTTGGTTTCGAGCTGGCTGATATAAAAGCTAAAACTAGAAAAAAGGTCATACACAAACAAAAACCTCCAACACTCCCTACCAGATGTTAACCCAATCAAACAGTTCATGATAATAGTCATATGCTTCAAAACAGAACCTTTAAACAAAACAGTCACATGTGTAAACACTCCAATAATGTCATCACACAGTTAACACAGATTGATTCAATTCCCACAGCTCTTTATGAACCCCACATATTTTGCACAAGATCTCTGGACTAAAAACCTCGTGGGTCCAACCCACTTTACTCTGAGGCAAAAACCATGAAATCCTGTCCTAAGTCATTTTTGAGAGCCACTCCCTCGTAATGTGTTCACAGAAAACAAAACACAAATGAGCAGAAAAAGCTACAACAGCCCTCAAATGTCCATGTAACTCAAAGAAATAATAAACAAAACAAAAACGGGTCGTCATGCATAACCTGAGTCTCGCAGTTCGGGGTAGCCCACAGAACAGGGGACAAAGCCTGTTTAGTTGACATCTTCACCCCCCTCAGGGGCCAGATCGTCCTCAGCCGCTCCTCTCTCCATCCTGGGTACCTCTCTCTTGGTGATGAGGTAGATTATAGAAACTTAGATACACCTGGGCGTCCAGGTCTGCGAGAAAGTCAGCGTTAGGGTTGTATCCTATGACGTGGATCACAGCTACAGTGGAGGGGCGTTGTGAGATCACCAGGGATCGGAATAAAGGAATGCAATAACTTGAACAGAACTATCATCATCTGTATACCTAAATCAACACAGCTACCCCAACCTTGGCAAACTAACATCCTAATCTTTCCCACTTCTCCAACCCGAAAGACACAATCTTTCCCATGGCTGGCCTTCTCCTCCTCGTGCTCTTTGAGTGTGAACTGAACCACATCCATCACCGCCTGCACCCGGGCGCACCGGCCCCCCCACCCGAGCGGGAGGGTCGCCTTCAGTCCCATCGCATAGTCACACAACCAAAAATGATCAGCTAAGACCTGGGTCTGATAGTGATAGGGACAACCCGGGGGCTGGTACCTTAGGTACGCTGGTGTACCTTTGGTTCTGTTGACTCTGCCGGTGATACGTTTGGAGCAGTTCCCACTAACCTCCCAGATGGTTTCACACGTCTCCCAGGGAACCTCCCCTACTGACACAATCCCCGCCTTCTCACAACACTCCAACTTTTCCACCCACAATCAGAGGAATGCCATGGGGGGTCCCTACATCCTCCGCCAGAGAGGGTAACCTGATCCGCTCGTCTACGCACTGTTCTCTCGCGGTCTGGGAGACCCCTTCCACTCATCCGGAATTCCTCGGGGCTGGCCTATGGCGTCGATGACCACCCCACTAGAATAACTTCGCTTCCCCCTGCCTGATGACTTTAGTTTGATCATGGATAGTATGACACTCAGTAGTGCATCTATTGACTAGACCCTCCCTGCTGTGCATTCCTTTCTTCCCTCCAATCCCCTGGCTCTCACTAACCTCCACCGCCTTCTCCAGCCACAACGTCAACGTGGCCAGAGACGAGTTAAGCTGTACGGAAGTTGATAGCCAGGAACTCAGAAGTTGAGTCTCCTCTCTCCGCTGGCCTGGTGGTTCCTCCAGGCACCAGCTCAAGTCATTCGTTGACTTTGAAGGGGGACTAGTCACTAGTCATCCGGCAGTTGTTTCTTTAGCCCGCATGGCTTCCAGCAGTTGCGTCGCCTGGTCTGCTGGCAGAGACCAATGGTGTCTCTGGCCTTAACCGTGCCTCGGCCCTCCAGCACAGAGATTTTCCAGATTCCGTACAGATCTGGTTCCTCCAACTTGGTCCTCCTATCAACTTATACGTCTGGGATTTTTTTAAACACGTGGAATAAACAGTCATATTGTTTTTCCTTTCCTCAATAGTCCCTTCTTCTGACTTATTATTGTTCAAATTAATTTCAAAATTAATTGTTTACCTCACACATCCTAATTTTATTTCATAACTCCTTTCCTCTTATAATATAGCTCCCCCCTGCGCACTGGCCTAGCCGTGCGCACTGAAGATTATAAGAGACAATAACTCCACAATTAATCCTTGAACTCTCCATCTGTTTCCAGGCATCCACCCCCCTCTGACCATCACCCCCCTCTGAGCCCATAACTGCTCCTCAGCTATGCTCCCTGGTCCCTGACTCACAGCCGAGTAAACTCAGCAGTCAACTCTACACCTGTCATCATGACAGCAGTGGGGGTGGCCCTCGCTGCCTATTCTACTTTGGGCCAATTTTCATGTTTTCAGTTATTGCTCGCAGCTCCACCACTGAGCTGATCACTTGACGAGAACACAGTTTAAACAATATCCTGATAGGTACCCTATTCTCATGCGTCTGCACCACTGCATAGCCAGCTTCCAGTCTCTCCGATTCTCTGTAACCGGAACCATCTATAACCAAAACGTAATCAACACAGGCTAGCGGTTCTAAGCTCAGGTCAGACCTTCATTTAGCATACTCTGCGACCTGCGTTTCACAATCACAAGGCTCATCCTCATGCGGCACTGGTATGCTGCCTGCTGTACTTTCAGTGGTGCATGCTCCTATCACTACATCAGAATACCTCAGCATAACGTAGTATGCCTGAATGCACAGTTCAGTTAGTACAAGTTTCCCCCCTCTCGATCAGGCCTGCCAATTAATGTGTATGTGTTATTATCCCATGCCCCATAAGGATAACAGTGGCTTCCCAGACCGTTACTTGGGAAAGCCTTAACCTGTTATCACCCCCTGATATCCTGGTGGGAATCTCCTCTCTACTCTGACACTGCTACAGATTAGTGAGCTACGAGATGTTTCCTACCCCCCTCCCCTGATATCTGGGTGTACATAGCTGTGGCATAGTGATGGCGGTTCAATACATACAAATGGAAGGGTTGGATGTAGTCGGGTACGGTCTCTGCAGGTGCCAGGTGTACGAATGCCTCCTCGCCCTCGCCAGTCCAGGTCAAGCTAGCAGGGTACGGCCTGCTTTCCTGATCCTGTCTCATGGTGGTGCTACCACACTCTAGTGCCAGTTCAAAGTCTTCTCGCCAGGTGCTCCTTCGGTTTTTTCAGTAAGAATGATGTTGGACAAAATACTTTGGTCATCGCGGTACATTAGCCAACAGGTGCGAGTTGAACACTACTGTCCCAACCGCATCTGAGTGAGCTTTCTCATTTCACTTCTGTCCTTCTCCAACATTTCTGCATTACGTTCTCTGAACTTTTCTATTGCATGGACCACATGACCAGAAAATTCAGCAAAGGTCATTGACGTCAGACCCACTACATCCTCCAATCTGCCTTTCACCTGGGCTGGGAGGTTGTGGATCACACTCCTCCTGAACATTGTTCTTTGGAGTGCATCCTTCTCTGGGTTGTCTCCCAGCTCAGTCCTCCATAACTTCATGATCTTAGCAATGTGAGCAGCAGGAGATTCAGAGTCTCCCAAAAGCTCTCCTCTGAGGAGCTCAAGTCTCACCTGAGTAGGGAACGCCTCTCTCAGCTGATCCCACAGACTTTGGCGATAGGTGTTAAACATATCCCCATCGTGAGCCTGGGTCAGTGTCAGACGGTGGAAGCGGTCTCCCTCCACCATTTCTCTCATTTCCCCCACTCCCAAGGTCTTAGTCAGGATAGCCTTGATGTCGCCAACGGCCAGCAGGTGGCCCACCGTCTCCTCCTCAAAAGCACGAATCCATCTCGCCGCCCCTTCCCGGATGTCAGGAATCCGGCCCATCAATCCAACCATGTCCATGGCCGCCCAGGGAGTGTAGCACATGGTCGCGCCTCTGACCAGGATTGGAACTTGACTCTGGGCTGGTGGCCTGGCATCTTTCCTCTGCCTCAGACCTCTGGATTCCTGTTCATCAGCACTGGAGTCTTCTGTATGGTCAATTCTTAGCTCTATCCCTGTCTTTCCCTGGCGCCCCCCCTTCCGCATGACAGTCTCTTTAGTGCGGGGGCGCTCAGATTCTTTCAGCTCAGCTCTGGCATGAGCCTGAACTCCCTTACTAACCCTCACTGGTATCTTATCTTCATCACCGTCACTGAGCAAGGCATCTGCGAGGCCAGAGACTGCAATTTCTCTGACCTTGCCACTGCGCTTGCCTCCTGGCTCTAGCCCCCCTACGGCCATCTCCGGCCCGCACGGCGGCAGCTTCTCCGGTGGTATGGGAGTAGGTAATGTCTTAGGGTCCTGGAGACTCTCTCGACAGGCCTTGGCAGTGGCTCTGTAGTTCACTCCTTCGTTGAGGTAGAGAGCAAGAATACCTAGCTCCTCCTCCTTCTTCCTCTGCCTTCTCACCGCTCCTCCTCTCCCACGGCGGTTCCCAATGAGGACCTTCAGGTCACTACAGAGACTCACGTCGAAAGTGCCCCCCTCAGGCCAGGACGTGGCCATGTTGCGGGTCCTCTTTCTCCATTTCTGGCTCTGGACGGAGATTCGATCCCCCAGTATGGGATATTTGGCCTCGAGCACCTGATCAGCAGAGGGTTTGGCATTGGCTGCAACTGGCACAGTGGGCAGACCCTTCTTGGCTCGGGCGTGGAATGGCATGGTTCAGTTGGGCACCTGCAGACCTCCCCTGGGCGTGGTGATCTAGGTTTAGACAGAGATACCATGATTATCTGGAACTCTCACCCTGTATCTCCTTACATGGTGATTGCTTAGGCTCCCTACTTTATCACAAGACGTGGTGGGGGAGATGCTTCATGTTCATCTGCTAAAGGTTTATCACGTTACCTGTTTCTCAGGGGATCTATCTAGTCACCTCATGGGGGTAACTTATCTTGGTGTCCTACCTGATCACTCCAGTTGAGTGATCTCATCTTTAGTCCTACCTGATCACTCCAGTTGAGTGATCTCATCTTTACCTAAGGGCTTGGACTGATTGCTCTATTTATCAGTATGCGTGCAGTGTACATCAGTCCCCCTCCGTTGGCACAGTCTGATCAAGAATAACAGGGAAACAAAACCATTGAACATGTACATCTTTATTACTTTCCTTCTTGTTTTATTTAAACTTGAACCATCTTTAGTGACAATATAGACTTTACCACCTGCACTCTCCGTTTCCCCCACTCTCCACCTACAACTCGAGAAGAACGAGAGAGAGAGAGAAACAGAGAGGGAAACCAGGATGCACTCCACCTTCTGCGGAGCGCCCAATCATGCCTCATTTCCTTAATTCGTGATCGGTGGGCCATCCCTGATAAACAGAAATTCCATTATTATTAAATGCTCAAACATTCATTTATTTAACAGCTTTATCTAAACATTCGTGATCTGACTCCATTTCTTTTTGTTCTCCGGGGTCCTTTCAACGAACAGAAAGGACATTATTCTTTGCTCTTAGGCAAACATGCAATCTATTTATCTTAGATAGATAGATAGATAGATAGATACTTTATTTATCCCGAGGGAAATTCAGGTATCCAGTAGCATAAAAACAAGACATACATTAAACGCACATTAGGCTAAAATTAAGATATATATCTAAATTAAAATATAAAAACCAACAGTACCTACAATAAACTTTACCTTAAATTAAGATATAAAATAAAATTAACAGTAGCTACAGTAATGGTGCAGTCAGTAAACAATGCAAATGAAAGTAAATCAGTGCAGATGTAAGTAAAGTAAGGTAAGAACAGTGCAAATGTGTGTGCAAAATACAGATATAAATATAAATAAAGTGTCCATTGTCTATTGTCGTTGTCGTCCTCCCTGCCTTGACTGGGAACTGTTGTACAGTCTGATGGCCAGGGGGACGAAAGAGTTTTTTAGTCTGTTTGTGGAGCTTGACTGGGACAGCATTCGGCCACTGAACACACTCCTCTGCCTGGTGAAGGTGTCGTGCAGAGGGTGGTGGGTGTTGTCCAGGATGGATAGCAGTTTGTCCAGGGTCTTTCTCTCTGCCACTGTCACCAGAGAGTCCAGCTCTGTGCCCACTACTGAGCCAGCTCTCCTCACCAGTCTGTCCAGTCGACCCGCGTCTCTCCTCCTGCTGCTTCCTCCCCAGCAAACCACAGCATAAAAGAGCACGCTGGCCACCACAGACTGGTAAAACATCTGCAGTAGTTTTTGGCAGATGTTAAAGGACCCCAGCCTTCTCAGGAAGTACAGACGGCTCTGCCCTTTCCTGTGTAGAGCGTCCATATTTGCTGTCCAGTCCAGCTTGTCGTCCAGCTGCAGCCCCAGATACTTGTAGGTCCTGACCACCTCCACATCGACCCCCTCGATGGACACGGGTAGGAGATGTGGTTTCTTCCTTCTGAAGTCCACCACCATCTCCTTGGTCTTGGAGGTGTTCAGCTGCAGATGGTTGGACCTGCACCACCTCACAAAGTCCTCGACCAGGCTCCTGTACTCCCCCTCCATTCCATCCTTGATACAGCCAACTATCGCAGTGTCGTCTGAGTACTTCTGCACGTGGCAGAGCCCAGAGTTATGCTGGAAGTCAGATGTGTACAAGGTGAAGAGGACGGGAGAGAGCACTGTCCCTTGTGGTGCTCCTGTGCTGCTGACCACAGTGTCTGATATGCAGCCCTTCAGTCTGACGTACTGTGGTCTCTCCGTGAGGTAGTCCGTAATCCATGTAACCAGGAGTGGGTCCACTCTCATCTCTGTCAGCTTGTCTCTCAGCAGGAGCGGTTGGATGGTGTTGAAGGCACTGGAGAAGTCAAAAAACGCGATCCTCACAGCACCGCTCTCCTTGTCCAGATGAGAGTGGGCCCTATGGAGCAGATAGAGGATGGCATCCTCCACGCCCACCTTCTCCTGGTATCCAAACTGCAATGGATCTTGTGCGTGGTGGACCTGGGGTCTGAGGAAATGGAGCAACAGCCGTTCAAATGTCTTCATAATGTGTGATGTCAGTGCTACTGGTCTGAAGTCACCCGGCTCCCTGGGGTGTTTTTTCTTAGGGACCGGGATGAGACATGAAGTCTTCCAGAGCACTGGGACCCTCCCCAACTGCAGGCTCAGGTTGAAGACATGCTGGAGTGGCTCCCCCAGTTCAGCAGAGCAGGCTTTAAGCATTCTTGGACACACTCTGTCTGGGCCTGCTGCTTTACTTGGACGAAGCCTCCTCAGCTCTCTGCTCACCTGATCCTTGGTGATGGTGGTGGGGAGGGGGGTTGGACTGTCCATGGGGGTGGAGGGTGGGGGTGGTCTGCAGTCTGAGGTGGTGGAATCGGGGGAGGTGATGGACATGGTGGAGATGTGAAGTGGGCCATCGCTGGTTGTGGGAGCTGCAGTATCAAACCTGTTAAAAAACAGGTTTAGCTGGTTTGCTCTTCCTGCATCCCCCTCTCCTGTGGTGCGGCCCTTCTTCTTGCAGCCTGTGATGGTTTTCATGCCATCCCAGACCTCCCTCAGGTTGTTTTGCTGCAGCTTCTGTTCTACCTTCCTTCTGTAGTCCTCCTTCGCCTCTCTCAGGTGGATCTTGAGTTCCCTCTGTACGCGCTTCAGCTCGTCTCTGTCACCATCCTTGAATGCCCTCTTCTTCCTGTTCAGGATGTCCTTGGCATTACTGGTGATCCAGGGCTTGTTGTTGGGGAAGCAGCGTACAGTTTTGATAGGGACCACAACGTCCATACAGAAGTTCAGGTAGTCAGTAGTGCAGTGTGTGACCCCCTCTATGTCCTCACCATGTGCTTCCTGCAGGACACTCCAGTCAGTACATTCAAAGCAGTCCCTCAGAGCCTCTGCTGCCTCAGGAGACCATTTCCTGAAGGAGCGTTTGGTCGTAGACTGTCTCTGGATCTGTGGTTTGTACTGTGGCGAGAGCAGGACCAGGTTATGGTCAGACTTTCCCAGTGGGGGCAAAGGAGTGGCAGTGTAAGCTTCCCTCACGTTGGCGTACAGGAGGTCTAATGTCCTGTTCTTCCTGGTGGGGCAGCTTACAAACTGGTGAAAGTCTGGTAGTGTAGAGTCTAGTGTAACGTGGTTGAAATCCCCGGAGACAGCGATGAATGCGTCTGGGTGTTGTGTTTGCAGTCTCGCGATGGTTGAGTGTATGACGTCACACGCGGTCTCTCCGTGCGCACGCGGAGGGACGTAAACAACAACAGCAATGGCGTGGGAGAACTCTCTAGGCATGTAGTACGGTCTGAGACCTACCGCCAGAAACTCGATGTCTTTGTCGCACACGATCTCCTTCACCGTAACATGCCCCTGGTTGCACCATCTGTTGTTTATAAACAGCGCGAGTCCCCCTCCTTTGCTTTTGCCGCTGCGCCCACAGTCCCGATCCGCTCTCACTGTAGTGAATCCAGGTAGATCCACATTAGCGTCCGGGGTGTTCTGGGTTAGCCAGGTTTCAGAGAGGCAAAGTAAGCTGCACTCCCTAAACGTCTTGTCCGTCCTCACAAGGGCAGCCAGCTCGTCCGTTTTGTTGGTCAAACAGTTCACATTCCCCATTACTATCGACGGAACCGAGGGCTTGTACTTCCACCGCTTAGCCGTTAGCCTAGCCTTCACCTTCGCTCCGGCTCTGCGGCCGCGGCGCCTCCTCTTCAGCTCCTCAGGTATGGGGTGGAAAAAGCCGGCACGTCCCATTGTTTGGAGTGAAAGCAGCTTCTCCCTTGAATAAACAAGGTTTCCACCGCTATGCTGTCCGTGAAAAGTCAGTGTATCCATAGGATATATATAGTTTTACACAGGTAGTGTTACGTAAAGAGTTAAAAGTTTACAGAAACACACCTAAATTACTACAAACAACACGACACGCACGGAGCTACTGGATAAGCGTCCTGCTCTCGCCGGCGCCGGAAAAATCTTCAACCTAGTGACATCCTCCCTCTTTTAGGCTCTACGCCTGGGGGCCCTTTTTCCTCTTAAAGGAAATTCCAAAAAACCTTTATAAACTTGAGAACTTAGTTCTCCTACCTTATAGTTCAAAACATCAACACATTACCCCCAAACCCATGTGTTACCTCCTCTACACGACACCTCCCCTGGCCTAGGTTTGGTTTGTCATAGTACAGCCCCACTTGGTATTAGTTACAATGTGCCGATGTTTTACCTGTTATCTATCCCTAATTTAAAACCTTAATGCTATACCTGTTGCTAAGGTTTCTCTCAATTCATTCCTCATGCACAGTCAGCAGCCTAGCATACATGGGCTTCTTCTCAAATCATTTTCTCCCGTTCTTACTTCCTCATGCAATCTAAACAATCACAACATTTTACAGTTACTTGGTTATTCCTATAATAACAGAAAACCCCACTCAAATCTTCACATACATCAATAGCAGTGTGCATCCATGCAGTAGCAGACTACTTCCTCTTGTTCAAACAGTCTGTTAGTCACTCATCATGCGATTACTCATTCATTCATATAGCCGATGTTAGCAATGACACTTAATGTCAGTCTTTGCAGTGACACTCAGTTTCTCCCAAACATTGTGCTTTCACTGAGGACAGTCCAGCTGTCTCCAATATCCTTCACAACACCCAAGAACTTCTTGGCATCTCGTTCCATTAAACTAACAGGGAGGGAACCCTCCCCCCTCTCCTACGGCACACACACTAGCTCTGAGTGTGTGCCGCCAGGAAACTTCTAAACAGGCCTCGGCCTCCAGGTCCCCTCGGGATCGCAACTTAAAGCTACCTCTCTCTCAAACCAAAAGCCTGCTCATCGGATGCGATGAAACAGAGCGGAAATCAGCCCATAGCTATGCTATGGCTACGTCATCAATCAACACATCACTGGTTCTCAGACTCCAGGAAAGGACCACGTGACTGATTGAGCTACTGTTGAGTTGACCGCCCGAATTGAAGATATCAGTACTTAGGCAGTGCTCATTATCGAGCTCACTCTGTGGGTTGTCTCAGTCTTATGGACCCCACAACGAAACCCCACCTTCAAAATAGAACATACTTCCAGTGCTACCAAATGAAAGTTCCGAGATTCCTTTTTTATGAAAAGATTCCTCTCTCATCCCTCTGAGGATGTAACTCCCTAAGAAGGCCAGACTTCTCCCCCAGGAATGTCCTACTGACAGTTCATGATAGAGCCAGCCCCCTCCTCGGAGTTCCTTGCGACCTGCAGGGATGAGTGCATACTAGTAAAAAGATGCTTAAACAAAACACAAACGTGTGTGTGGGATCTGACCAGAACCTCTCTGTCCCGTCCCAGACCAATTCCTTATCTTTCACCTGTACACCTAGACTAGGTTTCTTACTTAAACCCTGGTCCGCCTATATCATAATGCAGCTCCCTTGGCTGGTCTTTGAGCCTCTGCTCTCATCACTGATCTAGCAGCAGCTCCTCTTAGATCTGAATGCTCTCAAACAATCTGACAGTGAGCATAGAATGTTTCCAAACAATCGACTGTGAGCGTAGACGAAGAGAGAGAGAGAGAGAGAGAGAGAGAGAGAGAGAGAGAGAGAGAGAGAGCGAGAGAGAGAGAGAGAGAGAGAGAGAGAGAGAGAGAGAGAGAGAGAGAGAGAGACACACACACAGAGTCAAAACGCTTCAGTCAGTTGCTTGTTCAAGAACATTCCATTAGTTTCTCCTTCAATTCACATAAAACACAAATACCAAACTGTTTAGCCAAGCTAGCTTAGCCTCCCAGTTTAGCAAACGAAGGGCGGGCGCTCACGTTCAACGCACCTAGGGGCGGGGATTAAAGACAACACAAAGGTGTGGGCTGATATACCCTCGCGTTCAGGAATTTCAGGGAGTCAAAATCATCTTGACCCCCCATCCAGCACCATCCTATCTCTCCTTAGTCCGCGGCGACCAGAGAGATTAGTGCGCAGCGATCAACTCATGGCCCGGCCAAAAGCTCGGCTCTCCCATTCCCTCAACTAGACGCAACATTTTACCAGCGCACAATCGTATTCTCGGGCAAAGTTTCCCGCGTCGGAGACACTTTTGCTATCAGCCTCTCGCCACCCTATTTTAACACATAAGATCTTATCAAATAGACGTTTTTTCTCCTTTAGTAACAAAACCCTCCAGACTTGGACATTTCTAGATTCAAAAAAGACTATCAGTATATCTTTGTCTCCTCACCCGTGAGGCCGAAACTGATTTCCAAACATCCCCAAAATTCTGGCAAGAGCACATCCGCACAGAGGCACATACATCATCCACGACCTAAATACTAAGTCCGACACACTTTCATCCTCTTTCATTCCTCTGATGCTCACTACCGAATTTAAACTGGCAGAATCCCCCCTATACCTCCTCCAGCCAGCCAGCCTCTCGGCTCCTGGCGTCAGAAAAAGGCAAGGCCCCTTCTCCAAAACGGTCTCTCCTGACAAGTTTTGGAAAAGGCCCTAGTTCTTACATACATACAAGACAATTACACATGCAAACATTCTTTTCCTGAACAGACAACCTTTGATAACCATTCATTCTTCCTCCACATCAGAAAATAAAACGTGTCACATCCAGTTTTTTCCTTCATTTTGCAAGAGAAAATCTTACCCAGTCTTTTCTCTTGATGATGTCAGAGTAACCGAATATCGGGTCGGAAGGTCACCACTGTGTTGAAGAATAGACGAATGGCTAGGATGGTTTGAAGAAGAAAGTTCGAGAAACCAGTTGTCTGTTCAGGTACAAAGTTGAAGTTTATTTCAGCTCAGTTTGCAAGGCAATACACATAACGGCCGCTGGATGGCAGACCGTGGAGAGACAAATAGACAATCTCCCCAAACCTACTTATATACCAAAATAATGGCCCACCCCCCCCCCTCCTCGGTGGTGCGCACGTCGCCTAGTGGCCCCTGCGTGCAAGGCTGTTGCACAACTGGGGAGGAAATTTCCATTCCTCATCGTATCGGAATCTCGAACCCCCTCAAAAGGCATTTTAGCCTCGTTTAACACTTAAACTTTTCTCCCAGAGAAGTCGGTTTCCCTAGCAACTAACTAACTTCGGACAGATTCTGACAAGCTTCAATGAACGACTTCCTATCTGAGTGCCAACAGCTGCTCTTTATCTTAAAACATAGCCACGTAGCACTATCAACAGCCAAACATCTATTTCCCTAATTTCCCAATGTTTTCAAGTTCAACCTGAGTTGAGAACAGTTTACTGCGCATGGCTCGAGTTTTAGAAACTGCGTAGTTGTCCTGACATAGCCCCTGTCCTCGCCTGACGTTGGCCCTGTTTTATCATAATCAAAATCCACCACA